>LNAC01000307.1:1611011-1662336 GCA_002007465.1 Ailurus styani | reverse complement strand
GGTGGGGGGTCATGGGGGGTAGGGAGGGAAAAATAATGAAACAAGATGGGATGGGGAAGGACACAAACCATAAGAGACTCCTAATCTCACAAAACAAACTGAGGGTTACTGGGGGGGTGGGAGGGTAGGGGTAGGGTGGATGGGTTATGGACATTGGGGAGGGTTTGTGCTTTGGTGAATGCTGTGAAAGATGTAAGCCTGATGATTCACAGACCTGTACCCCTTGGGCAAAGAAAAAAAAAAAGAACAGAGTTTTGTCTTCTGATTATAAAATATCAATAGACCATTATTTGAGGACAGTTGGTAGTAAGGAAAGCAATTACATAACAGCAAACAGAGTATCAAAATTCCAGGGATCTGAAATAAGCCAGTACTTTCAATCTTGTTCAGAAAAAGCTGACTGTGCAGGCTTCGTTTCTCCATTCACTAGAATATGCTGCTCCTAGGTTTTCCACTTTCAAAGCAAATCCATGGCCCTTATCTGATCATTTTCATTTCCATTACCACTTCCAGACAGGATAGAGTAACAGAGACCAGATTAACCCTCACATTTGAGACAATAAAAAAAATAAACAGCAGTTTTGAGACATCGGATGTGGACAGCACAGGATACTGATCCCTGAAGAGAGGGGAAACAAAGTGAATCCAAGGATTGCTGACAGGGACTAGGGAAGAGAGATATATCTCCACCTAGAACTCTATACCAGCAAAAAAATAAAGAATATTTCAGACACATAGAAGATGAAAAACCTCATCAGCACCAGAACTGCACAGTGAGATTGTTAAAAGAAGTTCTTTAATCACAAGAAAAATAATACCACCTAGAAATATGGACCTACGCAAAGAACTAAAGCATGTTTCCTGACCATAATGGAATTAAATTAAATATCAATAATAAAAATATATCATTAGAGAATCCTCAAATATTTCAAAATCAAACAATACACACTTCTAAATAAGTATTCAAGGAAAAAATCAATAGGAAATTATATAGGAAAATTATAAAGTATTTTGAACTGAATGAAACGAAAACTCAACATAGCAAAAACTGTAGGATGCAGGTAACACCACGATCAGAGGAAAATTTACAGCAATAAAATGCCTGTTAGGAAAGATAAAAGGTCTCAAATCAATGACCTCAATTACACCTTAAGAAACTAGAAAACAGGTCACCTGGGTGGCTCATATGGTTGACCGTCTGCCTTCAGCGAAGGTCATGATCTCCAGGTCCTGGGATGGAGCCCCACATTGGGCTCCTGCCTGGCTCAGCAGGGAGTCTGCTTCTCCCTCTGACTCTACCCACCCACCCCCCACTTATGTGCTCTCTCTCTCTCTAATGAATAAATAAAATCTTAAAAAAAAAAAAAAAGGAAGAAAAGAAACTAGAAAAGGTGGGCACAGAGTGGCTCAGTCAGTTAAGCATCTATCTTCAGCTCAGGTCATGATCCCAGGATCCTGGTATGGAGTCCTGCCCATCAGGCGCCCTGCTCAGCAGAGAATCTGCCTCTCCTTCTTCTTCTACCCCTCCCCCTTGCTCATGCTCTCTTTCTCTCTCAAATAAAATCTTAAAAAAAAAAAAAACAACCTAGAAAACAAAGAACAAACTAAATTCAAAATAAGAGTTATAGAAGTCAAACATACTGAAAAGAGAAAAACAACAGAGAAAACCAGTGAAACCAAAAACCAGTTTTTTGAGAATATCAGTAAAATGATAAGCCTCTAGCCATATTGAAAAAAAAAAAAAAGGAAACAATTCATTAATACCAGGAATGAGGTAGGGACTATAACTACAGATTCTACAAATACTGTGCAAGGTAGACTCTAAGATGGCCCTCAATGATCACTGGTATTCATACCCCTGTATATACCATTCCCCTACAGTGCGAGCTGGCCTAGTAATTTGCTTCTAGCCAAAAGAATATGGCAAAGTGATATGATGTCATTTCTGTGATTAGGATCCATAATACTGTGTCTTCAATCTGGCTAGCAGACCTCTCTCTTGCTGTCTTTGGTGAAGTAAGCTGCCACAGTGGAAAGGCCTGGCTAGCAAGATAATGAAGAAGGCATTTTCCAGCCAATAGCTACAGGGAACTGTGGCCTTCAGTTCAACAAATAAAAGACCTGAACCCTGACAAACACATACGAGTTTGGAAGCAGACTGTTCTCCAAGAGGTCTTTCAGATGGGACTCTGGTTCTGACCAGTATCTTGCTTACAATGTTGTAAGAAATCCTGAAGCAGAGGACCAAGTTAAGCTACACCCAAATCCTCATGAATAGAAACTGAGAGACAAAAAATGTGTATTATTTTCAGACAGACACTAAATTTGTGGTACTTGGTTGATATTTTAAAAGATAATTAATACAAATACTTAAAAGATAACAGAAATATTACAAACTTTTGTCAATTAAACTTAGATAAAATGGACAAATTGACAGATTTCTTAAAATACACAAACTAATAAAGCTCACTCAAGAAAAACTAAGTAACTTGTATAGTCCTTTATCTATTCACGCAATTGAAATCGTAATTAAAAATCATCCCCAGAAGAAACTCCAGGCCCACATATCTTAACTGAACAATTCTACCAAACACTTAAGGAGGAAATAATATCAATTCTACACATCTTCCTCAAGAAGTTAAAGAGTAATACTTCTCAACTCATTCTTGGAAGCCCATATTAGCATGATACCAAATTCCGACACATTACAAGAAAAAAAAATCCTACTGATCAGTAGTACTCAAACGTAAAAATTCTTAAAATCTTAACAAATTTCCAAAAATACATAAAAAGGACAATATATAATAACCCAGTGCCATTTATTTAGGGGATGCAAAGTTGGTTTAAAATTTAAAATAGTAATCAATATAATTTCTAGAGTAACACACTAAAAAATTATGTGACCATTTCAATAAATGTGGAAAAAACATTTCATAAAATCCAAAGTCCATTTTGATAAATACTTTCAACAAATTAGGAATAGAAGGGAATGTCCTCAATCTAATAAATAATATCAATGAAACTTATAACTAACATAATGCTTAATGGTGAAATACTGTTTTCCCAACATCAAGGAAAAGGCAAAGCTAACCATTCTTATTACTACTATTCAACGCTATACAAGATATCATAAGCAATTCAATAATAAGAAAAAAAAATCTAGACTGGAAACGAAAAAGTTACTCTCATTCACGGATGACATACTATCCAAAAAGAAAACCTTCCAACATGTACAGAAAAGCTACCACAATTAGTCAGTTTAATAAGGTGCAGGATACAAGATCCATATACAAAAATGTATTGTAGTCATATTTATATAAGACATGAACACCCAGAAATTGAAATAAAAATTTACACTAGCATCAAAAGCTATGAAAGAGATAAACTAAGTAAAAGATGTGCAAGATGTGTTCAGTGAAACTACAAAACATTACTAAAAGAAATTAAAGAACTAAATACAGAGATATACCATATTCATGGATCAAAACTCCACACTGTTCTCAAATCCCCTTAAAATGATCTTTAAGTTCAACACAAACCCAACCAAAATCTCAGAATTGTAGAAACAGGGTACACCTGAGTGGCTCAGTCAGTTAAATGTCCAAATTCAGCTCACGTCATGATCTTGGGGTCTTGGGATGAGCCCTACATTGGCCTCTGCGCTCAGGAGGAGTCTGCTTGTCCCTCTCCTTCTGGCCCTCCCCCCACCCTCCACTTGTGCTCTCTCTCTCTCTCAAATAAATAAAATCTTTAAAAACTGATATGCTGGTTTAAAATTTTTCAATTTATATGCAAAGTGCCTAGAATTTGCAAAACAATTTTGAAATATAATAACAAGGTTGGAGGACTTACACTGCCTGACATGAAGACTTATTTTATTTATTTATTTTTAAAAGATTTATTCATTCACTTGGTGGGGGGAGCAAAGAGAGAAGGAGGGAAAAATCCCAAGCAGGAACCCTCCTCCTCACTGCCGAGTGTGGAGTCTGACACTGTACTTGATGCCACCACCCTGAGGATTATGATCTGAGCCAAAACCAAGAGTCGGCTGCCCAACTGACTGAGCCAACTAGGAGCCCCTGAAGATTTATTTTAAAGGTACAGTAATCAAGATGCTATGGTATTGATGTAAAGACTCTGAAAAATCAGTAGAACAAAACAGAGTTCAGAAATTGACTCTCACATACATGGTCAATTGATTTTTAACAGAGAAAACAAGAGAATTCAATGGGGAAGGTAATCTTTTCAACAAATGATGGTAACAAAACTGGATAGCTTTATTAAAAAAAAAAATCCATTTCAACCCTTACTTCACACCTTATACAAAAATGAACTCACAATGTACCACAGATCTAAATTAATGATTAAATGTATGTCATCCAATGAACTATTTCTTGAGACTTACTAGCACCCAAACTCAATTCATAAGTAATACAGAAGGGATTATATGGTGGGGGAAAAACTGGGAGAAGTATATTCTATTTCTTTCTTAAGGAATTATAACTTGCAATACTTTATTAAAGACAAAAATCTAACAAAGAAGTCTAATTTTGTTTAACTCAATAATAAATAAATATATTGGACTATGGAGCTCTATATTTACACATTACTTACTAACATCTTATCAAGCACAGTTTGAAAAGCCATGATCTTGATGAAAATTTTTGTTTTACATGTTATGAACTAATGTCCAGCATAGCATTTGATCAAATTTGCTTGGGAGAAGTTTCTGGGCTTAAGTCCTTTGTTCTTTGCATTATAAAACAGACTAGCATTTTCAAATGATGTGCCCTAAAGGTTTCACAACCAAGTATTGCTTCAATTTCTGTGCTTCTACTCTCCCTGGGCCATCATTATCATAACTTTCATCGCCATATAGTATAGTAATCTGTTTTTCCCACAAGAATGAGCACTCATTTGCCCACACAGTATGGACTGATCATTTTGTTTTGCTTACCTATTCCAGAGACCAGAAAATTATGGAATCTCAATAAACACTGCATGAATGAAAGAACTAAGAGAAAAAAGGACTCCATTTTGAACAGCCTACAAAGAGTACATGCCCAAGAGAAGACTACAGAATTCCAAATTGTGAAGAAAGATACTGAGTAAATAGTGATCTAAGAGAGTAAGGTAAGGTTAGTGGGAAATCAAGAATAATATTTAAAGAGCAAGAACTCAGGAAAACTATAAACTCAATGAGATGTGATGGTATCACCACCAATACAGAGAAGATATTTGCTTACAGGACAGTTGATGCTTCCTTGCTAACTACTAAATAACTTCTTATATTAAACACCAAGAAAAGATCTGCTCCATGCAAAATGTAGCACATTATGATATAAAACCATATGAAAGTAATTATTTCATTTGACAGCACAAAGGTTTAAGTATCAGCTCAATGCACTGAAGGAAAAACACTCCAAGCTCGTTATTTGCAAAATAAAAATGTTAGAATATATGACAAAAATATATCACAAAAGGAATTAAAATTAATCACTCATGCTAAGCTTCTGACATACATAAGCTCATTTAGGTCTCATAACTACCCTGTGGGGTAGATACCCTTTCAAACAAATTTAAGGAACTGAAGAGTAAATTTAAGGATTTAAGGAACAGTATACCCTGTTGTAAGAATGTTGATTAGTAAGAATCTATATTCATAAAAATCTGGGTTGTCCAATTTTTTCTCCAATAATCTCTAAATCTCAAGATCTATAAAGCAATAAACTTTTCCAATAGTTTCAATTTTGTGAACAATTCACTTTTCTTAACCTACAGAAACTTTTGTTGGTCATTTAAAAACTGCAACAGGTCCCTCATCTTGTTCAGGACTTTCTCCAGTAATTCAAAACAGTGGCCTAAGGAGCATCTGAGACTTGTAAAATTCCTAAGTTGCTTTGTATCAAAATGGATCTGTAATTTTTCACGACACTGGGTGTAAGAGGAGGAACACTTACAAACGACTTAATAAATTCCAGATATTGTGCTTTATAAAAACTTCTTGTATTAATTCTCACACACTTGTTATGAGATAAATCTCTTTGCCAAAGAGAAATCTGAGGCTCAGAAATTAAGTATCTTATCTTTTCCAAGGTCAAATATAGTGGTGAAACCAGGAAGGAAACTTACCTAATTGATTCTATGGCTTATACTTTTTTAAATATAAAATGTAAATAATATTTTTATAAGAAATAGTGACAGTGCCATCATCTTACAACTTCTAGAGTGTCTGTCTTTAAAGTCCTGGACAAAGAGGAGTAACAACTGTTTTGGGACTTCTTTTATATTTTGGCAAGTGATCTGCTATAAAGGAAGAGTAATTTAGAGTCCTACTGCCTAGCTATAAGTCTTGGATGTTTAATATCTGTTAAGTTATCCACCTTCTCTGAACCTCAATTTCCTCACTTCTAAAATGGACAGGAGGGCGCCTGGGTGGCTCAGTGGGTTAAAGCCGCTGCCTTCGGCTCAGGTCATGATCCCAGGGTCCTGGGATCGAGGCCCACATCGGGCTCTCTGCTCAGCAGGGAGCCTGCTTCCTCCTCTCTCCTCTCTCTCTGCCTGCCTCTCTGCCTACTTGTAATCTCTCTCTCTGTGTCAAATGAATAAATAAAATCTTAAAAAAAAAAAAAATGGACAGGATTTTAAAAATGGCTTCTTGGTTAGCTGGTGTGAAGCTTAAAATAGGGAACATGTGAAAGGTTTTAAATATGATAACAAATGCTAGTTATGATTATGGTTTTTAACAAAAATAGGCTAAGTGGACCTAGAAAGGTACTCAGCCCAAATCTACCCTCCATTCTGTTCTTATGGATAAAAAATATATGAATCTATAGGAAATAAAAAAGCTGCCAGAAGAACTCAACAATTACAAAAAGGGACATAACAGATATTCAAAGAGTAATTTGTTTTGACTTTCATCTGTTAAAGACTAAATAGGGAGGGAAAAATGAAATAAGATGAAACCAGAGAGGGAGACAAACGATAAGAGACGCTTAATCTCAGGAAACAAACTGAGGGTTGCTGAAGAGGAGGGGTTGGGAGGGATAGGGTGGCTGGGTGATGGACATTGGGGAGGGTATGTGTTACGGTGAGCGCTGTGAATTGTGTAAGACTGATGAATCATAGACCTGTACTCCTGAAACAAGTAATACATTATATGTTAATTAAGAAAAAATTTTAAGACTAAATAATGAGAAGATTTTAAAAAGAGAATTGTAAAGATCAGTCCTAATAAAGATGCTATATGATAGGCATACAAAGTTAGGTGAAACAGCGAGGTGACAAACTGACATAAAGGCTGGTTCCAAAAGCTTTGTGACAGTATCTTGAACGGACACTGTCCCTGGAAGAATGGTTAAATGGAAAAAATAGAAGGTCAGCCCAGATCTTAAAATGGAAAAGTAGACAAACTGATAGCTGTGTGATTTCTTTCATTTTAAATATCTGGTAGCAAGAGATTTAAAGGGGCTTACATCATCCTAACCCAATTTTTTCCTTATCCAAGAACTAAGATTACAAGTTTTAGGCAGGTTGTTGTTTTGAATACAAAGAAGAGTAACAAACATTTTCCCTCATGGGTTTATTTAAACCTAACTTTAAAATATACTCTTTTCTCACCCATAGTTTTTCTTCACATTCAGTACAGTCAGAAGGAGCAGTTACATAACAAAACAGAGATTAATGGGAACATAGATGCAATATATAGAAAACACTTACTTTAATTCTCTGTCCCTCCTGTCTTGCTTTGCTATTTAACTGCTTCATCTCGTGTTTTGTACCTGAGATCAAGAGGCATAAAATACTATTTCAAAATTTGTGTGTCCTTTCTAGTTATTGCATTTGAACTCGTAGTAGCTATAAAACCTACACCATTTTCCCCTTCGAAAATAAAAACAATAGTAAATAAACAATCTAGAGAAAATATCTACTCTAAAGAAAAGAAGTAGCACTAAACTTTATTACCCATCAATGCTATCAATGGAGGACAATGAGTAAAATTTATTTTTTTTATTGACACAACTAGATTTTCCCATTTATAAGGGAAACTCTTATAACCAATTTGGTAGCTACATCACACAACTGCAGCTACCTTGTCAAAGCCTGAATAAAACACATGGAGTTTAACTCAGGAGTCGTCATTCTGTGGGAGGAGTGAATATATATGATATCATATCTTCCTCAGTTGCCAAATTTGCCAGTTTTTTTTTTCCTTTGAGACATCGCTCCTCTTTCCATTATTTTGTGATCTTGATCCTATCAATCTAAGTCTTATTTCACTGCAAGTAGGCCTATGTAGTAGTATCTTACCAGATCATCCTATTTCTTGTCACTATTTTACTTTGGATCCATCCCTCATACCACAATATATTGATCTTTACAAAATCCTTGTGTCATTCCTACACAAAAATTTATTTTTAAGTGGTCCTCTACTCACCAAAGGATAGACTACGCTTCCTGAACAGAAGGGTTACCTGCCTTATCACACTATTTACCTATATAGCAACATCATTTACTCTTTACTGAATTTTGTGATTTTGAGGTCTCTGTATTTGTGAACCCAACATTCCACATTTCCAGGAAACTATCTTCCTTTTTATCTTATTCATAAAAATACTGTCTGTCCTACAATAGTCTACTCAAATACTTTCTCTTCACTCTTAACCAATCACTGAAAGTAATCTCTCTCCATCTTCTATAACCAATGGTAACCAATGAAATTAATTTGATAATTAATTATTTGCTGCCAAATAATTATAGCTTCTTCACTGCTGCCTTAAGAGTTAAAGTTTTATAATTTATTTAACTCTTTAGGTAAATATGACTTGTATTTCTAACCATATTTCCTGAACTCTAACATATACTTTGTTTACTTTTACGGATGCAGAATTGAGTGCCTCTACAAATCTCGGCATCTTAAAACTGGAGAACCAGAGTAAGCTGGTTCCTTAAAAGCAGAAAAACATTATCATCCTTATTTACAAAGGTAGCTCTCAGGCCACTGTGCTATACTGGGAGAAGGAAACTACAGGTTCTCTCTACCCCTAGATACTCCCAAGGACTCTACTGTCAAATGTAAATGAACTACACATTAGGCTCTACCAAAACTCCCGCCAGTATAACCCTTTGTAGGGTCAGAAGGACCTCTGTGTATTATGTATAGATAGCACATAGATGAGGCTCTATTATCTCATGTCCAACTTGCTATCCACCAAACTATAGAGTGGCTTTTTGCCAAGCTCATCTACATGAATGAAAAGATGCTGAATGCCTGCTAAGAAGGGAGAGACTACTAAGCAGAATTAAAGATCACTTTAGCTACATCAGGCAGAAATGGTCTAGGAGCAGCTAGAGAGGTAACATTTAACTGATCCAGAATACCTTGTAGACTCAGTTTAGTTTCCACAGAATCTGAAAGCTATGTGTCCATTCTAGTTGAATTTTTACTTATTTTTGTTTCCCTTATTCAAAGAAAGTATCCAATCTATGGCTTTGAGTATGAATCTTAGAAGGCTAGACTAACTCCTGAATCTTTGTAATCTCATATTCATTTTCTACCTGACTTGGGTCTGTCAGGCTGCCATCCATGTGTATTTCTGATAAATGGCCTGAGAAATGACCACTGCTGGTGCTTTTTTAATAAAATGAACCCTTATTCTGCTACCTCGCTGTAACAGGTAGCAGAAAGTCAGAGTATGTATTAAAATAGAAGACCTCAGGGCGCCTGGGTGGCTCAGTGGGTTAAAGCCGCTGCCTTCGGCTCAGGTCGTGATCCCAGGGTCCTGGGATCGAGGCCCGCATCGGGCTCTCTGCTCAGCGGGGAGCCTGCTTCCTCCTCTCTCCTCTCTCTCTCTGCCTGCCTCTCTGCCTACTTGTAATCTCTCTCTGTGTGTCAAATGAATAAATAAAATCTTTAAAAAAAAAAAATAGAAGACCTCAAAACATACCTACTGTTTATTTCTTGATTAAAAGTCTGAAATTATTTTGTGCTGAGTCATATACAGCCACTAAACCTAGTATTTTAAAGCCAACTCATCACCACATAACTGGTTTTCCCCTTCTCCACTAATAGGCCTAAGTCCGGAACTTTGCTAAGGTAGTTATTATTAGTACCCACCTCCCTTCTATCAATGAAAAGAGGAAAAGGAAAAAAAAAAAAAAGAGGCAAAGAGAAATAATTTGCCCAGAGTCATACAGCTAGGAAGTAGAAGTGCCAGAAATAGAACCCACACAACTTGATTTCAGTGTTCAAGCTCTTAAATTCTATGCTTGTCTGCCTCATGATACACTATGCAGGCTAGCAAACTTTTTTTTAAATCATATCATGTCCCATGTCGTCTTCTGAAAAATCAACTGCAGATCCTCTTTTCTCTTCAGCTTTCTCCTCTCCTCTCCCATTCCTTCAGTATATGGCAAAAAATTTAAGACATTTCTTCTTTGACTTGGGAAATACTAAGGTAAGGGTATTAGAAAGTAACTGAATAGAATTTGGAATATCTGAGTTCTAAGCCAAAGTCTGTCATTAACTAGATAAACTGTCTAGCCAAATATTATGTGTATTTTGTATCAACAACACCTATTTCAACCTAGCCAAATTTCAAACTCTCTTAGTTTTCCCATCTATACAATTAAAGGACTGGACATAGCACATTTTCTAGTTTTGAAATTCTATGATACTGCAAAATGGGGAGGAAAGGAAGAGCGACACGGACACAACTGTTTCACCCTCCAAACCATATTTCATACAGAGAAGGGAAAACCATGGTAGAAATTCAGCCATTAGAAAAAATAAGCAGTCAAACTCATGTAGTTGAATATTGCTTCTTTCCCCTAACAACAACAGATTATATATAACCTGAAAAATGCTCACAATTAAAATGCCAACTGCTGGTCACTACTGATGCCTATAAATATAATTTCTATTACTGGTTACCTACCACTGTTCTCTCTTACTTTTTAAACTGAGGAATGAAAAATTCTGTATCTTAGGGAAAGAGTGCCAACAGGAAGACTTCTCCCCTTTCCTGTTGAGCCCTGTCATAACTCCAGGATGCAAACCCCAATGGTACTGCAATACTTTGAGCTTGGCTTAGGTTAGACTGCAGAGCAAAGAGGGCAGGAAAACCAAGATGGCATGGCCTCTTGGAATTTCCATGAACTAAAATGATCACACAACATTTCAGAAATGGGATTTGTATATCAGGAAGTACGACCATAAAAATGAAAAATGAAATATTAGCTATTTGGAGAGAATAATAATAATGATAGTAATTTAACAGTAATGGCAGCTTTCATTTATTGTATTAATAAAGTTAAATACTTCATAGTTATTATTACATTTCTTCTTTACTCAAACCCTACAAAGTATGTGTAAAATTATCATAATTTTGAGATGAGAAACGTGAGCCACAAAGAGGTTGAGTAACTTGTCCACAGTCACAAAATACAATCCTCCAGAGTCGGTGATCTTAAATAAAATGTTTCACTAAGTAGTATCATCAGTCAGTACAATAATTTGTTAAGCATAGGAGAAAGGAAGCCTATTACCATTAATACCACCACCATCGACTTTGAGCTTCATCATAAATCAACTTTGATTCTTCTTCATCTCCAGACACAATTAATTTAGTAAATCTAACAATTCTTCACAAATTTGATTATATTCAGGAAACATGTATAGAGCATCCTTTATGTAAAAAGCCTTGTATTGAGTAAAATTTTTATATCTGTTTATCATAGGACTTCTGCTTTCCTAAGAAACAGATAATTGAAGAGAAAAGGAAATAGATTTTACCTATGTCTTTTACAAATCTAAAGGAAGTATATGAAGCATGACAGAATCAGAAAATATTTCTTTTTCATTACACTTAGGATGTAGCACATCTGCAAATGTATTCATTCATTTAAATTTGGTTAATTGTTACATATAGACCTAGTTAATAAATTCTGACATACATAGGATTAAAGCCAACACTTACACAGCCCTATCGAGCAGACACTCATCTATGCATTCTACATAGATTTATCTCATTTAATCATAGATTTACATGGATTTAATCCCCACAACAACCTTATAAAGTAGTTATTATCCCCATTTCACAGATGAGTAAACTGAGGTACAGTGGATTTAAATAACTTGCCCAGAATCATACAGGTAGTAAGTGGCAGAGATGGGATTCAAGCCCAGGCGCTCTGGTTCCAGAGTCTGTGCTCTTGACCACTGCCTTCTAAAGAGGAGGCGGGGGGGGGAATCTGGAACTGGAATAAGTCATTGATGTGATGGCAAATAACAAAAATCATGGTATTCTCTGCCTTTTATTCCTGGTGCAATGCCAAATACAGAAACACTTGTTTGCAGGAAGATAAAAACTAAGGGAAAGTGGGAACAAACTCATTAACTATACCTCTTGCTCACCTCTCAACTATCTAAGGTCTTAACTGCTCTTTTCAATCTTTGGTGCTGTAACCTCAAACACTGCTTTTCACATATTTCTAAAAATAAAAGTGTTATTCACATCATGATGGTGTTTTTTCTGTTCATTTGTGTGTGTTGTTCTGCACAGGCAGGCAGTAGGTCAACAGTGCAGAAACCAGGACTCTAAGAGAGATTCGAGGTGCATGCCACAAATGCTCTTACTTCCTTATGAGTGTCTCAAACATGTTGTCTCATCACCACATTTCATTAAGAATGCTGACCACGTCTACCATTTCTTCTATAACCACTATTAGGTACAGCATTTATTTCTGTGTCTGCCTATCAAAAATTCTTTCTGGAATCATGTGCTATGGATAGTTCTGATAACCAGAGCTCAACAAATCACCTGTATACTGTAAGGCTAACTTATCTTGTGAATTTGGGAAAAACAGGGCAGACAGAAGCTCTGCTGGAGTGACTTTTCCTAATTCTGAGAGAATACATGTAAGACTAATTACACTGATGAGAAGTTGTGGCCTCTTAACCATACAACTCTGGTAGAGCTCACTCACATATCAAGGTTACTAGAACGGAATGCTATCTTTGTTAGATTTAAAGTCAGTCCCTATTAGGCAAAAAGTGTACAAAGCAAAAATACCCCTTAAAAAGCTGTAAAACAGATATTAAGTTCAACCTACATGATTTGGTGTAGCCAATCTTATACAGTAAAATTCATGGTTGAAATACATTAATGAAGTAGTATTAATAGAGTTCATGTACCAAGAAAGATTTTACAGTAATGCAAAAAATGACTTTTTTTCCCTTATAGTTTTAGTGGGGGGCAAGGAAGGAGAACAGCAAGTCAGTTGAATCCAACCATAAACTAAAAGCATATGCTTTATAACCCCACCAAACTACTCATTCTACAGGTTTACATACTTTTTATTGTGGCCTATTAAGTATTTTCAAACTTTACAAAAAGTAAAATAAAAGAATCTTCTATCAGGAATATAAAACCAAATTATTTTTTAAATGATGCATCTTGCTGTGATGGAAATGTATTATTTATACTGGTAAAGTCTAAATAAATGTCACTGACATAATTTCTATAAAAGTATCTGCAATTTCATTGAAGTTTACACTGACTTGTTAATAGTTTTACAAGCAATGTGTCAAATTTGGTTTATAGCCAATATCAGTATTTACTCGTGAATTTAAAAAACTCAACATACTATGATACTCAGTAGAATAAATACTTTGGTAAACCAAGATTCTTATTAACCAAAATTATATCCATCTTTTTTTTTTAAAGATTTTATTTATTTATTTGACACAGAGAGAGAGATTACAAGTAGGCAGAGAGGCAGGCAGAGAGACAGGGAAAGGAGAAAGCAGGCTCCCTGCTGAGCAGAGAGCCCGCTGCGGGCCTCGATCCCAGGACGCTGAGATCATGACCCGAGCCGAAAGCAGAGGCTTTAACCCACTGAGCCACCCAGGCGCCCTATATCCATCTTTATCCATCTATACTTATGATTGTGGAAAAAATGGTCAACTTAATAGATGATGTTTAATGATAAACTCAAAAAGTTGATAACCTTCAGGAGTGTTCAGGGTAGCTTTAAAGATAACCATAAATGTCTTTCCCTGGTGAGAAGAGTTCACATAATTTTACTGTTTGAAATTATAAATAAAACATATTCTTAACTAGATAACTAAACCACTTTAGGTTCAAAATCATGACTAGGACAGAAGAAGCAAAGTGAGTGGAAGAGTGGATTTCAATGACAATAAAAATAAAGGGTAGCATTAAATCACCACTCTGATATCTCAGTAGACAGGTAAGAAAAAAAATATATGTATATATTTGTATGATAGACTGGGAATAGCTGAAGATTAATCTGGGTTTTTAAAGAGAAAACTAGTTTACTATAAAATCAATTTAACTTTACACTATATACAATATACACTCAAAAAAATTAAGAGTACAAAACAGCATTTCATATTCACCTATAGATCAAATAGCAAAACAGGAAAGGAAGATTTGCTTTGAAGTCCATCTCTGGAGGCAAACTTAAATTCGCAATCATTAAATATGTAACTGTTTGGATATACTATTATGTTCTCTTTTCCTAGAATCCTAGCTAGCACTCAAGTAAGAAGAAAAATTGAAGTTTGAAAGGGAACATAAAGTACAAAGGCATCATTTAATGCATTTTAAGAAATAATGTTATCACACATTAACTCAAGACTTTGAAAGAAAATAATCCAATATTAATAAATAGTATTCTGTTCTCCACTATATAAATAAAATTCATATTTCGCAATCAAAACAGGAAACCTACCTTTCCTATTCACAATATTATTTAAAGAATCAAAAACTTTTAAAGGAAGGAAATTTGGACATCAACCAGTTTAACTATCCCCAAGATAAAATAAGGTGTCCAAAATTTCACCACAGTTGACAGTAAATTCAAGTCTTATGGTGCCCCAAACAGTGCTCTTTACACTACAACCCAGCTTTCTCAGCACTGAGTCCCAAAAGGAAAACACTAAAAACCATGTTTAATTGTCTCTCTATATATCTTTTTGTATTCTACATGACTATTCTATTTCTTCCCAAAGTATTTAAAATAAATTAAACAAAGGCTACAGCCAAATGTAGTAACAAACCACATATTTTAACTCAGCGTTTTTCAGTGCAAAGCAGCATAACCCATATGGAGACTAAGAATTCCAATCACATATTGCTTCCTTCCATTTATGCCAATTTTCTTCTAGGATTAAGTACCCATAAGTTTTAGGCTTGTCCATCTTCTACTGATTAATTCTAAGAGAAGTAAATAATTCGTTGTTCATGCAAAGTATAACATTTTTGAAAAATTATCCCTTAACCTCATCAATTTACTGTGGAGTGTGGGAACAGAGTTTAATTTTATTGATAATTCTTTGGTCTACTTTTTAATATTTTAGTCTCATTATTTTAAACTTTTGGGGGATTTTTTGTTTATTGCTCAAAAAAAAAAAAAAGGCTCTAACCTTTTGACCTTTCCAAGCATAAAACATTAGCTTGGTCCTATTTTCTCTTAACTGCCAAATAAGAAATGTCATCTGTTACGTCTGTTTTGATATGCTTCCAAGACACAGGGCTATAGAGTCCCTGATATAAACAGCTGATGACTACTGGAACAAGAACAGAAGAGAGGAGACTGGAAACTGATATTTGGAAAGTAAGGTAATACACGAAGAAAACAATACATGAAGGAAAATGGCCAGGTATAGAGAAAATACTTAGTGAGGCATTCCAAATCCTTCCAACTTTAGTAAAGAGTATTGCAGGTTATCCAGGTGTAGAAATAACACCAAGAACATTTCCTTCATTATAAAAAATAAAATAAACTCCAAAAGTATGACTGTAAATTAAAATGTAAAAGAAATTAAATCTACCATGAGGGTACTGTGTATTCTATGGTATTCCCATGTAAATATGTTTATTTCTTTTAAGAAACAGAGCTCATATATGAAAAAAGCCTTAATTATTCTGCCAAATTACTTTATAGTTTTAATCAAGGGTTGGTGGACAAACTTACTCTAGATGAGTCATAAGAGGGGCTTGGTTGACCACTTGTTCCCCAAGATGTCGTACCTCCTCGTTCATCCATACCTAAGGGGAGAAGAAAGTGAAAGATTAAATCCAAAAGGCTACAATGATGGATTTATTTTCATACAGTACAGCAGAGAGTATACAAGTCAGCAAGCAGTATTTGCATTTGTATGGAACTAGCTGTGTACCAGCCAATTCTTGTCTCAGAAACCTGAAGAAAATAAGTTACCTCAGAAAGTCTTCATCACTGCTCCATACAATTCCCTTTATACAATGCAGAATTTCAGAACCAAAACATCTTTGGAGACATTAAAATAGGGCATAATCTAGGTGTCATCATTTCTCTCACATCCACTGCTACTTCTAAGAGTAGATGAAACCCCCCAACTTTCTATAGTTTAGTCCTGTCTACATGAAAATAATAACAATTTAGTTCTTATGGATAAGCCTCAGAAAATGAAGCAAGTTGGGGCACCTGGGTGGCTCAGTTGGTTAAGCGGCTGACTCTTGATTTTGGCCCAGGTCATGATCTCAGGGTTGTGAGATCAAGCCCCACATAGGGCTCTGCACTGGCATAAAGCCTGCTTAAGATTCTATCCCCCTCATCCTCTGCCCCTCCCCCTCTCTAAAAAAAAAAAAGAGAATGAAGCACTCTGGACAACTGTTCAAGTTAATAAAATTGGTTTGCAATATAACATTGACTAGATATTCTTAACTGAAGATATCAAAATAAATCAAACTATACCAACTAATATCAAATCAATGTTAGTTACATTAAAACTAATAAAAATGTTGTGACAACTCATCCTAGTAAAATCTCCTCTAAAATCTGATTCTAAATGAATAGATCTACTCTTTTTTTTTAAAGATTTTATTTATTTATTTGACAGAGAGAGACACATGAGAGAGGGAACATAAGCTGAGGGAAGAAGCAGGCTTCCTGCTGAGCAGGGAGCCTGACATGGGGCTTGATCCCAGGACGCGGGGATCATGACCTGAGCCGAAGGCAGATGCTTAACGACTGAGCCACCCAGCACCCCAAGTAGATCTACTCTTATGAAAATTGCAAAGGATAACTCAAAGTGAAAAAGGATGAACAAAAAATCAATTTATTGTGCTCCTTAATGTACCTTCTGAAGCTTTGGCTCCATTATTTTCACCTGCCAGCAAGTCCCTAGAAAAAGTTGAAAGGGCTAGAGACCTCTCAATCCAGATATCTCTCCCTTTGTTGTTTTGAGGACCAGTCCTTTTTATCCTTGACCCCAAGCAGGGTATACTTTCCCAACCCTTTCCAAATTTTCTACAAACACAAACAGTTGACTTTCCTTCATTCTTTCATGAGAAAACTCTAGATGTCACAAAGACAACATTCTGCTAAGTTTAGGACCTCAATTCCTTGACGTCCTCCTCTGTGATTTAGATGAGATTGTGGTCTGTAGCCAGTTAAATACCACAAATTCTCCAGTAACTAGCCATGACTGTCAAGCCTCTTTTCAGGGACAGAACTGCCAACTGAAGGGATAGGTGACAAACAGGAAAAGAGGGATCAGTTTCCCAAGTAGAATTTACTAATCACTAAATCAGCTGGTAGGACCTTAATTTATTCTTTTTATGAACCTGTACTTTCTGTATTAAGTGATTAATGTATATTTCTAAAAGTTTTTAAAAACACTGTAGTAAAAAGATGGGTACCTACTACAGAAAACACTCCAGGCACAATTTCAAGTGAACCAGAAGCTTTGAAAACACAGAGATGATGAACAAAAATGCACGGTGTTTTGTTCATGCTTGGATAATTCTTACTAAAATTCTAGATTTAGGAAAGATTCTTCTACAAGTTTGGGAAATATCACAAAAAATATACTTTGTAACCACCTCTCCAGTATCCATGGTTACCTATGGGCTATATTCCAAGCATTTTCTTTGTAATCAACATTATAGAACAGCAGTCAGAATTCCTTTGAGGCCCAATCCAAGAAAAAGCTGTTTATTAACCCACGAAATCCAGTAATAAAAAACTACTTATGAAACTGCAAGTAATTTTAAGAAAAAAAATTTTTAAATCATACTTCCCATTTGCAACTGTTTTTCTATAGTTAAGATTTTTTTATACTACATAGCCAAAGTAAAATACAAATTTAAATTGACTACTGAAGACAGGGTCTCAAATATTTGTATACCCCTATTCTACTGCATTATTTACAACAGCCAAAAGGTGGAAGCAACTCAAGTATCCATTGACAGATGAATGGATAAATAAAATGTGACATATACATAAAATGCAGTATTATTCAGCTTTAAAAATGAAGGAAATTCTGGGTGCCTGGGTGGCTCAGTTGGTTAAGCGACTGCCTTCAGCTCAGAGGAGTCTGCTTCTCCCTCTGATCCTTCCCCCTCTCATGCTCTCTCTCAAATAAATAAAGCCTTAAAAAAAAAATGAAGGAAATTCTTACACATGGTACAACTGGATGCACCTGAAGACATTATGTTAAGTGAAATAAACCAGTCACAAAACGAACAAATACTGTATAATTCCACTTATATCAGGTACCTAGAGTAGTCAAATCCATGCAGACAAAAAGAATGGTGGGGCTGGGAGGGGGCAAGTAATCATACTTTTAGTGAAAGTTCAGAACACAGAATAGAAACTTATAATCTAATGAAAATAATCAGACCATACTTTGTTTTATGACTCTGAACTGGCTTATATCAAATGAGAAACAGATATGAGGTGTATGTGTTATTTACATACATCTATAAAAGAGAATACAAAAAAGATGAGTGCCTGCTACAGAAAACATCACAGAAAAGACTTTAAAAAGATACATGAAATTCTGTGAAAACGCATACTCAGTTTTCATCAAGTGACACTAATTACTCCCACAGTGTAAAAGAAGAGCAAAGATTTAATTAAATTAAATGAGATGATAATTAAGCCAACAGCTAAAGAGTATGACATATCAATGGTACTGGACATGGCAGGGAGTTCAAAGGATGCTACAGACTAACAATGATCTAGCTAGGTTTGAAACTCAGAGCTCTATAGTTTTATTGTTAACATATCCAGACTCTGAGAAGGTCGTGGCTGGCACCGACAAAGTCAAGAGTCATCTTTCAGCATCAATGACTCCTTTATGTCAAAGACAATGACTGTACAAACAGAAATATGACAGGAATAATAAACTTTCCAAAGCTTCAGAAGTAAGACCAAGGTAAGCAGGAAAAAAGAAATCAAATACAGAAAATAAACTTAATACAGAATTGTATTAAGTTTACAAACTGACCAAAATTTATACAAATTGATCAAAATCTAAAGAACTATTTATCAACAATAAAATACAGTATAGTTGCAAAACAGTGATTGGGGAGAAAACACTTCTATTAAGATACATCTGTACCATCACTGTCATGTATCTTCTTTCCTTCCCATTTCTAGTCTGTGAATTCCAATGCCAAAGATTTTTAGAAAAGCTAGTTCCTCGACTGATAGATTAAAATGGTAGATGTAAGAGAAAGTTTAACAATCACTGAGTGGTAAAAACACTGAGTTTTGTTTAACTTTCTAATATCCTATTTCTATTCACAAAGATTAAAAGGGTTAATCAATAATTTAATATAGAGATTTAAATGATCCTTTTCTTTTTTTACTATTTTATATATAGATTCTCTTAAGTACCTGCTTTTTTATATGGAACAAATTAAATATAGTCCAATATATATTTTTATTCCATAGGCCCAGTTTCAAAAGGTATACATACAATTTTTAATATTTTCCAGTAAAGAACTAATATTAAGTTTTTTACATCAAAAAACACAATCATTTGTAAATTCAGGGAGGGCGCCTGAGTGGTTCAGTCGGTTAAGCCGCTGCCTTCAGCTCAGGTCTTGATCCCAGGGTCCTGGGATCGGGTCCCGCATCGGGCTCCCTGCTCTGCAGAGAGCCTGCTTCTCCCTCTCCCTCTGCCTGCCGCTCTGCCTACTTGTGCTCTCTCTCTGTCAAAAAAATAAATAAAATCTTTTTAATTAATTAATTAATTCAGGGAAACAATTCGCTACATTCTCATTTAATAGAAGTAACTAAAAATAAATCATAAGTCACTACATACACCAGGCAGTTCCTTAAGAGACTAAGGCTCTGGAGAAGGAATAAGAGGTAAAAACTGAGTTTCTGAAGTGTCAGAGAGCAAAATACTTAGAGAAGCAAGCAAACTTCTTGGTAAAGTTTAACATATAGCAGTATTCCCCTTTCTATGAAGAACTCAGATATTAGTCTACCTGCTTCCTCTCTGCTCCTACCGTCTTTAGTTTTTTATCAGAAGTGTTCTCTTGAGTTAACCATAAAACTATCTCAAACTTCTATCCTACCTCTTCTTTTATTCTCCCAGTACAGAGTCCTATAGACCTCTCTAGGTTTTTAACCACTAGCAAAAACTGGAAACAGACTTTGGTGGGGGAGGCGAATGACTTTTCTGTACTTTAAACATCTGGGGTTTTTTTCTCCCACATGGGCCCAAAACAGTACAGATTTCGTGTACACAAAGCATTACTCATGGTTTTGATGAGGCTCAGGAAAGATCTGCCTGGAGGTAAAAGGAGCGAATGAGGAGAAAAGCTGCTGACCAGTTCCATCTTTTCCTACTTGCCACTGTCACCAATGACTCTGCCACCTGAGGCTGAGACTAAAGTGACAAACAGTTCTGGAACTGAGAAAACATTTCAGGTAGTAGAGAGGAGTCTACCGAGCAGAGAAGGAATAAAAGGAAGAAGGGGACAATGCAAAGAATGGAGTGAAGAGTGGTTAGGATATCCCTGCAGTAATGCTGGTAAGAAAAACAAGAAACTACAACCACTCTGCTTGGTATCTGTCCCTATGAAAAAGGGACATACATAAAGTTGGAAGGAAGAGCACAGGGAATTTCTCTCTCTCCCTCTCTGTCTCTCTCTCTCTCTCTCTCTCTCTCTCTCTCTCTCACACACACACACACACACACACACACACACACACACACACACTCAGTCCCCTTTAGGAGCACTGAAATCAAGTTTTTTATCCTAGCAAGTAAAATGTACTTCACAAATACCAAATCCCAACACTGTTAAAAATAAGGGACAGACAATATACTTCGCAGGACTGCCATCTGCTATAAGGTGATTCAATAAATGATTTGATGAAAGAAACAGGATTGGAGATGGCTATGTTAGATAACCAAAGCTATGAATGTGTCTCTTCAATAGTTTCCTTACTCAATTTTATTTGTGGAATAATGGTATTTGTTTAGTTAACACTCCGAGGATACAATCAATTGTAAAATAATATACAAGTAAACCCTACCACCATTTTTATTTTATGATTTTATATACTTATGAAATAAATCTACCAACATGTTTTTCCAGAAATTCACTGATCCCAGAAATGGGATCAATGAGAATATAAGAGCAAATCTTTTTTGTTATGCTAAACATTAATGAAAGCAAATAAAATAGAAAAGCTATGATAGTCTTAAAATCCTAAGGGAATTTAAGAGAAGTTAAGATATGGTGCCTTATATGAAGTATATAACAGTGATTAGAGGTTTTTTTAAACATAAAAAATTGAGATACTGTACAATGGACAGTCAAATAAAACAATCTAATTCTTTTTAAAAGTATGTAAGAAAATAACAGTAAGAAGAGTAAAACAGTAGAACAGTAAGAAGAGTAAAAAGAATCACAGGTCACCTTTTAAAATTCAATCACAATTTCTATTTGGTGTTATTAAGAACAAAAATTTAACATAGGGATATTCTAGTGCCAGAATACACTAGTAAACTACATGGCTAATTCCAAGAAAATGACTAATTTTGAAAGTAACTTTCAAACAGTTATTTTCCTATGTTATTAGCTGCTTCTCTCTATATAAATACCATGTAAAGATACAATTAAAAGGACATTTCAGTAATTTAAACAGAGTAGAGGATCCAAAGAAAATGGCAAGTCTACCTTTTATAAAAAACATATACTGCCTGATGGCCAGGGATTGAAACCAAATTCCAGGGTGCAAGCAGATATGTTGTACCACCCTGGGAGCTATCTGGTGACCTGGTATCTTGTTTCCCTTGCTATCTGAAAGTAGAGTATTCCTACGAAATGTCCTATGAAAAGACTTTTGTAATTTGAAATGGCAAAAAGCAAAGAAGCAATTACCATTGGTAAAAGCAAAAATCCTCTTCTGATTTCTTTCAGTTACCAAAAACTGGTACAAATGTAGGTCTTTGGTAAAATCAAAGTGGCATAAAGTGAACTTCTGGAGAGCAGGGGATACCTGTACTCCTCTCTCCAATATAAATACCGAAGCCCTGTATCTAAACAACATTGTCAGTTGTTTTACTCCGTAGAGGCACTAAAGACCGTCAACTCTTAAAAACAGGCTTGACTGCCTCTCTCGGACTCTGATGAGTCTCAGCAAAAAGTCTCTCAATAGTACAATCCCATTATATTGACTTTATACATTTCCAAAGTCTATGACTCACTATTTTTAACATAGTCATCTTAGTCAAAGCCATTTATCATCATCTCTGACCTATATTAATGTAATAGCCTCCTAATGTGTCCCCCTTCTTTTACCCCTTCTACAGTCTGTATTCTTTACATAGCAACTAGAATGACCTTTTAAAAACAATGTCAATCCTGTGCTCAAAATCTACCAGAGGCTTCCCATCTCATTCAGAATTAAATAGGTCCACAATGTTTTACAGGTTCTGCCTGCCACCTTTCTAACTTTATCTCCTTCTATTCCTTCTCTTGGATCTATATATCTCAACAACATGGTCCCCTGCTTTTGCTCAAATACACCAAACAGGCCCCCTTCTTGGGGGCCTTTCCATTTGCTCTTTCCTTTTCATAAAATGCTCCCCACCCAGATATATGAATGGTCTTTCCCTTAATTTCTTTTAGGTCTCTGTTGAAATGTCATCTTATAGGGGCATGTTTACTATCTGCCTTTTCACAACATACTGAAAAATCCATGAAAATAAGGATGTAACCTATTTTGTTCACTGTTAAGTATTTGGTACCTAGAAGAGTGCATGACACAAGTAGGTACTAATAAATACTTATGGAAGAATGAATGTATAACATGGAAATAAAATCAATTTAATAAAAGTGAGATTGAAACTGGTTCCCCGTTTGTTAGCTTGTCATTCCTTTTTTAAACAATAATCAAAACCAATTATTCTAAATAACCATACCTTTTTTGAAAGTTCTGTGAGAAGCAGTGAGATTGCAAATGACTCTATAAGCTAGATAACTAATCCCAAACAGCAAAAATTAGTAACTTTTAAGGAAACTTAAATCCTCACTCGGCTTGGTAGCTAAATCAACACACACTTTAAAAACCATTAACTGTGAAATGACCTCATCACATGTTCTACGAAAAATCACTTTGTATTCATTATAGTACAGCCTATAGTATACTGCTGTAAAAGAAATTTTAAATTAAAAATGTTCCAAAAAGATTCATATACTCAGCATGATGTTGGGATATTTACAAATGTGGTTAGAAACACAATGAATCTCTTGATTCACACCCTTCTTTCCTATTTCCTTAACCAGTCACTCTTCACATTAATTTCTATCTCATCAATATTTCAACTATCACACTTGTTCTCTTCATGCATACAGTGCCCTGGTTCAGATACTGTGTATTGATTGTTCATCTTTTATGTTCCCATTTCAATCCACAGTTAACACTGACAGCACACCTATCTTGCCATAAACACAAGTTGAATCACATCCATTCATTCCACAAACGTGATCCTCTGCTGCTTCAGGAATATGGCATTCATCAAGGTGGCCTTGATCTACCTTTTCAGCTTCAGTATGTATTATATCCCCCCAAAACTCAATGCCCCCAACCTCATCAGGGTATTAATCACTCCCCAAACATAAGGAATTCATATTCTACCCCTGTTGTTCCCTAGCCCCAGGATACCCACCTTCATCTAACCCCCAACCTATTACATTTCTAATTTTGATTCAGCCTAAGATCAAATGTCTCCTCCACTGAGAAGTGTTCTCCATCAACTAAGTCTAAATTAATCCCACTTCTTGAGAAGTTTATATGCACTTACTCTGTCTTAAACACTGTTGTTTTCATTTACATTCTACCAATAAAAATTAATAGTAGGAAGCATACCTTGTTCATGTCTATGTTGTTCTGGTACCTAGCAGAAGTGTGGTATTCTGCATTCAAATGTTTATTGAATGATTAAGAACATAAAAAAATTAGGGCATTCATTTAACTGTCGTAAGAATTAAGTAACTATGGATGGATTAAAAAGAAGATATCCAAAATAGAAAAGTTATGTCTAGCAATCTAAGTAGATCAAAAATTTGTAAAATAACACTAATTTTTTAAACAAAGTATTACTTTTGAAAGCAGATGGCAAATATGTTGGAGGAAACCTCTGAAGTGACCTAGTAGGCTCAGCTTCCAAAACAATGCAGTAAGTTCCCACAGATAGCTTCTATAAATTCTGGGAAAAATACAAACATAAAACAACTACTTAGAGGCTCTGGAGAATGAACAAAACCAGGCTGATTTTAGATGATAACATAAATGTGGAAGAAATGACTTACAATGAGTGATTTCCTCTTTTTAACAGTTTTTAGGGATCAGAATAGGTAAGTTTCCCATTCTTAAAGCTTTATTCTGCACATAAGCAGTAGCCACAACATGCAGGAAATAAAGCTCCAATTACTAACTGTCTTACTAGCTTGAAGAAAAAGGACAGAGCCAGGACAGCCATAGTCATCACAAAGTAATGACAGAATCCCAAAAAGAAGAGATGCAGAAAAGAGGAGTACCAAATGTTGGTATATCTCTGACCCAATCTTGGCAGAGCCCTGAAGCACATATTCGCAGGGCAGGCCAAGGCAGTATGTAGCTGACACTAAAAAAATCAAGTTAAGATTTGAGCAGGTGCCAAGTTCAGGCAACAAAGAGTTTATACTTTAAGTCTAAATCCATTTAATGGCTCATTAGAACAAAGAAATCCAAACTCTTTTGAGGAACATGAAAGAAAACAAAATTTCCACACAAATAACATTCACAGATACCCATAATACAATCCCAACTTCCTTGATAATGTGACCCAATCTCAAAGGAAAAGAGAGTCAAGGGAGACCAACCTCAGATGGCCCAGATATTGAGATTTTCAGACGAAGACATTAAAGCAGATACTGCAACTATGCTTAATGAGGTAAAGGACATATGTTCATAATAAAAGAAAAGACTGAAAATCTAACAGGGTAAAGAAAACAAAAGATAATAGATGTAAGGCTTAGAAATAAAAATTAAAATATCTAAAATCTTAAAAAAAAAAAAAACCTTCCAGGATGGGTTTAAGGGAGGAATGGTGATGACAGAGGAGTGAGTAAATATGATGACCGCTCAATAGAAATAATTCCATTTGATAAAAAGAGAAAAAAATATTGAAAGAAAAATAAACAGGCCCTTAGAAACCTAAGGGAAGATATTAAAAAGTCTAACACAGGCATAGTGACAGAACAAAGAGAACAGGAAAAAAATGTTAAGGAAAAATGGCCAAAAATTCCACAAATGTGGTAAGAGACATAAACTTACCAATCATAGACACTCAGTGAGCCTAAAAGGGATAAATGTGAAAATCCCCTACCTAGACACATAACAAACTTCTGACAACCAAAATATAGAGGAAAAAGTTGAAAGTGGTAAGAGAGACATATTACATAGAGAGAAACTACAATTCAAATTACTGCAGACTTGTCTCCAGAAACTATGGATGTCAATACATGTGGAAACACATTTTTAAGGTAAGGGGAGTAGTGGAGAGCCTCAGTGGCTCAGGTGGTTAAGCATCTGCCTTCGGCTCAGATCATGATCCCGGGGTCCTGGGATGAAACCCCACATTGGGATCCCTGCTCAGTGGGGAGTCTGCTTCTCCCTCTGCCCCTCCCCAACTCGTGGTTTTTTTTTCTCTCTCTCTCTGATAAATAAAATATTTTTAAAAATAAAATAAAATAAAATGAATAAAGTAAGGGGAGTGGGGGGGGTATCAGCCAAAATACAAATATCCTCAAGAATGGAGGTGAAATCTATTTTCAAAAATAGAAAAGAAACTGTAGTACAATAAATACTAAAAGAAGTTCTTCAAGGTGAAGCAAATGTTATCAGAGAGAAACTTGGAAACTGAGGAAGGAAAGAAGAGCATCAGAAATAGTAAATATAAAAAAGCTATATTTTCCTTTTAACTTTGTTAAAACATTTATATAAAAAATTACAAGCATACTATTATGCTTCACAGATACTGTATTTATTACAAACTGAAGGTTTATGGCAACCCTACATTGAACAAGTCTATTTGCACCATTTTTCCAACACCATTTGCTTACTTCATGTTTCTATGTCGTATTCTGGTAATTCCTGCAATATTTCAAACTTTTTCACTATTACTATATTTATTATGATGATCTGTGATCAGTGATCTTTGATGTTATTATTTTAACTGTTTCGTAGAGTCGCTGCGCCCATGTATGATGGTGAACTTAATAAATGTTTTTGTATTCCAAGTGGTCCATGAACCTACCACTCCCCAACACTCTCACTCTTCTCATTCTCCATCTCCTCAGGCCTCCCTGTTCCCTGAGACACAACAATATTAAAATTAGACCAATTAATAAGCCTACAATGGCCTGTGAGTGTTCGAGTGAGAGAAGAGTAGCACGTATCTCACTTTAAATCAAAAGCTAGAAATGAATAAGCTTAGTGAGGAAGGCATGTCAAAATCCAAGAAAGGTCCAAAGTGAGGTCTCCTTGACAAAAAGCCAAACTGTGAATACTAAGGAAAAGTTCTGGAAGGAAATTACAAGTACTATTCCAGTGAATACATGATTGATGAGAAAGCAAAACACCCTTATTGTTGATATAAAGATTTAGTGGTCTGGATAGAAGACCAAAGCAATTGCAACATTCCCTTAGGCCAAAGCCTAATTCAAAGCAAAGCCTTAACTCTCTTCAAGTCTATGAGGGCTGAGAAAGATGAGGGGGCTGCAGAAGTTTGAATCTAGCAGAGACTGGTTCATAAGGTTTAAGGAAAAAAGCCATCCCCACAATATAAAAGTGCAAGGTGAAGCAGCAAGTATTGATGCAGAAGCTGCAATGAATATCCAGAAGATCCAGCTAATATAACTAAGAAAGGTGGCTATAGCACCGGGCATTATATAAGACTGATGAATCACTGGCCTCTACCTCTGAAACCAATAATACACAATATGTTAATTAATTGAATTTAAATTTTAAAAAAATTCAAAAAGAACGCAAGAGGACAGTGGATATACAGAATGTGTGTTTTTGTTCCCATAGAAAATACTTTGTCTTACAGATGAATTAATGTTTCTATTTCTGAACAACAAAAATGTTTGATAACTTTTCATTAAAAGGCTCTTTTGGCTTAAAAATATAGCTATAGTAAACAACAGATTTCCAATGTAGATGAAATAGCCTTAGTTTGAAAAAAGATGTCATCTAGGACTTTCATAGATGGCAAAGCTTCATAGGACAGGCTGACTCTCTTGTTAGGGGCCAATGCAGCTCGTGACTTTCAGTTGAAGCCAATGGTCATTTACCATTATGAAAATCCTAGGGCCCTTAAGAATTACGCTAAATATACTCTGCCTGTGCTCTATAAATGGAATGACAAAGCCTGGATGACAGCATATCTGTTTACAACATGGTTTACTGAATAGTTTGAGCCCACTGTTCAGAAAAAAAAAGGATTCCTTTCAAAATATTAGTACTCATTGACGATGCACCTGGTCATCCAAAAGCCCTAATTAGAGTAATGTTTTCATTCCTGCTCACCACCACATCCATTCTGCAGCCATGGCTCAATGAGTAATCTCAACTTTCAAGTCTTACTATTGAAAAAATACATTTCATAAGGCTAGAGTTGCCATAGAGAGTAAGGCCTCTGATGGATCTGTACAAAGTCAACTGAAAACCTTCTGGAAAGGATTCACCATTCTAGATGTCATTAAGAACATGCATGATTCATGGGAAGAGGTCAAAATATCAATATGAACAGGGGTTTGGAAGAAGTTGATTCTAACCCTCATGAATGACTTTGAGCAGTTCAAGACTTCAATGGAGGAGGTTAACTGCAGATGTGGAAATAGCAAGAGAACTAGAATTAGTAGATTCTGAAGATGTGACTGAATTGCTGTAATCTCGTGATAAAATTTTAACAGATGAGAAGCTACTTCTTATGGATGAGCAAAGAAAATGGTTTCCTTAGATGGAATCTACTCCTGCTAAAGATGCTGTGAAGACTGCTGAAATGACAACAAAGGATTTAGAATATTAAAAAACACTTAGTTGATAAAATAGCAGGGTCTAAAAGGACTGACTCCAATTTTTAAAGTTTTACTGTGGGTAAAGTGCTATCAAACAGCATCAGACGCTACAAAGAAATCACTTGTGAAAGGAGGTGGCAATTGATGCAGCAAACTTTACTGTCATTTTCAGAAACTGCCCTAACCTTCAGCAACCATCACCCTGATCAGTCTGCAGCCATTAAGATCAAAGCAAGAACCTTTACTAGCAAGAAGATGACAAGCTGCTGAAAGTTGATGATGGTTAGCATTTTTTAGCAATAAAGTATTTTTAAATTAAGGTGTGTACATTTTTTAAGACATAATGCTATTGCACACTTAACAGACTATATAGTACAGTGTAAACAGAACTTTTAGATGCACTGGAAAACCAAATCATTTTTTACTCTGTTTACTGCCATATTCACTTTATCGTAGTGGATGGAAATAAACCTACAATATCTCCAAGATGCACCTGTATAACATTCTCTCATAGGTGTTAAAATATACTTAGAAATAATACAAATGAAAAATAGAGCATAAAGGAAGGCTGGGGATGGGTAAACTGACTTGTAAGGTCACAAGATTTCTGCATTTTACGTGAACTGGTACCAATATAACTATAAATACACTGTGAGAAGTTAATGATGTGTACTAACATCCTTAGAGAAGCTACCAAAAAAAAAAGCAGAGCATTGCTAAAAAGCTTACAAAGTAAAAGGGAGTCCTAGAAACAGTCATATCTAAAAGGAAGAACCAAAGTACAATCCAACAAAATACAGAGAAAAAAAAATACAATCCCTAAATCCAACCACACAATTAAACATTGCATTTTTGTCTAAGGAGGAAGACAGAGAAGCAATCAAATAGATACTACTCCTTTCAATGAGAACACACCTCATTGCTCTGTGCACTCATAAAGTCATGGTGCTGCTCTTTTTGAACAAGAGAATTATACTTGGGTTTGGTGGTGGGGAAAGGAAGATGAAAGCATTACAATTGTACTTGTACATTAAACAAAAAACATACAGTACCATACCAATGTGAAAACTGCATACATAGGTTTTTAGTTTGTTTTTATAGTACCCATTCGGATCATGTCAGTACCAATAAAGCAGCTTCTGCATAACTATCAAGTACATTTTAGTGGATTTTTGCTGATTACCTAACACAATTTGCTATTTAAAAACAGCTGTGTGAGCAATTACTATTCTTAACTTAATTCCACAAACAATTCTATTCATTTCCTGTAATGAGGCCTGTGTACTCCCTGCGTTCAAGTCTTAGACCATTAATTTCTGCAATGGCAAAACACACTGCCTCTCAGAACTCCGTAAAAATTTTTCCTTCATATTTTCCCTATACTTAAAAGTCTCTTCCTCATATATTCTTTAAACTATGACTCATTTCTTTCTAGACTCACAAAACAAAATTTTACATTGACCACTTGCAGTCCTAACATCTTATTCACTCATTAATGCATCTCTTGCTATATCTAGTCTCTTCCTAAACCACAGCAGCAAATCCAAATGCCAGGAACATAGAAAGCTCTCAAGTAAATGTTTGTTTAAAAGGTAAAACTGAACGTTTTCAAAACATCAAAGGTTATCCTAAAATAAAATACAAAGGCCCTCTGTTGGTCTTTGCTTCTTACATCTCTGTATCAGCAGAGGTCAGCAAACTTCTTCTGTGAATGGCCATAAAGTAAATATTTTAGGCTTTGTGGACCATACACTCCCCTTACCAACTATTCTACCCTATTACGTAGTACAAAAACAACTATAGATAAAATATAAACAAATAAAGAGTGGTTGCATTCCAATAAAGCTTTATTTACAAAAAATACGTGACAGACCATGGATCATATTTTGCCTACCTCTGCCCTATGGCATTTAATCTTGTTAACCATGATGCTTCTCTCGGATTTGCTGACATTAACCTTTGGACCTCTATTTTTGCATAGTTATCACTTCTTCCGTGTGAAAACTAAAAATACCTGCTTTTCGTCCCTTGTTCTTCTTATTTTATGCTCTACCCTCTGGACAACTAATTCAGTTTTATGATTTTGACTGTCTCTTCCAAATGATGTTTCCAATGCACATTCCCAACCTTAATCTCAGTTCTGTATTTTGGGTGTTAAACCATCAAATTCTTGCTGGAAACTTTCACTTGTTTTTCCTGCCATCACCTAAAACCCATTATGTATCTTAATACCAAATTCTCTGTATGTCCTTCCTCTCTTGCTCATATGCCTTTGGACTCTAATTATTAATGTTCCTAATACTGCAGGTAGTACTATAATAGTTCAGGTCAACTAGACTTGTAAAATGGCATCGTCTTTGATTCTCCCTTCTCTTCTCCCTCTCTAGGCCTATACTGAGTATTCCTTCTGAATGTTTCCCGAGGCAGCCTTTTGTTCCTTTTTATTCTGGGATTTCATGATATCTTACTTAGACTTTTTTTTTTTTTTTTTTTTGCTAGAGTCTCTCTGAAGCTTCCTAAAACACTATTACATAACATTTCACTAGCTTATAATATTCTGTCCAAGGAGTTTTCCTAAAACAACCCTTTAAAACACATACCCCAGATTTAAAAAGTAAACAGTTTCAGTGCCCCACTACCAAGAAAATAAATCCCAAATTCGTCAACCTGAAATGGAATATTTAATCATCTGTTCTACAAATGCTTACGGTCAATTGTGCTGGGTTTTGTCCCTCTTATGTTCAAAGCCTTTGAAAACCCAGTTACAATGGCCTCTTCCCTACTAACCCTAGGAGTCAAAAAACTTACTAATTTCTTATTATGGCATACACACTCATGGTTTAGGGAGGATTCCAGGCACTAGTGATACAGAGATGCACAAAACACAGTAATCCCGCCTTCAAGCACCTATCATTCAGTGTCTTACCCTTCAAACTCTCAACTGTAAACATGAGGGATATTTATAATACACAGTATCTCTTACTATTCCTCTTAGCGCTTCTATCTCCTCTACACTTAATTAAATCTTATTGGTTTAATGCTCACTTTCAATTCCACCTCTGCTGTACAACTTGCCCAACCTCATTAATCTTTACTCAGTCCTCTACAGTACTTTTATTGAACTTAAAAATGTATGTCACACAGCACAGAAGTTGTAACTGTTCTTAAGTGAACACCAATTAACAAGCAGCCTCCAATTAATTTAAGAGCACATTCAGTTCTTATTCTGTATCACCTACAGTCCTGAATACACAGAACAAGCTCAATTAAAAAAAAGTTTTTATACACAAAATGACACTGGAAATTAACATAAGGGCAGGTTTTCTAGTGGCAGGTATAGCTTTTTACTTATATACTTATACTGATTCTCCCCAGTCTCACTTAACAGTAAGAGTTTGCAAGGGAGCCTTCATAAAGGACATTACTGATGATCAAAACACAAAAGCAACCACACTAAGAAGACCCTCAGCTGAGACCCCTGACATTAGCAGAGTGTTCTAATGGAATGAACTAAAAACTCTCTTGTTCACAATCATGTATATTTATTGTAGTACCATATAAGCAAAAATCAGTGCCGTATACAGATTTCTAAATTTTTAACTCTCATGATTAAAGTCTAACCCATTAAAAAAAATTGAATTTAAGTCATTTGAAAATATCTATAACTTATAGAGATGAATAATCAGATCAAAAACCTACCATAGCATCTACCTTTGGGGCTGTTAAAACTAGTTGGAAAACTTAGTCACTGCCTATGTAAATAAATCATATCACTTTTGAAATCTTTACCTGAGAGTATTTTTAGTTTAAAAATAGAGGAGTGTTTATCAAAATTATTTATCAGCAATTAAAAATACACACTAACAATGACTTCCAGTAAATAACACAAAATAACACAATATAATCTTGACATAAAAATAAGATCTGTATACCAAATCTTACATATATACTTTAGAACACTAGCAATTTCTTCAAAGATTAAAATATATATACCCTATGATATAACAATCTATCCTTATATATTTTCCCAAGATATTGTGAGGAAAAACATACAGTCACAAAAAAACTTTTACACTAATATTAAGGACAGCATTTATAATAGCTAAAACTGGAAACAATCCAGATGACCAACAATTTAAAAAAAGGAATAGGGGCACCTGAGTGACTCAGTCAGTTAAGTGTCTGCCTTCAGCTCAGGTCATGTTTCCAGGGTCCTGGGACTGAGGCCCATGTGGGGGTCCCTGCTTAACTGGGAGTCTGCTTCTCTCTTTCCCCCCTGCCCCTGGCTTGTGCTCTCTCACTCTCAAATAAATAAATAAAAATCTTTTAGGAAAAAAGAGGGGCTGGTGGGAGGGAGAGAAGGAAAGAATAAAAGATAGTTTATAGTTTATCCATTTAAAGCAATCCTGTTCAGCAATACAAAGACATGGACGAGGGGTACACACAACAACATGCATAAATCTTGGTAACATGCTTAGTTAGTAAAAGAAATCATATTCCATTCATATGTTGATCTAAAAGCAAAAAAATCACAGTGATAAAAATAAAGACAGTGGTTGCTTCTACAGTAGAGTTGACTAGGAAGTAGTACAAGGAATACTTACGGGGTAAATAAAAGTATCAAACAACCATATGTTCTAGTGACCATTTTTCTAAGGTATTCAATTGAAAATAACAATTATAAACTATGGACAAAATTTTTAAAAACTATCTGAATGCAAGGAAGAGTGAGCAAAAAGCAGAAATTGGAAAGGATCTGGTCAGTGAAAAAACAAACCAGATTCACTGAATAAGATCCAAATCTACCAGGTTTGTCCAATGAAGATTCTCCATAGTCAGCACGGCATATCATGGTTGAACAAGTAGAAAGTTACTATCTTCTTTGTTTAAGAAGCCAGAAAACAGAATTTGGGAAATACCAGTGTGGCTGGAAAGTAAGGAGGGGAATCATAGAAAGGATAAAGTCAAGCCACAGTTGGGGAAGGTCCAAAGATTTACATTTAAACTCCCTTCAAATCCTTGGCTGACCTAACAACATCAATACAGGGGATAACAGAAGAAACCCAACTGAAAGCAGTACCTAGAAGGCTAAAATAAATGACCAAAGATTTCAACTACTGGTACCACAGAGGAAATTAATCAGGGATGCTTGGTAAATAATGTGGGCTTTCTACAAACCTGTTTTAAACAAACATAAAACCAAGCCTCAAGATAATTGACCAATAATGTAACTACTTACCAGAGCAAAAAACAAAACTCTACAGAGAGAAACCAAAGCCTCTACAGCACACCTTGTACATTTTCTAATATAAAATAAAAAATTAATACAGGTGTGGGAAATAAAAATGTGACCTGTAGACCAGGAAAAACACTTCATACTTCAAGATCACAAATGTTGGAATAAGGAGGAAAGGATTTTAAAGCAGCTATTATATCTTCAAAGACTTTAAGAAAAAGATGGTCAAAATGAATGGACAGAGACATTCTCAGCAGAGAAAATGGATATGTACTTGAAAATGGAAATTCTAAAGCTCATTTTGGCAGCTCATATACTAAAACCAGAACGAGACAGGTAAGATTAGCATGACCTCTACACAAGGATGACACACAAATTTGTGAAGCATTCCAGGTTAAAAAAAAACAAAGGAAAACTAAATGGCACTTCTAGAACTCAAAATTGTATTAACTGAAATAAAAATTCACTGAATAAACTGAACAACGAACTGGAACCAGAAGAAGAAATTGTAAGTCAAAATGAATAGAAATCAATAAAAAATTATTCAACATGAAGTAGAAAAAAGTATTGGAAAAAAGAAACAGTGCCTTAGCTACTTGTTAAACAATATTAAATAAGTCTAAAATAAATGTAATCAGAATATGAGAAGTAGATGAGAAAACAATGCAGAATATACATCTGGGGAAAAAAAACTGAAAAATATCCCAAAATCTGTGAAAAACATCACTGACTGTATGCAGATCCAATGACCTCAGTAATCTCTAAGCAGAAAAAATACAAAGCAAACCTCAACAATACACATAATCATCAAATGACTGAATGCAAACACAAAAAAAAAGAATCTTAAACTCAACCAGAGGGAAGAAAGACAAATTACATAAGGGGAAAATGATATAAAGGCTGACCACACACATCAAAAACAATGGGGCAAGAGACAATAAAATGACATCATTAAGTTCAAGAGGAAAAAAAAGTCATCTGAGAATAACTGCCTAGAGATCTGAAGTACAAGAAATACTAACTGAAGTTTTCATGCTAAAGAAAATGATACCAAATAAAATTTGGACCCACAAGAAGGAAAGAATAGAAATGGCAATTACATAAGGATAAATGACTATTTTTCCTCGATTTTCTTTAAAGTGCACAGAATTATTGAAAGCAGAAACTATGAAGTTGTTTTGAAAATTTTAAAATATTCTTACGACAAAAAATAAAAAAAGGTAAATGAAATAATTCTTTTCAAGATTCTTAATTTTATATTGATATGGTAAAATATAAAGTGTATGTAGACTATCATGAATGTATACTTTAATCCCTAGAGCAACCCTTAAAATTAAAAGAGGTACACCTAAAAGGTTATTCAAGAAATTAAAATAAAGGGCGCCTGGGTGGCTCAGTGGGTTAAAGCCTCTGCTTTCGGCTCAGGTCATGATCTCAGGGTCCTGGGATCGAGGCCCGCATCGGGCTCCCTGCTCAGTGGGGAGCCTGCTTCCCCCTCTCTCTCTGCATGCCTCTCTGCCTCCTTGTGATCTCTCTCCCTCTGTGAAATAAATAAATAAAATCTTAAAAAAAAAAAAAAAGAAATTAAAATAGAATAAAAAGGTATATGATTAACCAAAAAAATGAGAAAGGGAAAAACCAAGGCAAAAAAAATTAAATAACATGATAAAACTAGATATATCAAAGTATTGGAAAGAATGTAGAATAACCAGAATTCTCATACATTGCTGGTGGGAGTATAAAATAGTGAAATCACTCTGGAAAAACTCTTCAGCAATTTTTCAGAAAGTTAAAGATATTTCTATACATGACTGAGAGACTCCACTCTTCATCTTTACCCAAGAGAAATAAAAACATTTATGTTCGCAAACTGAATTACCCAAGACTGTTTCTAACAGCCTTATTCAGAATAGCCAAACACTTAAAAATATTCTAATGACTGCAGACACCTAAATGAATAAATCTATGATGATTTACTAACGCAATGGAACACTGCTATTCAGCAACAAGAACGAAGTGCTATACACAACTTGGATAAATCTTTTTAGCAAAGAAGGCAGACACAAAAGAGAACATACTATTGTGATTTACACAATGTTCTAGAAGTGGCAAAACTAATCTAAGGTAATAAAACAAGAATGATCATTGTTAAGTGGAGGGTTGTTTGGAAGGGGCCATGAGAGAACTTTCTGAGGTGCTACAGGTTAGGTTTCCTGGGAAACAGACTCTTAGATGGATTATTTGTGTTCAGAAAGTCCACTGGGAAGTGCTCTCATGTGCAATACCTATCATGAGCTGAAGGAAGCACAAGTGGGTACAGGAAGAAGTCAAATTGTGATATAACAGCAACAAATGCCTTAGGCCATCACATGGGGAGTTCTCAAACTGGGATAGGCCTTAGAAACTGTCCCAAATTATAGCAAGTGGACGAAGATCTTTATACCTCTCCCCCTACCCTACCACTGCACTGACCAGCCATTGGATATACCCAGTACATGTGAAAAGATCAAGGTAGGCACCTTCAGCAGAAGGCAACTCAACTCACTTTGGCGAGAGTTGTTCCCCAACATTCCCAGCAGCTTGAAAAGTAAGTGTTCAATTCTGGAAGCACTCCACTGTATTCATAAACATGGTATGAGAGAAATGTTTTGATCTCGAATGAAGTATTGATTATATGGGGATGTATACATTTATCAAGCTCACTGAGCTGTACATTTAAGATCCATTTAGGGCACCTGAGTGGCTCAGTTGGTTAAGCACTGGACTCTTGATTTTGGCACTGGTCATGATATCAGGGTTATGAGACAAGCCCTACACTGGGCTCCACACTGGGCATGGGGACTGCTTAAGATTCCCTCTCTCCCAGGGCACCTGGGTGGTTCAGTCCATTCGGATTCCGACTCTTGATTTTGGCTCAGGTCATGATCTTGGTATCCTGGGACTGGGCTCTGAGTCAAGCTCCACGCTCATCAGGGAGTCTGCTTGGGATTCTCTTTCTCCCTTTCCCTCTGCCCTTCTCCTGGCTCAAACCCTCTCTCTTTCTCTCTATAAAAAATAAAACAAATCTTAAAAGAAAAAAAGATTCTCTCTCCTTCTCCCTTTACCCCTTCCCTCCCCCCAAAATCCATTTATTTCACTGTATGTAAATTCTACACTAAAAGAGTACCCCCACTACGTGCTTTAAAAATGTTATACTCTTATTCTGGACCCCTGCTGCCTCCCCTTAAAAAAAAAAATCTTTATTTAAATCCTAACAAAGTACAACTTGGAATGAAGAGAGATAGAAGATTAAATTTTAAAAACAAGGAACAGTATCATCGTCAAACTACAGCCTTTAAAATAGTAGTGGGTATCCATAGCAATTGGCCCCCAGTATTAGAGACCATAAGATAAAGATGCTGACATTCAGAGGTATTCATTTGAAGTTCAAATAGAAGTCCATACCTATGTGGCAAGAATGATGTGGCAATTTGATACAAAGCAGCATGGTGATTTTTTTAAAAGATTTTATTTATTTATTTACTTGAGAGAGTGACTGAGAGAGAGTGGGGTGAAGGGCAGAGGGAGAAGCAGACTCCCTGCTGAGTAGGAAGCCAGATGCGGGACTCTATCCTGGGACTCCAGGATCATGACCCGAGCCAGAGGCAGACGCTTAACCAACTGAGCCACCCAGGCGCCCAGCACCATGGTGATTTGATAGTCTTTGTTGAAGAATGGAAGGCAAACACCTGAAAGAGTTCTGTCATTAAAAAAAAAAAAAAAAAAAGTGCAAGCCCAAGCTCCACCTTTCCATTACATTTCAAATATTATCTATTCCTACAATGAATATCCCTTTCTCCCAATTTTGAGACTGGCAATATGAAATAATTAATCATTACCAATGCAAACATCACAATACTATCATAAATTTAAAACAATTATGCTTTGAAGAACTATACAAAGAGCCTAAGGAAAGATTGTTCAGATGATTAATTCTTCCAGAGATTTCTGAAGAACTAATGCACGAAGGTTTATTTATACTGTGAAGAGCAAAATACTATTTTAAATCAATATCAGATTAAAGGTGACTTTTATCACATTATGAGCACACATGGTTCTGGTGCACATATAACTATAAATTTGTAGGTTCCCAGGTGAGAAACAGTATATAAATAAGTGAAAGAGCAGCAAATTGTGTTCACTAACAATGCTAAGTTAGTACAAACCAAAATGATATACTGAAAAACTACACAAATGACGTTAAATGCATGCCTTTTTTCAAAATAGGAAAGAAGATTTGGTCTTTCACCATGGTTACAACTTTACTGAAAGAATATGAATAGTAGCTTAAAATTGGTTAAGTCCTTCCAATTACACCCAGGAAATAAACTAAAATTAAAGGGTGAGAAGGTAAATGCAAAGTTATTTTGAAAATTAATGCAAGTCAAAAGTAGAAAAATTCATGTTTTAAAAATATGTTTTACACTCAATATTTAAGAGGAAGGTATTTCTCAACTGAAGCTGAAGTTTTGTTTATAAAATTTTCAGAAATACTTGTTTTCCTTCATGATCCACACAGAAGGGGAGGAAATCAAGTATACTTTTGTAATACTTTTGTGCAACTGCAATAACATACTATTCACTCTTAAAAGTTGATTTTCGGGCGCCTGGGTGGCTCAGTGGGTTAAAGCCGCTGCCTTCGGCTCAGGTCATGATCCCAGGGTCCTGGGATCGAGGGCCGCAACGGGCTCTCTGCTCAGCAGGGAGCCTGCTTCCTCCTCTCTCCTCTCTCTCTCTGCCTGCCTCTCTGCCGACTTGTAATCTCTCTCTCTGTGTCAAGTAAATAAAAAAAATAAAAAAAATAAAAAGTTGATTTTCAATTTCTGCTCAATGTGAAAATCTCCATAACCCAATGAATTTGTGGTCATTTTCCTCCTTTACAACTTCTTATATTAAGCATCTCCATTAAATTAACTCAATTTATTATTTCAAAATAGGTTTAAGTATATGAAATCATTACCTTGTTAGTCTTTTTGAAAATAAGATGGCAATCAAGATATAAAGAGAAGAAAGTTTATCTTAATGCAACTGTTTATAGACCCACTTTTTTGCTAACCTTGAAATACAGGTGAAAGCCTAGAATCTCACAACTTTATTTTATAAAAATCCATGATAAAATAACCTGTTTGTACTCCTGAGTATCCTTTAAAATGTTTCCTAAATATCATTTAGAATACCTTTCAAGTATATAAAACCCTATGGAAAAAGTGGTCAGTGATAAAATGCTGGCAAAATACTTTTATTGGCAATAGTTCCTAAAGCAGGAACCCCATTCATTCTGACTTTTTGTCCTATGGCCTCGGGGTGAGTTAGTCATCATTATCCTGTTAAAATCCTTAGGACCTTCAACCCAAAGAATCTGTAAAGATGAAATGCATAGTTTAAATAGATTTCTGCCCAAGAACAAGGAACTAGACTTGGATTCCTGACCTCCTCAATTACTTAATTTACAAGAGAGAAGAAAAAATGGGCAAATATGAGGAGTTCATAAATTGCTCAGAGCTGCTTTAGGAGAGAAGAGGAAGAAAAAAAAAAACCACCATACTTTGTTTACACAGTAATTAAAAAAAGATCTGTGTCTTCCAGTAGTTCATCAAGTGAAGACACACTCAATTCTATGTGGTATACCCCCATCAGTCTCAGAGTAGAAAGGCTTGAACTCTACTGATTTATCCAATTCTATATCCATACACAATATCAAATATCTTAGTTATCTGGTGTTCCTCCCACCACTTTTCAATATTCAAACCCCTGGCCTACCTTCTTCCCCTGACTTTCTTCAAAACAACATTCTTATCTTTGATCAGATTGAGTTCCAAATCTCCTGCTGTCCCAGAAAAACTTCTTGATTTCTCCCTTCGATACATGGGTATGTACACATCTATCAAGCTCACTGAACTGTACACTTAAGAAAAAGATATTTATTGGCAGTGTGAAGAAAACTTGACATATTCTAAACATTTAATATATTTATTCCAGAAATTTAAGAGTACCAAAAGAAAAAAAGGATCTAGCTGATTTTCTTCCATACCCAATTTCTTTCATTAGTCTCTCACTTTGTCTTTTCAGCTTAACAAAGGACATAATACACATAGCAAACTGTAACTACCAAAAAGCCAAATCAGGAAAATATGCTTTATGGGCCACTGGACCTAAGTACAATCTCTAACTTTTCCATTTACTAGGCATATGACAACTCTATTAAGACTATTTCATTCTCAAAAATTGGAAGTTGATAACAGTACATAACGCATAGACTAAGGATGAGAATGAAATGATACCTACAGGGCATTTAATACAGCAACTGTCACATAGTAAATGCTCAATAAATATAAGCTGTCTGAAACTTCAGAAAAGGCTTTTTCATTCTCATTGTCAGAGGGCTCATTTGGCAATCTTGCCACTGAGAAAAATTGGGAGACACAGGTATCTGTTGCTTAAAGAAGTGACTGGATCTAAGTTAGATTTCCCATTTGTGGTACTGCTTCGTCAACTATCAGTTCCTCTCTAGAATACTGATAACCTGCTGAAGCAATTATCCTCTGTGCTTAAAACTCCTCAATATAAATGACTATTTATAGTAAATGACGTTATCTTTCAAAGTCTAACCATAAAGCATATCTGAAGCCTACTGTAAAGATACTCAGACTGCAAAGACATTTAAGTTTATGACAAATCAACATTGGTTCTTCCTGCTTTTATGAGAATACAAACCAAAAAAATAAAAAGGAAATAGTATCTTCACATTACAGGGGTGAACAAAGGATTCGAGGTAGGAGGCCAAACATAGTTTAAGTTATATGACTTGAAAGTCACATCGTTTTCTTTGCCTGAGTTTTCTCATTTGCAAAAACCAGGTTACACTAGCTCTGCCTACTAAACGAGACAGCATATAAAATGCCTGGACAGCTTGTTGCATGTAGTAGTTTCTAAATGTTTACAATTAACTAACATCACAAAAGCCTTTCCCTGCAATGTTTTAGTGGATTGTTTAAAAAGATTAAGGTAATGCATGGCAGAAAATATTATCATTATGTCACTAATTAGATCTGTTTCCCTAATTTAACAATTCTATTCAATAAGCATCTACTGAGTAACTACTGTGAGTGAAGAACCATACTTTGTCATTCACTTCCCCACCAACTTTTTATTTGCTTTTTACATTTTATGTGTGGTAGGCATCAGCACCACAAAGACCAAGTTAAAGTCAACAAACAGATGAAGTTTTCCCCCTTGTGTACTTCTTCACATTTTATATTCACTGACCTCAAGACATGTATGTGTATCAAAAACATAACAAATCTGTGAACCTTTGAAAATATTGCATTATTTCTGGCAGAAGATGTTGCCCTAAAAATACTCCTATAAGAAAATAACCTGAAAAATAAATAAAAATAAATAAAAATTAAAAAATAAAATAACCTGAAAGTCACATGTGAATGGAAGTTAGAATGAAAAACTTTAATTCTAACACAGTAAAGATGCATTTTTAATTCTCACCAGAAAAAAATGTGTAAAAGCAAGACTGATAAAATATTAGAATAGCTGGAAAAGAAGAAAAAATACTGAGCATGATGAGTCATTTAACAAAAGAATATATGCCTTGGAAGACTTTCTCTAATGTAATCAAGAATTTCACTGAAATAAAAACACAGTTGACCCTTGAATGACATGGGGGGGGGAGGGGATAGGGGCACCAATTACGTATTTGTCAAAAAGCCATGTATAACTTTTGATTCCCTAAAAACTAAACTAATAGCTTACTGTTAACAGAAATAGGCTTGCTGATAACATAGCTGATTAACACATTATTTTGTATGTTATATGTATTATATGCTTTATTCTTATAGTAAGCTAGAGAAAAGAAAATGTTATTGAGAAAATCATAAAAGAACATATATTTACAGTACTGTACTGTATTTATTGAAAAAGATTCATACATAAGTGGACCCAAACAATTGAAACCTATGCCATTCAAAGGTCATTTGTAACTAAATGACAATGTAGAAGTGTTAAACCACACTTTATTTTTAAAAACCTGATAAATTCTTGGGGCACATGGAGTGGCTCAATCAGTTAAGCAACTGCCATTGGCTCAGGTCATGATCTCCGGGTCCTGGAATGGAGTCCCATGTTGGGCTCCCTGCTCAGCAGGGAGTCTGCTTCTCTCTCCCAATTCCCCCCTCCTCCTGCTGCTCATGCTTATTCCTGAGCCTGCTCTCTCTCAAAGAATCTTCAAAAAAATCTGATAAAGTCTTAACAAATTTAAAACCCAGTAGTCATGTGGCTCATCACTGTACAAATTTAATATAACATGCTCCGAGTCATGTTTACATTTCTAAGATGACATGCATGCAATAATTCAATTACTATTTCCCACTTTCTCCTCTTAGTTAAGTATTTCAGCACCACCTATCATCTCGGCTTTTTCACTTTTCCCATTTAATTTAAAAGCTTTTTCTTTGTTTCCAATTTGAAAATGTCCAATCTGAACATACAAAATGGTTCTACTTTTTTCTTTTTCTGTTAAGCTTCTTTTAATATTTTCTTTCCATCATAGTTTAAAATAAAAAAAAAATTCAAGATACAAACTGCAGATTTACCATGGTAACTATAATGCCTGAGGAGGAAAGAAAACTGGAAGAAAATACAAAAAGGACTAATAGTTTCATCTGAAAAGCAGATTCTTACTGTCTTTCCTTTTTTACTGTTTTTCAATTTTTCTGAAATTAGTTTATATTACTTGAAAATTTTTAAATGAATTTATATAATTTAGAAATAAGTTTTTTGAAAAATTGTATGCTAAAACAAAACCAATCACTAGGCAAATACTGAACTACTTCCAGTAACATATATTATCATTTAAATATTTATATATTTAAATATTTTTTCTCAATTATATATAATTCAAATGCAATCACGAAAAACTTCAAGAAATTCAGTTTCTTTTACTTCACTGACATTTCAGTAACTTACATAGTTCATTAAAGGAGTAACACCAAATTTCTCCAAAGAACATATACAGATGGCCAGTAAGTACATGAAATTATTCTCAACATCATTAATAATCAGGAAAATGCAAATCGAAGCCATAATTAAGTAATACCTCACAACTGTTAGGATGGCCATTACAGAAAATGAACAAATAAGAAACAGAAACTAAGTATAAGTGAAGATCTGGAGAAACTGGAACCCTGTACACTATTGGTGTGGTGGGAATGTAAAATGGTATAGTCACTAGGGAAAACAACATGGAGATTCCTCAAAAAATTAAAAATAGAACTACCTTATGATCTAGTAATCCTACTTTGACTAATTTATCCAAAAGAAGAAGACAGGATCTTGAAGAGATATTTACACTCTTGTGTTCACTGCAGCATTATTCATAATAGCCAAGAGACAAACAACATAAACTATCCATTGTTGGATGAAGAAAATAAGGCAGAGTCATACAATGGAATACCATTTAGTCTTAAGAAGGAATTTCTTTTTTACATTACATAGATGAACTTTTGCTAAGTGAAATAAGCCACTCACAGAAAGACAAATAGTATATGATTCCATTTATATGAGATATGTAATGTAGCCAAATTCATAGATGCAGGAAGTAGAATAATGGTTGCCAATGGCTAGGGGAAGGGGAAATGGGGAGTTGTTCAATGGGTATAATTTCAATCATCCAAGATGAAAAAGTTCTAGAGATCTGCTGTGCAACAATGTGCATACAGTTAATGATACTGTATTGTACACTTAAAATTTTGCTGAGACTATATCTAATGTTAATGTCCTTTTTTTTTACCACAATTAAAAGAAAAAAGAACATCTAATAACTTATAAGGAAAAATTTTCCTGTGTAAAAAATACCATCCAATGGGGGGAGAATCATTGCTTTTTGAACATAAAGAAAAGTGATGCCCATTTCTTACGTCTTTTTACTTCTATAAGAATGATCTGTTTTCATTAACTAATTTTATCTTTGAAGAAATTTTTCCACTTTTGTTCCCCTTTGTACATGGCCATCTGATGAGGTATAACTGAGTCAGATGGATAACTAGCTAGGAATTCATTTCATTTTATTCCATCACAAAATAAGGTAAAAGGCATTTTTGTAATTACATCAAGTAAATGTCACACAGGCAAGGGCTGGAAAATGGCAGTTATAGTCACAATATAAAATACACTGCAAATGTACCAAGAAAGGATCCTAACTATGGGCTCAATTCAAGACTTTAAAAATATATATATTTGGGAAACTTCTGATGTAATGGCCATGTCCTCTCCTTATGTCACCCAAAATAACTTTCATGAATATGAAGAAAGACAGTACACTAGTAATGGGATTAAGTAAACAATAAATGGATTTTAACAAAAGTGAGAGGAAGCATTTTTCATACAAACTAAATGGCCACTATAGATTTCGAAAGACTATTTTCTTTAAAAATTATCAAAAAAACCAAAACAAACAAAAAACCCCCACCTCAATTACTTTTGCATTTGTGTAAGTGATGTCTTTTGTATTTTAACTCCAATAGTTGCCAAAATAAGTCCATTTACACGTGATGCCTGTCAACTAGCAAATTTACATTTGGATTTTGTTGGCTTTGGACCCTGCATTCTGTTCTCTTCTTTGTGCCATTGTTGTTTTTAGGTTTGGCAGCAGCTCTAGATCTTTGTTTAACTTAGTTCCTTTGTCTAACTTCTGCAGTATATACACATTATAAAATTAGCATGAAACATTTCAGTTTCCATCATCACAATTAATTCCCACCTTGGCAAAGTCTTGCGAATTATGCTTATGTGAACCCAAAAGAAAAAAAAACACAGAAATACAGCATCTGATTTCTCCACCTGAAGATGTAAAAGCTAGTTAAGAGAGAGAACTGTTTGGTTCAACAGTATATACAAAAACTTCATCATAAAGATCACACCCAATTTTAATGTCTTAAAAGCTGAGTAATCAGAAATGACCCCGGCAGTCAGAGCTAAATTTGTTTGGCTGCCAAAATGCCCATGTTGCTCTTCATCTTAATTTCTTCCAATGTATTTTTAGTTCTATCTAATACAAAAGTAATTTATGGCAGGTAAAGTTTCCTGTCTCAAATTCATCATGTAACTGTGAACATGATAGCTTAATTTGTTAAAGTTAATACTTGAGAGCCTCATTATAGATTCATTTAAATAGATCATGCAATGATCAATAATTTAAATAGGAGTTATGAAACATCGTGAATTTTATCTCCAGCACTTTATGGTGAAAAACTTAAAAATATGTATGGATATCCTACCTGCACATAAGTAGAGAATTTGTAATAACTTTTACAACACACATTTATATAATCATAAATATACTCAATTGCCTCCATATTCATATGAGTAAATTAATTATCCTAAATGCAATTTTTCCTCCTAATCAAGGCAGCAATATCATTAGGAAAATTCAAAAGACTTTTATCAGCTATGAACTATGTTTTTTGTATTTACATCTGATCATGATATATTCTTGATGTTCTGAGAACTCGCAGCCCTTCAAAAATAACCCAATCATAGGCTTAAAACTTCATTTGAAAGGGCTTTTATGTCCTACTGAATACCAGCCTAAAAACAGCTGTTCCTTCATTTGAAGGCTGAGCTCTTATTCATATCACTTCTGGAGGAGAGGAAAGCTGGTAAAGCTATTTTTCAGAAAGTCAAACTCCTACTATTCAGCCAGTTCCTACGGAACTCCTTTCCATCTGTTCCCTGACATTTCGGTCAGGTTATGCACTTGCCAAAGAGCTCTCTTTGGATACTGAATCCACTGGTAAAGACAAAGGGGGGGAAAATCAATTAACTTGTTACTAAATATCATTAATTTAAAATATGAAACGTTGTCATGCATCAGGTCAAAATAGGCTCTATAATCAAATACGCAGTCCATGTTATAAACAAAATCAGGACTCTAGACTGAACAAGAAATTAACAGTTCAGAAATTTTTGCTACTAGTTTGCATTAAAAATTCATTCTATGATGGACAGGTAATAAATAAGAACTGATAACGATGTTTTCATGGCGAAAAGACAGCATCTTATGAGAAAATAATAACCCTGAAAAGGGGTCTGGGAATCATAACGCAACTGACTTTTATTTATTTATTTCACAGAGGGAGAGAGATCACAAGTAGGCTGAGAGGCAGGCAGAGAGAGAAGAGGAAGCAGGCTCCCCGCTGAGCATGGAGCCCAATGCGGGCCTCCATCCCAGGACCCTGAGATCATGACCTGAGCCAAAGGCAGAGGCCTTTACCCATTGAGCCACCCAGGCGCCCCGCAACTGACTTTTAAAAAGTATTTTAATAATAGAAGTTTTTATTCAGGGCATAAAATAAAGAGATATTCATGTAGTCCATGTTTCTGTATTTATTAGAGAAGTTGATCAAGAAAGATATAAATAATTTTTAAAGCACAAGTTAAAGATATTAGATCAAAAAATAATAAAGAAATTGACAGAAATTACTAGGTTTGGAGGACAACTAACCATGACTTTTCATAATCTCAAAGAATTGTGACTACTTAGTGATTAGTAGCTACTGTGTCAGGGGGCAAGCAAATTAGTAACTACTTGTCCTCAAAAAAGTCCAAAAGAAAGGCTGACTGTACAGATAAATTGGTTCATGATTCTTACAAAGCTGGTCTGGAACAAAAAGGTCCACTGATTCAATAAGCAAGCATAACCTAGAGAGAGCAAGGAAACAAAGTTTATTGGGATGGGATGGGGAAGGGGTAGGAAGGAGAAAGACCCAAAACTAATCTTAGATTTCCTCTAGAGGTGGGGCGCCTGGGTGGCTCAGTGGGTTAAAGCCTCTGCCTTTGGCTCAGGTCATGATCTCAGGGTCCTGGGATGGAGCCCCACATTGGGCTTTCTGCTCAGCAGGGATCCTGCTTCCCCTTCTCTCTGCCTGCCTCTCTGACTACTTGTGATCTCTCTGTCTCTCTGTGTCAAATAAATAAGTAAAATCTTAAAAAAAAAAAAAAGGATTTCCTCTGGAGGGTATAATTTGAAAGTAACTCTTGGGGACGCCTGGGTGGCTCAGTCCAGTAAGTGTCGGCCTTCATTCAGCTCAGGTCATGATCCCAGGGTTTTGCGATTGGGAGTCCTGCACTGAGCTCCTTGCTCAGCCAGGAGCCTGGTTCTCCCTCTGCCTGCCTTTGTGTCTCTCTCTGACAAATAAATAAATAAATAACATCTTAAGGGGGGAAAAAAAAGTAACTCTTGGGTATAATTTATTTATTCTTTATTCTTTTTCTTTTTTTTTTTCTCAACATGATAAGTGTACTCTTTAATTTCCACCCCCTATTTCCCCTTCCCTTCGCCCACCTTCCTTCTGGCAATATCACAGTTTATTCTCTACAGTTAAGACTCTGTTTCTTGGTTTCCCTCTCTCCCTCTTTTCCTTTGCTCATTTGTTTTTTTATATTCTACATGAGTGAGGTCATATGGTATTTGTCTTTCTCTGAATGACTTATTCAACTTAGCATTATACTCTCTACTCCTGTCCTTGTTGCAAATGGCAAGGTATTTTTTTTAGATATCATTCTTTTTTATGGTTGAATAATATTGAATTGTATATATATATACACCACGTCTTCTTTATCCATTAATCTATCCATGGACATTTGGGCTGCTTCCACAGTCTGGCTATTGTAAATAATACTATATTATTCACTCTTTTTAAAGACTTTAAAAAGATTCTTTGATATGGACTTTCAAAGAAACAACAAAAACAAAAGCCTATGTTATGTTATGATAGAATTAAGGATATTTTTTTGTCCTGGTTAAAGGTTTGGGACAACAAAACCAAGGAGACGAAAAACATTTGTTGAAATAGATGTTGAAGTATAAATGGATTCTAAAGTGATCAGAAAAGATAAATAACCTGGACAGGGAAACCAACTTAAATGGCTGGGTGTACAATAACAATGAAGTAACTCTGGCTAAAAAAATGCTAAGACTACTGCTGGAATATTTCATAGGGCCTCCTCCTAAATTGGGTAAAGTAACACGTAAGTTACAATATGGCCAAATATGTAAGAAAAAAACTACTCAAGGTCTGTTTACATGATATTCATCATTAATGAATTCTCGATTCATCAATTACCCAGAGAGGTGGACACGAATGGGTCCACTTGACCCTAATATACTAGAAGCAGAAGACAGTCTACCATGCACTTTGAGAGATCATAATTAAAATAAAAAGTTAAAAAGTACTAGAAAACTTTAGATAAATTTTTGTGAATTAAAGATCTGGAATGAACATAAAAGCATGCCAACTAGTCTGGCCTAAACAGTGAAGCTTGTTATATGTGTGTCAGGAGCATCAGAGGGTGAGGGGAGGCAAACATTTGATAATGAAGAGCTAGGAAAGTACTCCACCACAGAAATCACAGAACTTGGAGCACCTTTCTCCTCCTTTGTTCACACATCGGGGGGGGGGGGGGGGGGGGGGGGGGCATGCCAGAAAGGCTAAATCACCTAATCAATATCCTAACTCTCAATCAACTATGGAACGCAAGATATATATACACCTGAATGTGCCCAGGAAACCACTGTACTTTAATATAATTCCAAGTTTTATCTCTTAGTCCTCAATATACTTGAACTACTCACTAAATAAAACTATGGATCTTCTTAATCTTCCTTTCCTCTGTTCCTAAAGTAGAAGTTTCTGGTTAAAGGTACAAAAATACATTTTTAAAAGAACAAAAATATTTTAGATAAATTCCATGGTTTGTCTTTTTTATTTCCATACAAGTTATATTTTAATTCTCCTTTCCTAGTTAAGGGAAGGATAGGTTTTGGCAAGAAGACAGACATGAGAGTAGATTTTCATGTATGTTATTCAGCTCTAGAAATCTCAAACAGGAGATCCCCAAAACTCAATCTGTGAGTACAGCAAAATAGTACTCAGACACTTTTCCATTATTGACAGCTTCCCCTAACCCAGTTTCCTAATTATTGTGAGTTAACAGCTATTGATCCCTTTCCAATAAAACTAAAATGTAATTTTTCATTTTGCTCAAATATATAATATTAGTTCATGTTAAAAACTACCATTTTGTAATTGAAATTCCTTTCCCCTAAAAATCCACCAAGCTGTTTTAAACATGGCTTACATCAGGGGCACCTGGCTGGCTCAGTTGGTGGAGCATGTGACTTTTGATCCTGGAGTTGTGAGTTTGAACCCCAAGCTGGGTGTAGAGATCACTTAAAAAAAAAAAAGATATAAACATGGCTTATATCTTATTACACCACTGACTGTGATGTCATATGATCTGGTTCAGTAATACACACGTGTTTAACACTATAAAGTCCTTCCTGAATAAGGAATACTGACTTTCTGCCATGTCTATTTAAATTATATGTACACAAGTGTATGAGAAAGGGAAGAAGAGATCAACTACATATTCATAAAAATGAGGAGAAAAATGGAAATCAGTACTAATGGCATTTACCTTTTAGTTAATTTGCCCATTAAAATCTAGGGTACTTCTTGCAGCATCAGAAAAACAAAGAAATAGAACACATGTACCTAACATATTAAACAATCTTTGGAAGGATTGCTACCAACACCCAACATGATCATAAGAAAACGACAGCCTGGACTGCCTCTTTATCTATCTCTCCTCTGCCCATTCCCACCCTGGATCCTTTGACCCTTCTACCACCCTCACACTCACCTTACAGTCAGGTAGCTTGTAGTATCCTTTAAAATCTACAGAGGAAGCAATTTTCTAAACTATTCTGGTTTTATTACTTTATATTTTATCACCTCACCACTATCAATTTAAGAAAATGATGTCGTAAATTTTTACTTCTTTGTCCAGGGAAAAACAACTGACCTTTCCCCTCAATTAGCTGACCTCCCCTCTTAATTAAACTAAGCACATGATCCCAACATGCCAGTAATTTGCAGCTGCCCAAAATCTATGACCTACTATAATAAAGCCTAAAAAAATTCTTCTACCAATGGAAAAGTGAAATAGGGCTTGCTTCTTTCTTTCCTCTGTTCTATTTAAAAGTCTCCGGCATATGACACCAAGAAGAAACATAAACAATAAAAGAAAAAGGTAAAGGTGACATCATGAAAATGAAAAGAAATGAAAAAGGCAGCAGAATCATATGTCTGATAAGGGACTTCTATCTAGAATATATTAAAAAAACTACGATAACTCAATAAAAAAATTATAAAATCAGCAAAGGATCTAAACAATTCTCCAAAGATGTACAGATAGTCAATAAGCCCACGAAAAGATGTTCATTATTAATTACCATGGAAATGCAAATCTAAACTAAAATGAGATACCATTTCATACTCACTAGGATGGCTATAATAAAAAAGACAGATAATCACAATTGTGAGCCAGGATTTGGAGAAATTGGAACCGTCATACATGGGTGGTGACATTGTAAAAGGCGCTAGCCAATTTGGAAAAGAGGCTCACAGTTCCTCAAAATATAAACATGGAATTACCAGAACCAAGCAATTCCACTCCCAGGTAAATGGCAAATTATAAAATATAGTCAATCTGCAATTTAAAATAGCTCCTTTCCAACTTTCTTTTACTCCATTCCTGTTATCTCCCTAATCCAGGCCTTTATCTACATCAAAATGCCTTCATTACCCTCAAAATTGGTACTCCATTTCATCCATTCCATGCCATATTTAGTGAAGATCTCACAAACACTGCTTCAAAATATGTGAAAAGTCCCTCAAAGCTTCAACCACTCAATTTGTCAGTCAAGGCTTCTCACAATCTCATTTTTTTTTTAAAGATTTTTATTTATTTATTTGACAGAGAGCCAGAGCGAAAGAGGCACATAAGCAGGGGGAGTGGGAGAGGGAGAAGGAGGTTTGCTGCAGAGCAGGGAGCCCGACGCAGGGCTCGATCCCAGGACTCTGGGATCATGACCCGAGCCAAAGGCAGATGCTCAACGACTGAGCCACCCAGGCGCCCCTCACAATCTCATCTTGACCCACTTTTCTAATAACATAATATCCTATGTGATTCCAATTAGAAGTTTTCCAATTCTTTCAGATCAGGATCTTCAGTGTCTCCCCCCCCACCTCACAAAACAAATATAAATATAAAAACAAATTAGAAAATTAAGAAAATTTTAATGTATCTAAGATACCCTTTACAGTCCATCCAAAGTACCTTGTACAGGGGCACCTGGATGGCTCAGTGGGTTAAACCCTCTGCCTTTGGCACAGGTCATGATCTCAGGGTCCTGGGATCGAGCCCCGCATCGGGTTCCTGCTTGGCGGGGAGCCTGCTTCCTCCTCTCTCTCTGCCTGCCTCTCTGCCTGCTTGTGATCTCTCTCTCTCTCTGTGTCAAATAAACAAACAAAATCTTTAAAAAAAAAAGTACCTTGTACATAATATGACCAGAATGCAAACACTTTTCATATTATTATTTGAGTAGAACTATTCTTTCAGGAAACACTATCGTTTTATTTTTTTAAGATTTTATTCATTTACTTGAGAGAGAGAGAGAGAGAGAGAGGGATCACGAGCAGGGGTAGGGGTGGAGGGAGAAGCAGACTCCACTGTTGAGCAGTGACCCCACCCCACCCCACATGGGGACTCGAGTCCAGGACCCCAGGACCATGACCAGAGCCAAAGGCAGGTG
>LNAC01000307.1:1317677-1610605 GCA_002007465.1 Ailurus styani | reverse complement strand
AAAAAAAAAAAAAAGGCAGGTGCTCAACCAACTGAGCCACCCAGGTGCTCCAACACTATAATTTTAAGAGTTTAAAATCAAATCCCCAATTAATTACTGTGCATACATAACCTATATAAATTACTTAATAACAAAGACTGTTTCTTCATTTGGTAGGTAAGGAAAAAAAAACTGTACCTATCTCATGGGGCAGGCTGTAAGAACAAAATAAAATAATTCACATTAAGTACATGTAGAAAGCACTCAGTAAATGCTAGTATTATTATCATTGTTTCCTAACACATGTGCAAAGGTCTGGAAACTTACATGTTGAGGGAAATATTTTGTGTTAATATGGTTTCTCCTATGGTACCCACACACACAACACCTAGGGTACTATATGTCCTTAAAAACAGAAATCACAGCAAAAGGAATTTTAAATGACAACATCCCCTTTTCAAATAGTAACTTAGATTCTCACTGCTTTTTAAAAGGCAGTATTGTGAAATGGAAATAATGCTGAACTGGGATTCAATGTCCTAGTTCCATATTCAAGTCACAATTTTACTGTTTATGAACTATATGTTTTAGGGAAAGCCAATTACATTCTCTAAGTCTTGTCCCTTATACATAAAATAGTGATATTAGTACTACTAAATTCACTATACTGTTATATTAGGTGAAAAATATACATACATGAGAAAATGCTTTGTGAACTACTTACATCTCCTTATAAATCCATGTATATGTATATGTATAGAGATACAGATCTATTCTTATTTAAAAATTTCCTCTCTTTATGTTAAGTTAGTTGTCATAATTTATAAACATATTCACATCCATAAACAAAGAAGAACATATAATATCCATAAATGACCTTAAAACCACACTTTAATTATCTATTTCACTGCTGCCTCTCCAACATTACAATCTCTTTCAGAAGCTGAAACATTTTATTGAGCTGAGTTCCAAAACTTCTTGTTCACCTAGAAACGGTCAACTGCAGTGACAAAATATATAAAAGAAGACAGAAGGCAATAAATAAGGATAACCAGTCAATCAACTTAATCATCTGCAGTTTCAATACCCCACAGTTCAAGTCCACTAACCATCTGATAGCCAGCCATCAACAGGAAAAACAGAAAAGTAAAGAGTCTTCCATTCATACTCTAATCAACAGCAAAAAATAGTCTTGGAGACTCAAGAAAATCTGAAAATTTGAACAACTTCAATATATATTACCTAGGTAACCCAAGCATTCCCCCCAAAAGGGCAGCTATTTGCTTAAAGAACTGCTAGTTGTATTCAAATACAAATAGGAACAATCAAACTAACATGGTGATCAATAATGCAAAGTAGCTCCCTAATAAACTTAAATAGTCTGAATTTCATAACTACCATATCACTAACTCTGAAGCATGAACAGCTTTAGTTAAGCATTCTTTTAGAGAGCAAACAGCATTTACATGGATTCTAAAGTGTCAATTCATGGCCTCCATTTGTGAACCACTTCCATTTCTTTTTTCTAATAGATACTCTAGTGTTTACTTCTCTTTTGAACCTGTGCAATCCCTGCCAAATGTCTGTAGAGCTGGGAAAGTATGGGTATTTAGTTAATGGAACATTTTTAGAATTAAATAAGCAAAGCTGCCAATTTTTACTAACGTTCCATAAAATACTCTAAGTTAAAAAAATAAAAAGTAAGAAAGAACCTTCTTTCTTTCTCAGGCCTGTTCATGTCCTTTCAGTTCCTTGAAGTTAGCAGGAAACTTTTACAGCTTAGAAAATGAGATATAAGAAGTAAAACTATCATATATACCAAGAGTGGCTCTAAAAAGAAGAAAAAGAAACTAAACATCTTGCCACCAATGTTCACACCAAATTATTAACTTACTTCAGGTAATAAGGTGGAAAAGGAGGGAAAAGACTAAAACATTGCCATCACCAGCCATGAAGCCAGTAATGCCTAAGGTCAAAGGAGTCCAGGATTTACCTCTGCTGAATAAACACTCCATGTTACCACCACAATAAAATACTACCTCCTTTCAAATTTTAATTTTATTTTTTAAATTCACATACAGTAAACCTGATCCTCCCCCTTTTGGTGTACAGTTCTATGAATTTTAACACAATTATAATTTTCAGCCAGTATTTCCTCAAACATTTTTTTTCTGCATCGCACTGTTTCTCCTCTCCTTCTGGTACTCTAATGACACACATGTTAGCCCTTATGTTACTGGCCCACAATTCTCTGATAATTTTTTTTTCCTATCATTTTTCTCTTCATGGTTCAAGACTGAAAAACTTCTACTGGCCTATCAAGTTCACCGACTCATCTTTCATCTCCATTCCTTTATCATGTTGAATCTGTCCAGTGACTTTTTTTGCTATGATCATTATATTTTTCAGTTTCAAATTTTTATTTGGTTCCTCTTTATGCCTTCAGTTTTTTGCTGAAACTTTTAGCTTAACACTTATCACAGAGGTATAAGCAATGGCTTATTCATGTGTTTTTATAATAAATGGCTTAAAGTTTGTATCTATATTATAATGCCTTTACCAACATGGTTTGAGATATTTGTGGTTCTTTGTATGTTGAGTAATTATGGATTATATCCTTGACATTTTGAATAATATTCTATGATTGATGTTTTTGTTTTTACAGGCAGTTGACCTGATTAGGTAGGTTCAAGCTGCAAGTTCCAATATGCTTTCTGTTGGTTGTGGTTCCATTTATCAGTCCAGTTTTCGAGGCTTTCTACATAGATTTTTCCTGTGGGTGTGCCACCCAGCAGTCAGTCTGCAACCTGGGTGGTTTTACCCAGTATCAAAATTTTCTATCTTTGAAATGCTAATTAGGATCAGATCTTTGCATATGCACAGATTTCCAGGGAGCCCAGGTGTTTGTACACAAACAACTTCATGATTCTCCTTCCCAGGTACTTTACTCTTCTTCTCTCCTGGTACTTTCCAATTCCGTGAAGACCACCCTTCTCTGTCCTCTAGGCAGGACCAGTCTACATCTATAACCATGCCTGTCTGATGCCAAACACTGGGAGAATGGATTAAAGAAAGCAATGGAGTTTGCCACCACCTTCCTGGAACCAGAGCTGCAGCAAACAGACACTAAGTAAGGTTCCCTTCTGTCAGAGTTGTGGCTCCTGTAGACACCCCTTGCAAAGTGATTCATTAACATATGACTGCTTGAAACTGAGTGTGACAAAATATAGAAAAAGAAAAAAAAACACAAAAAAAACAAAAAAACAGGGCGTGACCCCAACTCTTGGAGCCTTTCACCCATTCTCATTCCTCAAGCCAAAACTAGAGAGTTTCTGGATCTCATTCTGTCTATATCACTATGCTCAATTCCAGGTTTCTGGCTGCGGTGAATTAGGTCAGGGGATCCTGGAGGTTTGGTTGTATTTTGAAAACTGTTGGTTTTCTCCAATCTGCTTGTTGCTATTTACCATGTATTCTGTCCAGGATTTACAATTACATTCAGTTGTAAAGAAAGAGCAGTGTGTATTTATTCCATGTTATCCAGACCCAGAGGATACTACCCATTTTTAAGTACGTAAAAGAACCTTACATTTCCTGATTTCTAAATTCTGAGTTTGGGTCTATTAGCCTAAGATAATTTCTAATACCCTCTTGTGGTGAGAAATGAGGTCAGAAAGACCCAGAAGACTGATTTAATCCCCCAAACCTCAAGTCAACAATCTTTTTAACAGAGCTCCTGGCTGCAATGGTGACAGAAACATCACTGATCAGCGCTTCTGCCAAATGGCAAAGAAGGGAGTGTTTATCTGAGTTCCACAAGGCCACATCAGAGAAGGCCTTAGCTATCACCTGACAAGAGCAACATTCTGATAATAGGAGTAGCCCACAGCACTTAAAAGTAAAGGTAAGGAGTACAAAATACAGAACTAGCAGCATCTGGTTTCCAAAACTTCATAAAAACATTCCCATGTTGCTTGCTTCATGAATACAAATAAAAGTATTACTCCACTTAGATGAAAAGTCTATCAGCTCCAGAAATAATCACTCACATATTAAACAATGGCAAATATGTAGGAGCTGCCTTAAGGATCTATTCAGTACAAATTACAAGGCAAGAGGCTAGCATCAACCACGACATATCCAAGATCAGGCAAATGGATGGAGTCCATAGTTGCCCAGGATTTGATAAGAAAGGTTGATCAATCCAAAATATCAAACACTAGCCAGTCAAAGTGCCTAAAAGCCCACCACACAAATATGTATTAGTTATATACATGCTAGATACTGTGCTAGTTAGAAAATTAATGTGTAGTAAGTCTTACATGTAAATAATGCAATTAAGAAAAGTAAAATGGATAGTAAGCTATATTTTCAATATGACTACTGCTAGGTAAAAATAGGAAGAGGAAAAAGAAGAAGAGATGGATGGATGAAAAAGAAGATGAGGAAGAGTATAAGAGGAGAGAAAAGATGGGGAGGAGGTGGGGGAGGAGAAGTAAGAGTAGAAGGGGAAGAGGAAGCTCAAAAGGAGATAAACTAAAATGTTTACAGTATTTGGGTTTCAGCAGAGAGACAATGAACAACATTTTCCCATTTTTTCTTCCTGTCCACACTCTCTAAATTTGCTCTAATTACTGAAAAAATAAGAAAAAAATATTTATTAATATGGGACTATCAACAATAACCATAAGACCTAGAAGTCCCACTCCTATTTGCCCTTTAGATATACAAACAGATGTTTACCAAAAAATTGATACAAAAACGGTCAAAGCCATTCTAATACTCTCCAAAAACCGTAAGATAACACAAATGTCCTTTAACAAGGCTAAAAACAACAACTGTGGTACATCCACTTAATATAATACTGCTCATCAATAAAAAGGAACCAACTACCAATACATTCAACAACATAGCTGTATTTCAAAGGTAATATGCTTAGTGAAAGAAGCCAGTCTAAAGGGCGCCTGGGTGGCTCAGTGGGTTAAAGCCTCTGCCTTCGGCTCAGGTCATGATCTCAGGGTCCTGGGATCGAGGCCCATATCGGTCGGGCTCCCTGCTAGGCAAGGAGCCTGCTTCCCCCTCTCTCTCTGCCTGCCTCTGCCTACTTGTGATCTCTCTCTCTGTCAAATAAATAAATAAAATCTTTAAAAAAAAAAAAAAAGAAGCCAGTCTCAAATGTTATATACTATATTACTATATTTACATAAAATCTCTCAAAAAAATAAAGCCACAGTACTAAAGAACAGATTAGTGGTTCCAAGGGATTACGATAAAGGAAAAGGGGGAAAATAGCATGATCTAATTTTGGGGGGTAATAAAGTTATTCTGAATCTTGATTGTGGTAGGACTTACATGAATCTATACTTGTGTTAAAATTCATGGAACTATATATCAAAAAGAAGTCAATTTTAGGGGTGCCTGCATAGTGCAGTCAGTTAAGTGTCCAACTCTTGATTTCAGCTCAGATCATGATCTCAGGGTCATGAGACAACCTGTTCAAGATTCTCTCTGTCCCTTTCCTTCTGCCCTCCTCCCCCACAGCCCACACACTTGCATGTGTGCATGTGTGCACACTCTGTCTCACTCTCTCAAAAAAAGTCAATTTTATTACATATTAATTTTTAAAATAAAATTTAAAAACAGACCTACTGAACAACTCATGTAGAATGTTACAAAATACATTTTTTCCAAACAACCATGATTAGAGTAGCAAAAATAATAATAATTTTAAAAAGTAAACACGGAATCAATGAAATTCAAATAAAAATTCTAACAAGCTTATTTGAAATAAACTCATATGGAAATACAAAGGCCCAGAATGGGCTGAGTTTTAAAAAAGTTGGACTGACTTATAGTATCTAATCTTACAATTTACTCTAAACCAACAGTAATGAAGATGCTACGAGGAAGGTATCAATGAAATATATTGATCAATGAAAGAGAACAGAGTCCAAAAATGGAACCAAAGATATGTGGTCAAATGATTTTCAACTAAGACCCTAAACAGAAACTCAACAATGAAAGGACAGTCTCAAATAAATGGTGTTAAAACAACTGAGTATCTTATGGAAGATAAAAAAGAACTTCCAACTCCTATCATACATTTTACACAAAAATTTGAAATGGCTCAAAGACCTAAAAATGAAATCTAAAACTATAAAAGTCTTGAAGAAAACAGAGGAGAAAAAAATACAATTTTGGAGTAGGCAAAGATTCTTTTTAGACAGAACAAAGCTTTAATCACACAAAAAACTTCATATGATTTCATCAAAATTAAAGCCTAATGCCCTTCAAAAAACAGTTAAGAAAATCAAGACAAAAACTAGGAGAAAATATTCATGATACATATATCTGACAAAGATCTTACATCCAAAATTGACAAAGATACATGAGTGGACAATAAGCACATGAAAAGATGGTTAAAATCATCAATCATCAGGGAAACATAAGCTAAAATGAATTACTACCACATACTCACATGAATGGCTAACCTTAAAAAGACTGACAATAGCAAGTGTTAGAGGATGCTGGGCAATGAGATCATGCATTGCTTGTAGAAGTGTCAAATAGTAAAACCACTGTGAAAAGCAGCTTCCCAGTTTCACAGAATATAAACTATATACTTATGATATGACCCAGAAACTTTACTCATAGGTATTTATTCAAGAATAACAAAAACAAAATATCCAGGGGCACCTGGCTGGCTCAATCAGTAGAGCATACGACTCTTAATCTCAGGGTTGTGAGTTTGAGCCTCACACTGCTTATAGAGATTATTTAAAAATAAAATCTTTTGGGCGCCTGGGTGGCTCAGTGGGTTAAAGCCTCTGCTTTCGGCTCAGGTCATGATCTCAGGGTCCTGGGATCGAGGCCCGCATCGGGCTCTCTGCTCAGCGGGGAGCCTGCTTCCCCGCCCCCTGCCTACACCTCTGCCTCTTTGTGATCTCTCTCCCTCTGTGAAATAAATAAATAAAATCTTCAAAAAATAAAAAAATAAAAAAATAAAATCTTTTTTTAAATGTCCATAAAAAGCTGTATACTAATTTCACAATAGCTTTATTCATAACAGACAAAACACTGTAAACAATCCAAACATTTATCAACAGATTAATGGATAAATAAACACTGGTATATGGAAAACTACTACCAAGCAATAAAAAACAACTAATTTCTGATGCATGCAACAACCTGGGTGAATGTCAAAAACATTATTTTATGGCTAAGGGATACATGAAAAAATGTTCAACATCACTCATCATCAGGCAAATACAGATCAAAAACCACAATGAGATACCACCTCACACCTGTCAGAATGGCTAAAATTAACAACTCAGAAAACAACAGATGTTGGCAAGGATGTGGAGAAAGGGAAACGCTTTTGTACTGTTGGTGGGAGTGCAAACTGCTACAGCCACTATGGAAAACCGTATGGAAGTTCCTCAAAAAGTTAAAAATAGAACTACTCTATGACTCAGCCATTGCACTACTAGATATTTATCCAAAGGATGCAAAAGTGCTGATTCAAAGGGGCACATGCACCCCAGTGTTCATAGCAGCACTATCAACAATAGCCAAATTACGAAAAGAGCCCAAATGTTCACTGACTGATGAATGGATAAGGAAGATGTGGTGTATTTGCATGATGGAATATTACCCAGCTGTCAGAAAGAATGAAATCCTGCCATTTACAACAATGTGGATGGAACAAGAGTGTATTACGTGAAGAAAAATAAGTCACTCAGAGAAAGACAAATACCATATGATTTCACTCATATGTGGAATTTAAGAAACAAAACAGATGAACATAGTTTCAGGAAAAATAAATAAAAACAAGGAGGCAAACCATAAGAAAGTCTGTAGTTAAGAGAACAAACTAAGGTTTGCTGGAGAGGAGGTATGTGAGGGGATGGGCTAAATGGGTGATGGGTATTACAGAAGGCACTTGCTGGGATGAGCACTGGGTGTTCTATGTAAGAGATCAATCACTAAATTCTATACCTAAAACCAGTATTACACTATAGGTTAACTACCTTGAATTTAAATTTTAAAAACCCTAAATATGTAAATTTTAAACACATTTTTAAACTCTGCACAAATCGTAATACTTTGAATAAATTCTCAGTGTCCCACCTTTTGTGACTGCATCAAAATGTAAAACCAAACTCCTCAAAGATGTGAAAGAGAAAGTAAAGGGCAATTTCACTCAGAAAAAACAAAAACAAAAACCAAGAAAACATTAAGTCAAAGAAGCCAGATACAAGAGTTTATTTTATATGATTCCATTAATATAAAGTTATTTCTAGAACACACTAAAACTAATCTACAGTGATAGATATAAACTAATCTACAGTGACCAAATGGTTCCAAGGGACTGGTGTTAAGGAAACTGATTACAAACAACGACAATAAGGCAACTTTCTGGAATGACGGACGTGTTCTATACATCTGACAAAATAAATCTCAAAACTACTGAAATACATACTTTAAGTGTATGTATTTACTAATAAATGGATTCAGTAAAATTATAGGATACAAAATCAATATTTAGGTTGCATTTCTATACACTAATAACAAAAAAGAAAAATTAAGAAAACAATCCCATTTACAGCTGCATCCAAAAGAATAAAGTGGGGCACCTGGGTGGCTCAAATGGTTAAGGGTCCGACTCTTAATTTTAACTCAGGTAATGATCTCAGGATTGTGAGAACGAGCACCATGCCCAGCGTGGATTCTCTCTTTCCCTCTCCCTCTGCCCCTTCCCCACCTCTCCCACTCTTAAAAAAGAAAAGAGGAAGAAAGTAACTAGGAATAAATTTAACCAAGGAGTGAAAGACCTGTACTCTGAAAACTATAAAACATTAATGCAAGATATTGAAGACTGCACAAATAAATGGCAAAGTATACCATGATCATGGACTGAAAGAATTAATATTGTTAAAAATTCCATACTATCCAAAGCAATCTATGGATTTAATGAAATTCCTATCAAAATATCAATAGCATTTTTTACAAAACTAGAAAAAAAATAATCCTAAAATTTGTATGGAAACACAAAAGACCCCAAATAGCCAAAGCAAACTTGAGAAAGAGGAACAAAGCTGAAGGTATCACAATATCAGATTTCAAACTATACTACAAAGCTACAGCAATCAAAATAGAATGGTACTGGTACAAAAATAGACTTAGACCAAAAGAAAAGAATAGACTGCAGAGAAATAAACCCACACTTATATGGTTAATAAACCTACAACAAAGAAGGCAAGAATATACAATGGGGAGAACACCAACTTTTCAATAAATGGTGTTGGGAAAACTGGATAGCTCCACGCAAAAGAATGAAACTGGACCACTTTCTTACAACACACACAAAAATAAACTCAAAAGTGGTTAAAGACCTAAATATAAGACCTAAAACCATAAAACTGCTTTAAAAAAAAAAACAGGCAGTAAAATCCTGGACATCAATCTTGGCATTATTTTTCTGGATACGTCTCCCCAGGCAAAGAGGAAAAAAAGCAAAACAAATAACTGGGACTACACGAAACTATAACAAGTTTTGCACAGTGAAGACTATCAACAAAATGAAAAGCAAGATGCTGAAAGGGAGAAAATACTGGCAAATGATACATCCAATGAGGTGATAATATGGAAAATACATAAAGGACTTATATAACTCAACAACATATATATATATGTTAATCAGAATATATACATATTTAACTAAAAATGGACAGAAGAACTAAACAAATTTTTTTCCAGAGACAGACAGATGGCCAACAGACACAGGAAAGGATGCTCAACATCACTCATCATCAGGGAAATGCAAATCAAAACCACAATGAGGTATCACCTCACACCTGTCAAAATGGATAGAATCAAAAAGACAAGAAGTAACTAGTACTGGCAATGATGTGGGAAAAAAGGGAACAATTGTGCATAGTTGATGGAAATGTAAATTGGAGCAAACACTCTGGAAAACAGTACAGAGGTTCCTTAAAAGACTGAAAATAGAAATATACGATAATCCAGTAATTCCACTTCTGGATATTTACCCAAAGAAAACAAAAACGCTAATTAGAAAAGATATGTGCACCCCTATGTTTACTGCATTATTATTTACAAGCCAAGATATGGAAGCAACGTAGGTGTCCATCAACAGACATGATGGACAAAGATGATGTGGTATATATACACAATGGAGTATTACTCAGCCATAAAAGCTAATGAAATCTTACCATTCACAACAACATGCATGAACCTAAAGGGTATCAAGCTAAGTGAAATAAGTTGGACAGGGGAACCTGGGTGGCTCAGTTGTTTAAGTGTCTGCCTTTGGCTCGGGTCATGATCCCAAGGTCCTAGGATCCAGCCCCGCATTGGGGTCCCTGCTTGGCAGGAAGCCTGCTTCTCCCTCTCCCACTCCCCTTGCTTGTGTTCCTTCTCTCACTGTTTCTCTGTCAAATAAATAAATAAAATCTTTAACAACAACAACAAAAAGAAATAAGTTAGAGAAAGGAAGTATCATATGATTTCACTTACGTGTCGAATCTAAAAGCAAAACCAAAAATGAACAAACAACAAAAAAATAGAAGCAGGCAAATAAATATAGAGAACTGGTGGCTGCCAGAGGGGAAGGGGGTGGTGGGATAGGTGAAACAGGTGAAGAGGATTAAGAGGTACAAATTTCCTACATTTATTATGATGAACACTTAGTAATGTACAGAATTACTGAATCACTATATTGTACACCTGAAACTAATATAATACTGTATGTTAACTATATTGGAAAATCAATCAATACATATACGTAAATGATACAAACTTCCAATTACAAAATAAATAAGTCACAGGGATGAAAAGTACAACATGGAATACAGTCAATAATATTGTGGTAATTTTGCAAGGTGACAGGTGGTAACTACACTTACTGTGGTGAGCATTTCATAATGTATATGTAATTGTCAAATCTCTATGCTATATACCTGAAACTAATCAGTCAAATATACTCAATTTAAAAATTTAAAATTATGTCTTTTACTGTGTAAGTATACACATATGTAGTATAGATAACTGAATATACAAAATGCATATTGTATTTTATTACGTGCAATAAAACACATATATAAAATCAACTACTGTATTGAATTAAATTCAATAAAATAAAATTAAGAAACTCATAAAGCAAAGTTTAATACAGATCTATTTTCTGGGTTGAATCTTTACCCATCAAGGTATAAATATTCAAACAACTAAATCAAAGAACTTTTGTCAGTCAGAACATGGAAAAGTGGCAGGGAAAATTGGCAGAGGTCTTAGGAATCATCTAGTCTTCCCTTCTATTTAGTAGTGCAAGAGTCCTACCAACAGCATGTGAGACTGATGGTTTTAATGCATCAGTGCGGGTGTGCCCAGACCTCTCAGGCTGTCTTTCTCACTACTGAAATTTCTTAGAGAATTATCTTCAAAAATTCTGAGAGATGAAAATTGTGCCCTTTTGCAGCAGGAGTTGGCCTATGGATAAACACAACCTATTGTCTACTTTTACAAATAAAGTTTTGTTGGAATACAGTCATGCCCATTTGCTTCCCACATATTGTCGGTGGCTCCTTTCATGTTACAATAGCAGAGTTAAATTGTTGCAAAATATTTATCTGGTCCTTTACAAAAAGTTTGCCTCCCACTGTTCTAAAGGAACACCAGTGAAGTCTGTATCCTCTCTTCCATGACAGTATTAAAAAACCTGGAGATTATTAGTCCCATTTGCTTTTAGTCTTTTTTTCCCATTTATTATTACTCCTATGTCACTGTTTTCAGTAACTCAAATCCTTAAACATGCCCTTCTTGACACTATAACTGATGAGTGACCCTCATATAAAGTAGGAAAATGAATTCACCGTCCCATCTAAGAGGACAGTGGAACCATTAGCATCTATGATTCCAATACAACATTTCTATTAATGAAGTTTAAGGTTTCATTTATCTTTCATACTCATGAAGAAAGAGGTTTCATTTACTTATTTCTTGTTCCTTCACATTCCTGACACACATATATTTTACAGTAATAACTTTTTTATTTTTATTTTTATTTTTTTAGTAATAACTTTCTTAAAAGGCAATGTGCATGTATGACTTTTGTAAACAAAAACACTCTATGAGGAAACATCCACAAATTCTTTTAAACATAATTTGTCTGGATCTGGGGGCCAGATGTTATTTCACATATTTAAGGCTCCTACATGATAATTTTCTCTTTCTCTTCTCTTACTGTAAGCTATAGCTCTATTCTATTATGTTGTTTGATACAAGTTTTTCCATTTGAGGATTATTCTCCTGAATGAAACAAAATAGGCTCTATTATAGTCAAAGTACCAAAAGGAAATTCGGGAAACTGGGCGCCTGGGTGGCTCAGTGGGTTAAAGCCGCTGCCTTCGGCTCAGGTCATGATCCCAGGGTCCTGGGATCGAGGCCCACATCGGGCTCTCTGCTCAGCAGGGAGCCTGCTTCCTCCTCTCTCCTCTCTCTCTGCCTGCCTCTCTGCCTACTTGTAATCTCTCTCTCTGTGTCAAATGAATAAATAAAAAAATCTTTAAAAGAAATTCGGGAAACTGGTACACAGATAAAGAGCTTAGGAAGAAGCAGGAGGGTGCCCAAAAGAAACCAACAAGTGTGATTTGGTGAAAGGTGCAAAGCCTTATAGATGAAACAACACTAAGCTTGATGTAGGTTCTGTTCCTTCTTAGCTATATAATACAGGATAATTTTATAAATAGATTAAGGAGAAGATATAATTAATGAGCCAAGCATTACCTTAAATATTTTTAAACATAAGACATACCCAGTATTTTGATGTAGTAATCATCTTTACCTAGTGCCTCAGACTTCTATCTGGAAGAACTCCCTCCCTTTCCTTACCTGCCTTCACCCAAAGAAGAATAATAAACCCAAAGAAGAAAATAACCCAAAGAAGAAGAATAAACCTCTTCACTAGTGTGCACATTTCTTGAACGTGTGGAGCCCAATATCATAAAGAGCTGCCAACACTAGTGATTGGCACTATTCTTCCAATCAGGTCTTGGAATGGTATAAGGCAGAAATTCTGGGTATTTTCTTTGTAGTGTTGGCAAGCCCACTTGGCAGCAGCAGCTCTAAAGCTATGAACTCTCATCATTGTATCATTAATAATACTGATGTTTTAATCTTCATATGCAACTCTCTTATGTCTTAATTTTCATTTGGTTCCAAACTCAGAATCATGACCCCTTTTCTGAATATGGGTCCTCTGATTAGTGTTCTGCATCACCCTTCTCACATAAATCACACTCATAATGCATTCTCTACAGCATTCAGCTTATCTCCTTTATTAAAAAAAAGATTTTGTCTGTTTATTTGAGAGACACAGAGAAGGCAAGAGACAACATGAATGCGTGGGGGTTGTGCAGTGCAGAGGGAGAAGCAGACTCCCTGATGAGCAGGGAGCCCAACATGGGCCTAGATCCCAGGACCCTGAGATCATGACCTGAGCCAAAGGCAGAAGCCTAACCAACTGAGCCACCCAGGCACCCTTCACCCTGCTTCTTTAAAATACAGCAAAAACTAATGCATTTGCAAAGAAATAAATTCAGAATCTTCCACATTTGTTTTTCCTACAATCTATTAACAGTCTCATTACGTCTAATTCAATAGCAAGTGTTTTAGCTCCTTATCATTTTGTCTTTCCAAACGTTCAACTCAGCTTTCATAAAACAATCTTTGTTAGGAATTCATAGATTTAATTTTAAATGAATAATTATCAACAGGTCTGGGAACAAATACAATTGACTCTTGGTAAGGCTACAACTCATATGATTAGAGCGAAAGAATAGAAGCATGCTAGAGTGTAACTGATTAGACATAAATGACCAATGGACCCATCATCATCAGTTGATGTATTTTCCAGGGGGAATGGAGAGAACTGATTAATCTGACTAAAAGGAGAGCTTCAATATCCTCACCTTTTCTTTTCTTTTTTAAGATTTTATTATTTATTTGAGAGAGAACGAAAGAGAGAGATCAGAGGGAGAGGGAGGAGCAGGCTCTCTGCTGAGCAGGGAGTTGATGCAGGACTCGATCCCAGGACCCTGGGATCATGACCTGAGCTGAAGGCAGATGCTTAACTGACTGAGCCACCCAGGTGTCCCTATCCTCACCTTTAAAATGGGGACACCACCATCCTTCTTTAAAGTTTCCCATGAGGATTAAATGAAATATTAGGTATAAATTGCCTAGTGAAGTATCTGGCACAAACCAAGTCCTCAATAAACACATGAAGCCAACACTTAATGGAACCAAGCTCCATACCCAAACAGCAGAATCTTTATGACACAAATCAATCTTATCTAAATAATTCACTTGATGTAAAAACTGGGAATGTTGTTGGGGATTATTTCCCATAATCCTGGCTAACGTTTCAGTATGGGCAACAAAAACAATTTTAAAACTTCCCCAATACCGTAAACATGACATTTAATGCCTCTAAACATCAAGAGAGAAAGGAAAAACCTCAACATCCTAAAAGACAAGAAAAACCACCTGGCACTCTGCAGATTATTCCATTCTCACCTGTGTGAGCCAGAAACAGCAACCTGTTCTCCTTTTAGTTCAGAAATCCCAAAAAATCAGCATATTACTATTTCCTTCTAGTAACCCCATGGCCTGATAAGATAGGATCCATCTGGGAAATATAACCACCAGAATCTAAGATAAAGAAAGAAGGAAAAAAAAGAAGGAAGGACGGGAAGGAGGGAGGGAGGGAGGATAGAGAGATTGTAACTACTCAGAATTATACTTCTTACCATTATAGGCCAACCCTGAAAAATAAATACAGTACGCTAAATGTAAGTTCATATCTGCTAGGTTTTAGTCATTGCAATATTCATATATAAAGACCAAAAAAGTCACTTCTTCGCAAAGAACAAGACTTATATCCTGGTTCCTATTCTATATAAACATGTTTTCCTGTTACAGATTCTGAGGCATAGTGAACAGCATTCCCAAACTGTCTCTTAATGGTGGCTGAGAATCCTGACCCAACCTATATACTAAGACACTCTTAATGCCAGGTTTCCTCTTCCACCACTCCTGTCACCTACTATACTCAGGAGCTTACCCCTGTCTTCTAATTTCACTATGACACTCTAGCCTCAGCATGGCCCTCAAATCTAGGAACACTTTAAAGGTTCTGCCTCAGATCTTAGTCCCAAGTCCCCTATGTACTCACATTCTGCCCAACGGCTAACAAAAATGCTAAGCCTTCCATATTTGAAATCTTAAATTTTCTTTAAAAAAACCGAAATTTTGCTAGCATGCGTCTATAATTTTGTTCTACATGGGACACAAAAGAAGCAGAGAAGATAATCTAATTAATAAAAGGTGATTAACTAAAGAGAGAATACACAGTGAAAGAAGTAAATATGAAATTAGTATAACATATATGAAGTCTAAAAAAATTAAAGGTGCTATGTGTCTTACCTCCTCCATCCACCTCATGTAATACAAAGCTTAATGATTATCCTTAATTTCAAAACTGACAGATTGCTCCTGTTTATTCTGAAGCTCTTCACAAGGACAGCCATACCCACCCTGTTTCTGATCCACACTTACTCATCCCTCTTCCATGAAGTCTTCCCTGATTAGAAGAGAGCTTAGCATTGTTCCACCTACACACAGTCTCAAAATTTTTCCATGTCTGCCACCTGAAATAACATGCTTTCCTAACTGCCCATATAGAAAAATAAACCACTTAATCTATTTAATTGAGCACATTTCCCAAGTGATCTTATTCAGCTAGCCAGCTATTTAGTTTTGGTCAGTTCATAATGGTTCTCTGTGTTGCTTGTCTACTCAAGATTCCTTGAACATTTGCAAACTTAATGTTTGAGGCAAAATATAATCTATGGAAATTACGCAGCAAGTTAAATAATAATAGGTTTCCCCCTCACTACTTTTACATTTTTTTCAAAAGGAAAAAAAAAAGCACCTTTTAAAAAAAGACTTCCCTATCAATATGTGTGAAACTTTGCCACGGAAGGTATTACTTCCCCAAGTACACACTTGAAGAAATATAAACACAAAGTTTACAACACAAAGAATTCTCTGGAAGAGGACCTCAAGATGCATTCAATATATTTGCCTCTGCACCTACCCCAATTATCCACAGGTTCACCACTTACCTCCTGACCACAGTTTGAATGTAACACTTGGCTATGTTAAGAGAATACACGTCCTAGATTTTTCTTGGACGATCCCTATCTCATATACCCTTCCCCCTCCATACGCATGTCGTAAGTATAATGAAATGTGATTGAACTGTTATAAATTTTTAAGACTTTGTGAATACAAATAATGTCTAATGAAAGGACTTAAATGACACTGATTAGTTGTACAAAACACGTGGTCACTACATTTATAAATAAAGGCAATGAGCAAAATACATCTGAAATAATATCATTAATATTTGCCCACTAAAAACTTGCATTTGGGCCAATGCTGGCAACCACAATATTAGAACTTGGCCTTCTTTCTCTTAGATGGATTTCTAAAATACAAGTTACTACCAGGCTAACTCCTTACCAGGCTAAGCCCCTTACCAGGCTACCAAAATCCCAAACAGTTTGGTCTTGATTTCCTTACTAAAGGCTCTATTGTATTAAAATACAGTTGACTCTTGAGATGCTTGAATAGTGAAGGGACAGAAGACAACATCTAGAGCAGTCAAAACTTTGTGTATAACTTCTGACTCCCCCAAAACTCAACTACTAATAGTATGTTTACTGGAAGCCTTACCAATAACATGAATAGTGGATTAATACATATTTCACGTTTTATGTATTTATATACTATATTCTTACAATAACATAAGCTGGAGGAAAAAATATTAAGAAAATCATAAGGAAGAGAAAATACATTTACAGTACTATAATGTATTTATTGAAAAAAATCCTCATCTGAGTGGGCCTCCTGTACAGTTCAAATCCATGTTGTTCAAGGGTCGACTGTAAAGTAAATTTAATTCTCTCCTAAATGTCCGCATAGGCCTTCCACCTCATTTAAGGCTTCTATTCTCATACTTCAGCACAAAGAGGGTCCTCCTTAAGTGAAAGATTCAGTAGTTAAGTGTGACTCATCAATATCAAAAGCATTACCTTTGTGGTTACCATTGTAATTCCACTCTCTTCTGTTTTATCTGATTTTTGTTGTGTTTTACTTTGTTTTACAATGACTACGTTTTGACTGGCTTTCAAATATCTTTGGACTAAAGTGCAAAACTTAACAGCAATACCCCCAACCACTTATCTAGGTAATCCTTACTCTGCCTGGAGTTTAGAGGCTTGCCAAATTAACCTGGTGTCCCTTGCCTTCTCTCCCAGATGGTATTTACTAAAAACCTCTTACCCTGGGTGAAGAAGGAAATATTTAAGTTCAAGTACATATTGTGGTGTCTCAGACTCACTGGGCAGAGTTCAGTCCAGGGGATGATGTGAAAATCTGCAGAACAAGTACCATCTTCAGGCAACAAATCTAGACCGCACAATTCCTGAAGTTGTTTACAGTTTCCTTATTTTTTTTATTATTATCAACAAACTTGCTTTGAACATCTCTGTACATCTACCTTGACACACTTTTGCAAGCATATTTAAAGGAAATAATGTTGGGGTAGAATGCTAGAGCAGGGCTCTAGAAGTTTTTCTTGAAAGGACAGGCAATCGTTTTTGACTTCGTGATCTATATGGTCTTTCAACTACTCAACTTTGCCTTGTAGTGCAAAAGTAGGCATAGATAGACAAGATAAATATAGATGGGCAGGACTGTATTAGAATAAAACTTTATTTACAAAACAACAGGCAGTGAGACAGATCTGGCCCCAAGAGCCAGGGCAGTAGTTTGTGTCCTTACTACAGGTAATATACCTTTAAATGGCAGTACCAGGCGGAAAGTTATATACATTTGACATTTTTATTGTTATTCAAATGGAATCATTTTTTAAATAGAGATATGGGGCCCCCAAATGGACACTCCAGAGACAGCACCCCTTATCTCAGTGTCAAGAACTGCGAAGGGTCTGTGATTTGGCCTTACTTCTAAGCTAACAAGGTAAACCCTTCAGTTTTGTAGATGAAGGCAGAAGACACGAGGCTCCTGAGTCAGAAATAAACTACTTTATTAGTCATATCATAGCAAGCAGCATGAGCATCAGTGTATTTGCATCAGTCCCCCTTACCCCACATCCCAAGGCAGCAACATAAATGAGTCCAAATGGATATGTGCACAGTGGGTTTACAGAAGAGAAAACCTTCATTTAGGGGGCCCAAATCTTTTTAGTGTGCAGTGAGCATGGCTGACCTTTGTCTAGAGAAACACTGTCGCCATTATACCAAACAGTAAAACATATCTGACCTTTGCCCTAGAAAAAGACTCTGTTTACTTTCCAAGACTATTTACTATATAAGCATCCTTGAAAGGACAGTCCAAAACAAAGGCAGCCAGTGCCTCTGCTTGCAAAACACGTGGAAATACAGGAGGCCCATGGAAAATTACCTCCAGTACCATGTATCCCTTGTTTCTACATTGTCATGGACTCCTAGCTAATTTTTCCAAAGCACTCCACTCTACTGACCAAGCTGATTAATCTGACTGACAAAGGGAGGACCAAATCTATCTAATTTGTCTTACCCATCATGTACTGAAAGCTACTACTATAAAAAGGACTCCAAAGCAACAAGATGAGGCCAACTTAGAGTACTAAATCCACCATGTCCTCCAGGGTCCTGGGCCAAATCAGTTGAACAAACCCCATAAACCATAAAGAGTCTACCTTAGAATTCCAAGTGGCTTTCTCCTTATGTGTCTGAATTGACCTTTCCACTTAGATGGAAGCACTAATCCAGGTACAGGAACATGTATTAGCAATTACACTCTGCCCCGCCCACAGGAAATCTAAGGCAATTCTATCATCCATAACAACCCTGGCCAGTAACTTGAGGCTGACTTAAATACTTTCTAGAGACATGGTGGTATTATTGATCACTTCAGCTAAAGTCAGGGACAAATTTCTTAATACCTATACTAACTGGATGATTCCACCGCAGGGATAACTGCCTGCAGAGTACATGTAAATAATAAATTAGTCATCTCTCCAAGAAATTCTCCCACATGTTCAAGATTAGCTTCATTTTGGAGAAATCTCTATAATAATTTTAAAACTACATAATGCTTCATTAAATACATAAAGGTTTCTTACAACTCACCATATAGTACATGTCACTGTTTTTGATAAGGAGGCAAGTTGATGCCTGGCTTTCATACAAGAAGCACAATGCCAGGAGTGTTGCTTAAAATTGTTGGAGATCCACAAATAGGACCTAAGTCACAAGCTAACAGTGGATCACATGTGGCCTTTTAACAGGTTGGTATGCTTTAGGATTCCCAGTTTAGTTTGAACAGTTGAGTTTAGTCCTTATTTTCTGAAAGCCTGCCTAAGAAGTCAGGCCAAACTATCCTGTTTGTCCAAATATCAGCCAGCTGGCATTTGGCCACTTCATGAAATGACTGAACAATGGCTACTGGAATGGGTGCAGGGAAGGCATGTGGTTTTGACAGGTGTTTTGTGTGGGAGGTAGAGAAGTTAGGGTCATCCCCTGCTGTTTTCAGTAGACTTCTCAATAAAGTTAAGAGGAATGACAAATCATGGTCAGAGCTATCTGGAGGTGGACAGCATACTCAGCACTCAGTTAAACGTAAGGCACTTGCAGCAGTTTGGGAGAGCTGCACCAGAAAGTTTTCATTCCTGAAGAAGGCTCTGGGGGTGATTTTGAAAGACAAAGATCATGAATGGTCTCCCCTCAGCCCCTACTTCCCATGGCTTAAGATATTCCGTACCCAGGACCCAGGGAAAACTGGTATGTCCCATTCCAGTAGACATCAATTCAATTTTACCTAATAATTTCCTCCCCAGACCCAGACTCTTCATTTGGAAAAGTCAAATGCAAAAGAAACAAGGGCTTTTTAAAAATAAAAATTCCAGAGAACCATTATACACCCCTCTATTTTGATGCTCCTGAGCTATCATAGGGAGACTTGCTGATCGGTATATTTGACCAAATGGTCATTATTCTTATAACCTAGGATTCTAGAATACAATAAAAGAATCTAGGTGGCTGAATGAAAACTAGGTTTGAATCCCCTAAGGCCGTTTCTTAAGGTAGGTTGCCACCTGAAGGGTGTACCAACTAGGTTGCCCTGTGGCTACTTTGAGGTTATTATAAAAAAAAAGACCTATGATACCCAGTGATTTTCAAGATGGGTCTGTATAACTCCCTATACCTTTTATCCTGATCATTATCCAGAAAGCAGCCAAAAGGAGATGATGCCTTTCTGGGGCTACCTCCATTCAATGACTTACTAAAGTGTGGGAACCAGGAGGAAGTGAGGGAAGGTCAGAAACTTTTTGAGTCTACTTTCAGACAATTTCAACACTAAGCAGTACTGAAATGACCGGCCATGTGAAAGGTCCACTGAATACCCTGACTCCCCGCCAATTGTTGAGTGGCTTTGGGGAATAAAGGTATATCACTGTTAAGATGCACACAGTCTGAAAAGCTGAACACATGACGTAGATTAGCTTCAAGAACCACAATGGTACAGTCAGAATTGGCTGATCAGACTGGTACAACACTGTAATCTGAAAAAGTGTCAACAGCAGTGAGGCACTACCAATAGCTCCACGAAGGGGTCAAAGGCTTAATGTCAAAAAGAATGTGGCCTCCATCACTGCAAGACAACAGGGTCAATTTCTGGAAGGAGTCACTACCTGGTATACAGCAGTGTCCTCTGCATTAGAGACATAAGAGTACTTTCACTTTGTGCCCAACACCAGCATCTCACACCTACCCATTTTTCAAGAGATGATATCAACTTGCTAAGCCATTTAGATGCCCCTGAATACATTCAAAAGAACAGTATAACCACTTTATTTCTATATGTCAATGCCAAACACCCAAGTTAAATCCTTTACAATTACCAAACTTATAATTAAAAAGATGTCAACTTGAAAATATACAAAGAATTTCTTCAGATTTAAAAAAAAGTCTAAAGAATTTCTCTATATTATGGTATTTTTTCTATACTATGGTTGAAACCCTCTAATTTCATTACTTCAGGCATGGTTCTTTTTTTTTTTTTTAAGATTTTATTTATTTGTTTGACAGAGAGAGATCACAAGTAGGCAGAGAGGCAGGCAGAACGAGAGAGGAGGAAGCAGGCTCCCCGCTGAGCAGAGAGCCCGATGCAGGGCTCGATCCCAGGACCCTGAGATCATGACCTGAGCCAAAGGCAGAGGCTTTAACCCACTGAGCCACCCAGGCGCCCCTCAAAGCATTTTTTAAACATTTACTCTTAGACAAGGAAACCCCTGTACACTGTTGATAGGAATATACATTGGTGTAACCACTATGAAAAACAATATGGAGATACCTCAAAAAATTAGAAATACCATATTGTTCTATTCCTTTATTAAGGAGTATTTACCCAAAGAAAACAAAAGCACTAATTTGAAAAGATATATGCACTCCCATGTTTACTGTAACATTATTCACAATAGCCAAGATGTGGAAACAACACAAGCGTCCAAAAAAAGGTGGATGGATAAAGAAGATGTGATAATATATACAATGGAATATTACTCAGCCATAAAAAAGATGAGATCTTACCATCTGCAACAACATGGATGGATCCAGAGGGATTATGCTAAGTGAAATAAGTCAAAGACAAATACAATATGATTCACTTATATATAGAATCTAAAACAACATCAGAAAAAAAAAAACAGAAATGGACCCATAAATACAGAAAACAAACTGGTGGCTGACAGAGGGGGAGTTAGTAGGAGTGGGCAAAATAGGTGAAGGGGAGTGGGAAATACAGGCTTCCAGTTATGGAATGAATGCCACTTGGGAAGAATGAAAGGTACAACAAAGGAAACATATAGTCAATGGTATTATAATAGTATTGTATGGTGGCAACGCTTACAGCAAACATAGCATAACACACAGAGTTGTTGAATCACCACGTTATATACCTGGAACTAATGTAACATTGTTTGTCAACTATACTTCAATAAAAACTTTTTAATAATCTTTAATCCTAAAATTAAAAAGGATACTCTAAGAATACTAAAAGGGTCTCAGTAATTCTTTAAGGCAGTTAAAATAAGCCAAACCTCTTGCCCTTGCTCAGAGGAGGAAAGAGAAAAGTGATATAACTTACCACAGAGGCACAAAGGTAACCATAAAGAAAAAAAAGCAAAAAAAGAAACCACACCAGATTTAAATTTTAAAATTTTCCTGTAGACAATACTATGGTTTGTCACCAAACTCCTCTTAATAAAGGACTCACTTACTCAGCTGCTGTGTCTGAGCTACAGAGAACAGTTTTGCCCAAGGTTATGCCCTTTCTTAGGTAGCCTCCATCCAATGCCATCTATGCAAAGCTATGAAGGCCTGGCAATCGTAGCCCAACTCAGGACAACTCTGAAGGGACAATCTATCTACTGAATTCATAGTAGAGTAGATCAAGAGTGTCACTGGGCCTAAATCACAATTCAACTTTATCGTCTACCCAATCTGCTTCCTTCTTTTCCTTTTCAGATGTTGATCCCAAGAACATTCAATGAACTAAGCTCTATCTCAGGCTTCCCATGGAATCTGCAGTAATTCCCAAGAGCAATACTCATATTTGTAGAGCACACAAGCCTTTAATAGTTTCCACTCATATATTCTAATAGTAGGAGAAACAACACTGTTTTCTTTAGGAGAAACAATCACTTTTTCTCTGATAGTCCTAACTGAACCAAAATATTTTCCTTAAAAAATCAATACAACGCAAGTCATGAACATGTTAAAGACTTCAGTTTTTACACCTTTTAGCACTGTTTTCTAGGCTGGGACAATACTTCTTTCCTCCTAAACCCAAGTAACAGTCATTGAACATATTAATTTAGTATATTAAACATTAGGTTATTAACATGGTCTTATGTATTATGTGATTTTCATATTTTAATTTCTAATCACAGTAGAAATACCCCATTTAAATATTGTTTTCTCCAAATAAATTAAAATTCAGAAAGTCTACCTGTTAAGCTCCCTTAAGAGGAAGAAAATACTTTCCTGAAATGTAACAGCAAAAAGCAAACATTCAGAAATGATTTAGCCATATTAATAGAAGTATCACTTCATACAAATCTCATTACAAGAGGCAAAGTTAGAATATGAATTAATTACATGGAGAAATGTAGGAAAATACTTCCTAGGTCTACTTCCATAGCTGGCTCTCAAAATGTAATTTCTTCTCTTAGAAGTCCTTGAAATCATAAAATTCTTTAAAAATTGATAGAAGGTCTTTAGACTCTGTAAATATCTGAACTGAAAATTAGTTTTTGCCAACACATGTAATAGGGAATGTGGATAATAGGAGAAAGGGAGAGTATTCTTTGGTAAAATACAGTTGGTTTAATATTTAATCATTCCAAAAACTTAAAATGACTACTATGATGAACAAAACTTTTATTAACCATTTTATACAGTGTCTATATGCTGGTATCAAGGTAAGTCCAGTGGAAAGCCAGCACAAACTCAAAGGTCATCTCCCTTTACCTGAAGGATCCTAGGAATTTTTCTGCCTCCTAAAACTTTTTATTTTATTTATTTATTTTTAAAGATTTTATTTATTCATTTTGACACAGAGAGAGAGATCACAAGTAAGCAGAGAGGCAGGCAGAGAGAGAGGAGAGAAGAGGAAGCAGGCTCCCTGCTGAGCAGAGAGCCCGATGGGGGCCTCGATCCCAGGGTCCTGGGATCATGACCTGAGCTGAAGGCAGCGGCTTTAACCCACTGAGCCACCCAGGCACCCTCCTAAAACTTTTTAAAACACCAGCTCATGGCTCTTCCTGCCCAGTTCTTAGACCTGCCCAGTTTTTAGACCTGTTATGACTAAATAAAAATGGTGCCACATGAACTGCTAGAAATTCTGTTTTGAGAAATCAATAACATCTGAGGACTCATCTACAAGAATGCTTGATAGTCATCCTCCAAAATTAAGAGGGTCTCCAAACTTTTCCTAGAACAGCTCTATCCATACACCCTAGTATCCAGGTGGATCTCCCTTGCCCTGCGACTGTTTTTCGATAACCAGCAAATCAGGCAATAACTATTTTCCTTACTTTTGCTTCAAAAATAGAAGAAAAAAAAACTTCCCTTATAAATAAGATCAGCTTTGACCAATTATGAGTTAAAAACTCTTCTGCAAATGAAAGGTAACTGATTCTCCTGTGTCGCTCCTTTTGTCATATCAGGGTTAAGGTGGACTTGCTTTAAAATTTTATTCTTATAAAGAACTTGCTGAAGAATTTTCTTTCTTCTTTTTTTTTTTTTTTTACTAAAAGTTAGGTTATACATCTTGCATTTAAGTCTCAGAGTTTACCAACTATGCTGTCTCACAAATGAAACTTAGTTCTCCAGCTTTTCAGGCTAATTTAGAAATTCATTCTGATTCTTAAAGTATTAACTATACCATATGTCTCTTTTATGGAACCCACCAGCAAATGAAATGCATGTTACCAATGTTCTCTATTTGGGTCCATGTTTTAAACTTCTCACCTTTCCTGGCCTTCACTTACTGTCAAGGAGTTTTGGGGTGTGCGTGGGGGAGACAAGGAGAGGGCAGGCAGGAGGAACACTTAAGTAAAATAGATACTGCATGCCAAGGTAAATAAAATCAGATACACAAAGAAATCAGAACTTGTCATAACCTTATAGCCCAATAAAGGTGATATTAATATGTCTAATAAAATATCAAAGGTTTGGTAAAAGGTCTAGTAGTAAGATTATGATAAGAATCCTTTAAAGGGCAGAGGACATTTTACCTGAAATAAAAACCTTAAGAGTGATATTTAGCTTCTTTAAAATACTCAAAGGGCTTTATATAGAAGAGGAAATAAATTCACTTCATTTTGCCACAAGAGCAGAAAGGAGATCCACGGGAGGAAGTTGTAAAGAGGCTGTCAAAGCCAGCACTTCTCCAAGTTTATTCCATAGGCCACTGACTGACCCAATAAGTGACCTCTCAAAAAGAATTCCATTTTCACATCAGTTTAGGAAACATATGCAATATGTTTATATAGTATATACAATACCTGAGTTCCTCTGGGAGGGGAAAACATACATGAGTACTAAAAAGTCCTATACTAAGAAAGTCTATTTAACTTTTTTAAATCAAGTATTCTCCAAATTTTTATTCCATGAGTTTTACTATATTTATACCTATTTTATTTAAGTTCAACACCTAGAAATATTGAGAAGTGTCAATATAATAATGCTTTTCTAGGCATAATACACTGATCATAAATCCTTAGAAAGATGAATTTCCTAAAAAATAATAAAACAGATATTCATATCATTTTGGCTGGAATCTATCTTCAAGGCACAAAGTATTAAGCACAAAACATTTTTAGTGAACAGAACAAAAACAGTTCCATAAAAAGAGACATATGGTATAGCTAATACTTTAAGAATCAGAATTTCTAAATTAGCCTGAAAAGCTGGAGAACTAAGTATAAACTCACAATTTTAAAAAAGAGAATAAATGAGCCACACAAAATATGAATAAATGTTATGTTCCACGTTTAGGTTTTAGTTGAATTTTTAATCATCAATATTCTGAGGAGGGGATGGAAAAAAACATGTAATTTTTCACATAAAGTCATAATTTTAGTTTATTATAACCCAGGAGTGAGAATCAATCTTTATAGAAACTTTATCACTAACAAAAGCTATATTCCTCATGAAAGGTAAACTTTATCACTGACAACAAAAGCTATATTCCTCATGAAAGGTAAGCAGCACATATCCTCCTCAAAATGAAGGGAGACTGATGCCTTACCACATGAGGAGCCAGATCCAACAAGCTTTCAAGAAAGGGAAAAGTTCCATTTGATACTAAGTTTGCTTGTGAGACCAAGTAAAGAGAAAGCTGAAAGCACAGACGAGAAATAACATTATTTAGCTCCCTTTCTCAGTCTGCACAGGTACCCAAGGATCATGAGATTCCGCTGAACCTCATTATTCACAGGTTCTGTATATGCAAATTTGCCTACTTACTAAAATTTATTCATATACTGGTTGGGCTTTCAGCTATTCGTGGACATGTGCAGAACTACAAAGAACTGGGAATACCTGGCATGCATGTTCCCAGCTGTCAAACAAGGCCTTCTTGTTTTAGCCCTCAGACTATAAAAAAGCATCCTTCTTGCGGATTATTTAGTGCCATGTTTACTGGTATTTTGATCCTTTTTGTTGGTGATTTCACTGTTCAAAATGACTCCCAAGCCATTTTAAGTGCTTTCTAGTGTTCCTAAAGCACAAGAAGGTTGGGACATATCTTATGGAGAAAATATGCTTAGTTTCAGGTATGAATTATAGTATTGTTGATCATGAGTTCCATGTTAATGAATCAACGAGATACATTATTAAGTCGTTAAACAGAAACACAAATAAAACATAAAACAAGTTTATATATTGACTAATTAACAAAAGTGCTGTGACCAGAGTCTTGCAGGAAACTAATTCTGTATTTCTACTAGAACCAATGGTTCATTATTCATTAACTTAGCATCTATGATAACTTTACAGAACATAACTATCTTGAATAAGAATTGACTACAGTTACCCATTACTCTACACCACACCATCTTTAAGTTACCTCTACCGATGGAAAGCAGGGATCTGAAAGTTTCCAGAAATGAATAAATGTTTGTTAAATTTCTAATATAAAAGCAATTAGGAAATAATCATGATCTTCTCCTAAAAGAATAAATTTTTCTAAGTATACTATTAACTAAGTAGTGATACAGTCTGGAAGAAGTATAGTAGTTTTAACTGGTGAGCTCTCACCTCACTTGTAAATCCAATTCACTGACTTTAGAATTGATCCTCTTTTCTTAGATGCAGAGCTTATATTATCTGCTGGTTTCCCAGGTGTGAACATGATAAAGGATTAATCTAGATCATTTGTTACCCACAAACTGTTAAGTATCATGTGTGAGTAATGCATCATGAGAAGATCCATAGACTATGCTTGTTTTATTTTATCTGTTTAAAGTTGAAGCTTTTATAGAGACATACTGAGTGGAAATTGAGTTTCCCTTTAGATTGACAGCCTGTCAATCAAAAGAAAAGCTTTTAGGACATTCTCTCAAATCAGTTTCCTTCTCAGATTGGGGTATATCTGTGTAGGACTCTAGAAATGACAAGCTTGACTGGTAACTATCTTTTGCTAGTTGAATACTCTGTGTTGTGTCAAAAAATACATGAAGGAATCCATTAACTGTGTGCAATCAACACTGGTGGATGTCAACACAAAGAAATCTCAGGTTTATGAATACAAAATACATGTGTTAGGTGGATTGTATTTGTTTTAATAGACTTGACATGTTAAGTAATCCTAACATTAATTGTAACTGAATATGACTTTACATGCGCTCACCTAGGGAGGAAAATGAGAATACTATTTCTTTCAAGGCGTATTTGTTTTATTCCTCTTTGTGCTCAGTTTTCTGAAGAGTGAAAAGTAAAAGAAGTGTGTGTTTCTCATGGAGCATGTTCAACACCCCCTTTCCCATCCCTCAAATCCCACCCCCCCACACACACACCCCTATCACCACCATGTCTCTGACTATAAAGCAACAACTTCCAGTTTTTCTCTTTTGGACCAACAGTACAGGTCACCTTGTGTTCCAGGACTGACCTCTTTATGTAGACAAAGAAAACCCTACAGAAGAACTAGATAGATCATGCTCCTCAACCTCAACACACCCATACCCCCAAACCAAATCTCATTGGTCCCTCTTTTTCTAGAAACAGTTTCATATTCTCTTCAATCCAGTTATGCTAGAGTTGTTATTATATCTTCCATTCCCAGACACATTCTTTTACTCCTATGAATTTCTTTTTTTTTTTTTTTTATCTTCCATTCCCAGACACATTCTTTTACTCCTATGAATTTTCTTTTTTTTTTTTTTTATCATAACAGACATTTATTTAAAGTAATACATTTGCAGCTCAGGCAGTTCTAAATTGTACATTTCAGGTTTATTCAACTTCTTAAAAATATTTGAGGGCAGCTGCAACCACAGTCTTCAACTCCATGATTATTTCTTTGCCCATTCTTCTCTCTCTTTTCTTTCCCGAATAACTTCTTTCAGATATGGTTCAAGGTAGAATTTATCCTCCTCATATTTTGTCCACTGTTCTTTAGGCAAGATCTGATGCCTCATGGTCAGGTCCAGTGCCCTCTTAATGCGAAATACCCTGTCGTTATAAAGGTTCTCAGGAAGCCTTCTTATGGCTTCTTTCACATCATCGTTCTCATATATTGTATCATCTCGCATTAATCCCAGTTTATTGAACCCTGCAGCATTGTAGTACCATTTTCGAATACCCTCCAGCCATCGGCCTGATGCTGCAACGGCAGGCCTGCTCGCCATTTTGACCCGAGACCTACTCCTATGAATTTCTAAGGACAGTGGCAATCTTTCCTTTCTACCTTTTCCCTTTAACTCTGACAAGAAAGACAACCCATAGAACAAACTATGGGAACAAGTTAAAATAAAAACCAGTTATTCAATATTATGCACCTCTTGATGTTACACATAAGAGCATCAGTTATAAAGTTTTATTGACAAAAAATGTTTGTTTTAGGAAAAAAATGGGAGATAGTGGAACACATTCAATGAACTTCAGGAAAAATCAGACAAATGCAGAATGTAAGACATCCTACCATACAGCTGTTCTGCTTTCTTAAAAGTCAGTTGTAAGGGAAAATTTTAAATTAAAAGAAACTGAAAATATGTAGCAATCAAATACAAAGACTATTTTTTTTAAACCCAAGAAAGACATTTTGGGTGACAATTCCTTAAGTGTAAATAGGAACAGTGTTAGAGGAATTGCAGTTAATTTTTTTTGTCATGAAAAGGGTGGTATGGTTATATAGAATAACTCTTTCTTCTGAAAGGCTTACTGTAGTACTGCAGTCTGATTTTCAACACCGTGAAACCTATAAAAAATAAAAACAATTCTGTGGTATTCCTGGACACTGAAATATAAATAAAAGGATCAGAAGAATTATAGGAAATGTAAAATTTATGACTAGAAAAAATACGGCTACAGAGGCATATTAAATGCACACCTGCAAAATAAAGTACTAAGGTAGAACTTCAAGCCATAAAAGACTGAAATGAAGAAAAAGATGCCAAGCTCTGGTGGAAGCAAATTTTACACAGATGATACCTCAGTGGAAAGAATAACTAAGCTTAATGCACAGAACTAAAAATCATTAATAAAGAGAGAAAGATAATTAAAGCAAACCAGACCCTGAAAAGTGGCACTGGAAAACCATCAGCTTCATCATTTCTTATTTTATCTATCTGAAGAATTGACTTTTGGCTTCACTGATTTTTTTCCACTGAGTTCCTATTTTCAATTTCATAGATTTCTGATCAAATTTTTCTATTTTTTTCTTCTGCTTATTTTGGATTTAATTTGCTCTTCTTTTTCTAGTTTCCTAAGGTAAAGTTTACATTACTGATTTTATATCTTTCTTCTAATATATACATTCAATGCTATAAATCTCTAAGCACTGTTTTCCCTGCATGCCACAAATTTTGCTAAGTTGTGTTTTCCTTTTCATTTAGTTCAAAATATTTTTAAATTACTTTTGAGGTTTCTTCTTTAACTCTGTTTTATTTAGAAGTGTGTTATCATTGCTTATTATATACATTTAAAAAATTTCAAGAAGTGAAAAAGATCAAAGTGAAAATGGGTAGATTTTATATATACAGAACATGTTTTCTCTCAAATTTTACTAAGTAGGTTGAATGAATATTCCAAATTAAAAACAAAATGAGCAAGTTTAACAATTATAAAAAGAAACATTTTAAAATATATTTTTAAAAATAATAACTTGTACTTGGCTTCCACATGTTATGTAGGTAATACAACCACTAAAACCAGTGTATTATTTTCAGCCGGAAACAAATTCCTGAATTTTGGTGCAATTTTGGTCTCTATCACCACCTACCTGTTTCTACCCATTTTCCCTAACTTCTTTTTTCAGTTCTTCTTAAAATTGTATCTGGAAAATTGTCATAGAATAAAATTAACTTTAAAATTGTTGTGTGCAGGTCTACGAATTGGGTAACACATGTTCTTGGAGCCAACATCAAATCATGATAGAGAACAGTTACATTTTTGTGTAAAACCTCCCTTCATGCCTTTGCAGCCACAGCTCCCCCTAAAGCTAACTATGGCAAGGACTGACATGTTTTCTATCACTATAGTTTTGTCTTTTCAGAATGTTGTATAAATGGAACCACACAGTATTGAATCTTTAAAGTGGTTTCCTTAGTTTGTATACTGCATTTGAGATTCATTCAATTTGTTGCATGTATAAGCAGTTTTTCATTTTAACTGCTGAATATTAGATCATTGTATGGTATGCCGGCATTTTGTGTAACCCTTTACCTACTGAAGGACAGTTAGGTAAACTGTCCTTTCCAACTACGAATATAATTTCTATAAATTTTTGTATACAGGTTTTTGTGTAAACATCAATTTTCATTTCTCCAGGGTAAATATCAAGGAGTGGAGTTGCTGGGTCATAGGTTAAGTGTATGGTTAACTCTATAAGAAACTCAAACTCTTTTCTAAAGCGGTTATGCCATTTTGCATCCACACCAACAATATGTAAGCTCCACTGATCTCCCTCCTCAATAGTACTTGGTATACTATCAGAAGATTTTTAAATTTTAGCTGTTCGAATAGTTATGTAGGGATATTTATTTCAACATGATTTTAACTTCCAATTCCCTAATGGCTAATGATGCTGAACATCTTTCCAGATGTTTATCTTCCAACCTTTTATCCTCTTTAGTGGTATGTCTGCTCAATCTTACACCCACTTTTAAATTGGGTTGTTAGTTTTCTTAGTGTTAAGTTTTGTCTCTTGTAGAGCAAGAGACAACAATGTCTCTTGTAGAGCAAAATTTTTATTTTAATGAAGTCCAATTGATCAACTTCTTTTAAGACTCCTGCTTTTTAAGTCATGTCTAAGAACTCTGCCTAACTCCAGGTTGGGAAGGTTTTCTCCCGTTTTCTTCTAAAAGTTTAATAGTTTACATTTTACATTTAGATCTATGATGGGTTTTGAGTTAATTTTTATAGAAGATGGAAATTTAATATGAGGTTTTTTTGTAAATAAATGTCTAATTATTTCAACATCGGGGTTTTTTTTACCTTAAGAAGATCTTTTAAAAATCACTTGTTGATAAGACTATCCTTTACCCACTGAATCTCTTTTACACCTTTGCCATATCTGTGTGATTGTTCCTCACCACTCTATTATGGTCCATTGATCTATGTCCCTATCTCTTCACAAATACAGTACTGTCTTCTTTACTATAGATTCACAGTAACTCAAAATCAAGAAGCATAATTCTTCTAACTTTATTCTTCTTTTTCAAAATTTAGTTATTCTAGTTCCTTTACATTTTCATATAAATTTTAAAGTCAGATTACCTATATCTACAAGATATACTGCTTGAGTTTTCACTGGAATTGTGTTAGATTTATAAATCAAATTGGGAGGACTGACATTTTTACTATTTTAAGTCTAACCAATCCATGAACACAGTATGCCTTTATATTTACTTAGGTCTTCTATGATTTCCTTCATCATTGTTTAATAGTTCGCAGCATGTAGATCATGTACACATGCATATTATATTTATACAAAAGTACTACATTCCTTCAGAACTAATGTAAATTGTATTCATTATGTCATTGTCACATTGTACATTGCTAGTATACAGAAATACAACTGTGTGTGTGTTGGTCTTATATCCAGTGACCCTGCTAAAATCACTTATTCTAGGTCTCTAAAGATTTCTTTGAGATTTTCTACAAAGACAATCATGTCTGTAAATAGGGACAGTTTTATTTCTTCCTTTCTAATCTGTATGCCTTGTACCTCCTTCTGTTACCATATGAACAATAACCAGGACTTCCAGTAAAATACTGAATAAGAGAAGTAAAACTAGACATCCTTGCCTTGTTTTTATTCATGGGAGAAAGCACGGAGTCCCTCAGCATAATGTATACTGTTAGCTGTAGATTTCTTGGTGGGGTTTTTGGTCATTATATATTTATTCTTCTTTGTGGATAATAAAATTTAATTTGCTAATCTTTTATTGAAGATTTCTGTAACTTTGTTCATAAGGTATACTGGTCCATAGTTTTCTTTCTTCTTTCCTCCTTTTCTCCTTTCTTTCTTCTTTCTCTATTATTTACTGTCATTGTCTAGTTTGGATATCAGGTTAATTCTGGCTTCATAAAGAGAGTTGGAAAGTGTTCTCTCTTCTATTTTTGGGAAGAAATAGTAGAGAAAAAATGTTATTTTAGTTCTTCTTTAAGTATTTGGTAGAATTTACCAATAAACCATCTGGGTCTGAATATTTCTTTTTTGGAAGGTTTTCAACTATGAATTCAATTTCTTTCATAGTTGTAAGACTAGTCACACTAATCTTTTCTTCTTGGGTGAGTTTAGTTTGCTAAGGAATTAGTCCATTTCAGGGGATTGATCCATTTCACCTAATTTGTCAAGCTTATCTGCATAGAGTTGATCTTAGTTCTCCTACTGTGCTTTGGATTCCTGTGAAGTCTGTAACGATATCCTCTCTTTCACTGCTGATTCTAGTTCTCCATGTCTTCTCTTTTCTTTTTGTCAATTTTGCTAGAAACTACAAGTTTTATTAATCTTTGCAAAAAAAAAAAAACAACAACCCCTCAACCTTTGGCTGTACTGATTTTCACTACTGTATTTCCACTTTGGGTTTTTGGTGTTTTTTTTTAAGATTTTATTTATTTATTTGACAGAGAGACAGCCAGAGAGGGAACACAAGCAAGCAGGGGAGTGGGAAGGGAGAAGCAGGCCTCCCACTGAGCAGAGAGCCCAATGTGGGCATCCCATGCAGTTCCACTTTGAATTTTGTTGATTTCTCTTCTTATTTGAGATTTATTTTATGTTCCTTCTTCTGTTTCTTGAGATAGAAACATAGATTATTGACTCGAGGGCTTTCTTTCTTTCTTTCTAATATAAGCACTGTATACAATAAGTCTTCTTGTGAACACTGCCTGAGCTGCATAAATGTTGATGTTATATCTTCATCTTTGTTCAATTCAAAATGTCTTTTTTAATTTCCCCAAAGCTTCCTCTTTTACACAACAGATTATTTAGAAGTCTTCTACTTAATTTCCAAGAGCTTGGAGATTTTCTTTTATCTCTCTGTTACTGATTTCTAGTTCATTTATTTCCATTACGGTATGAAGAACACACTTTCAGTTCAATTCTTTTAAATTTATTAAGACTTGTATTATGACCAAGATATGGTCTATCTTGGTAATGTTCCATGTGTATTTGAAAAGAATGCATATATTGTTGTTGATTTTGAGTAAAGTGTATTATAAATACCAATTAGCTCTGGTTGGTAGATAGTGTTATTCAGGCATTCTATACCCTTGATGATAGCTATCTGCTAATTTATCTATTCCTAAGAAAGAGATGAAGTCCTCAACTATAACTGTTAAGTTCTCTATTTCTCCCTTAAGTTCTGTCAGATTCTGCTTCATGTATTTTTAAGTTCTGTTGTTAGATATGCACACATTCAGGACTGGTAAATTAATCATCACATCAATGTATAATGCTCCTTTTTATCCTAGATAATTAACTTTGGTCTGAAGTCTAGTTTATTAGTACTAAAGCAACTACAGTTTTGATTGGTGTTTGCACAGTGTATCTTTTCTCATCCTCTCACTTTTAATCTACCAATATTATTACATTTGTACTAAGTTTCTAATATACAATGGCATCATATTTTTTGCACTGAGTCTTTTAATTGATGTTTAGAGCATTAGCAATTTTAATGAAATTACTGATTTGTAAGAATTACATCTACCATTTTATTATTTGCTTTCTACTTGTTCCTTTTGTTTTCCCTTTTCTGCCTTCTTTTAGGTTGAGTATTTTTTTAATATTCCATTTTAATTTATTCATTGTGATTCTAGCATATCTCCTTACTATGTAATTAGTGGCTCTAAGGATAACAAAATACATACTGACCTTTTCAGAGTCTACTTATAATCAGTATTTTATCACTTCAAGTGAACCAGAGATATCATACATTATATACCATATCCACTGAAAACCACATCATTGTTACAATTTTTACTTCAAACTGTCAAATATAAAGAACTCATCAGTCTGACATTTACACAGGTATATACTATTTTCTGTTGCTCTTCTTTCATTCCTGATGTCTGACTTCCCTTCTAGTATCATTTTTCCTTCTGTCTTGTTTCCTTTCATCTAAGTTAAGTCTTATGTCACCCTCATCCCTGAAAAATATTTTTGCTGGTTATGGATAGGTCTTTTCTTTCAGCACTTTAAGAGTGTTATGCCTGCCTCTTCTCACCCTTGCCCATGATTTCTGACAAGGATTCCTCAATCATCCAAATCACTTTTCCTCTAGAAGTAATATGTTATTTTTCTCTGGCTGCTTTCAAGATTTGTTTCCTGCTTTTAGTTTCTGATTTATTATGACCTGTCTGGGTATGGATTTCTTTGGGTTTATCCTATTTTGGATTCTCAAATCTGTATGTTTACATCTTTACCTACATTTATGGTATTTTAAGGCCATTATTCCTTCAAATATTTTTTAGCACCACATTCTTTCCCAAAATGTCTTAAAATGCCTAGCACTTTGTTATTTTTTCATAGTATCCTGAGGCCCTGTTCAATTTTTTAAAATTTCTTTCCTCTCTGCTACTGAGTCTTCCAGTGGTTTTTTTTCACCTGTTGTATTTTTCAGTTCTAACAATTCCACATCTTTTTTATACCTTCTCTTTCCCACTATTTCCATTTATTTCAAGAGCATTCACAATTGCTCACTGGAACATCTGTATAACATCAACTATAATGTCTCTATCATGTAATTCCAATATCCATATCATGACGATATACATATCATCGCTTCCCACGTAAATGAAATTTTCCTCGTTCTTTATAAGCTAGATAATTTTGGATTAAAATCTGAATATTTTAAATATGAAACTTTGGTTCTTGTTTAAATCCTGTGGATAATGTCAATATTTTTGCTTTAATAGCTGATCAACAGTTAGGTTCAGGCCATAAGTTCTAAAATGGTTGTTATGGCCATGGTTCCAGTATCAGTTCAATTTTCAAAGGCTTTGATGTGCTATCTGAATTTGTCCCACCTTGTATCATCCAATGAGCAGTCTAGGACTTGGGTGGTAGTATGTATGCACAGGTCAGGGGTAAATCCAGAAATTCATAAACAAATTTATGGTACTGTCTTCCCAAGTTTCTCCCTCTACATGATCTCGGTACTTTCCAATTCTCTGGGGCATCCCTTCTCATTTCTTCAGCATTCTTGCTGGGGCTTTAGGTAACCTGCTTGGTCACATACTTCTGATATTGTACCTGCTCTGGGACCAGGCACTGGAAAGACAGAAAGAGGAAACAAAAAGTAATGAGGAGTTGTCAAATGAAAAGGATTCCCATCCTTCACTGTTTTCACTACAGGCTACTGCTGCAGTCTCTGCTGCCATTTCTACAGGATACTTGGGACCATGACATGAGAGAACAGAGAAAAGGAAAAAAGAGAATTTCCATATTCATACTGAGCACTAAGAGTTAACTTTCCCACTCCTGGAGCCAGAACTGTGGGCTTGTTTTGGAGCTCTCTTTGTCTATACCTAAGTGCCAACCTGTAGCCTTCAGACTGTGTTAAGTTCAGCCTCAGCAATAATGAAAGGAACAAAATGGTAAACTCATAGTCAGTTTGGTGTTACTTTGAATTCTAGTCTTCGTTCCCAATCCACTAGTTATTATTTATTCTTCAGAGTCCTCAAATAGCTGTCCCATCTGTTTTGTCCAGGATTTACAGATGTATTCAGTGGAAGGAAGTATATACGCTTATCTACATAGCCTGAAAATGAAACTATCCTCTAATTTCTATTCTCACTCAATTCTCACTAACATACAGACTCCTCAAATATCCTTATTAGAAGATATCAGTAATCTAAAAAAAGAAAACAGTCTTGGGGTGCCTGGGTGGCTCAGTCAGTTAAGCATCTGACTTTTTTTTTTAAGATTTTATTTATTTGACAGAGAGAGATCACAAGTAGGCAGAGGCAGAGAGAGAGAGAGAGAGAGGAGGAAGCAGGCTCCCCGCTGAGCAGGGAGCCGGATGCGGGGCTCGATCCCAGGACCCTGAGATCATGACCTGAGCGAAGGTAGAGGCTTTAACCCACTGAGCCACCCAGGCATCCCGAGCATCTGACTCTTGATTTTGGCTCATGTCATGATCTCAGGGTTGTGAGATCAAGCCCCGCATCAGGATCCAGGCTGGGCATGCAGCCTGCTTAAGATTCTTTCTCTGCCTGTCCCTTCCCCTCCTTCCTCTATAAAAAAATTACAAAGAAAAAAAAATAGTCTTATGCATTCTCTTTCCATTTACCAAAAAGTCCTAATTCACATAGTAACTAATTCATGGAAAGACACCCTTTACACTACCCAAAGCCACCTACATATTCAATGTAACCCTTATGAAGATTCCAATGTCGTTTTTTTATAAAAGTAGAAAAAACAATCTTAAACTTTATATGGAACCACAAAAGACCAAAATATTTGCAAACAATGTATCTGATAAGGGGTTAATACCCAAACTATATAAAGAACTCATACAACTCAATAACACAAAAATAAATAATCCAATTAAAAACTGGGCAAAGGCTTTGAATGGACATTTTTCCAAAGAAGATATTCAGATAGCCAACGGGTATATGAAAGATGCTCAAGATCACAATTAGGGAAATGCAAATCAAAACCACAGTGAGGTACCACCTCATGACTGCTAGAATAATTATCATCAAAAAGATGAGATAATTGCTGGTGAGGACGTGTAGAAAAGGAAACCCTTGTGCAATGTTGATGGGACTGTAATCTGGTACAGCCACTATGGAAAATAGTATGGAGGTTCCTCAGAAAATTAAAAACAGAACTATTATATAACATAGCAAGTCCACTTCTGGGTATATTTCCAAAGGAACAAAATTGCTATGTTGAAATATCTGCACCATCATGTTCACCGAAGCATTACTTATAATAGCCAAGACAAGGAAACAACCTAAGTGTCTATCAACAGATGAACAGATAAAGATAATGTGAATATATACACAATGGAATACTATTTGGCCATTAAAAAAAGGAAATCCTGCCATTTGCAACAACATAAATAGAGCTTGAGGGCCTTACAGCAAGTGAAATAAGTCAGAGAATGATAAATACAGTATTACCTCACTTATATGTGGAATATAAAAAACAAACAAAAACTCATAGAAAAAGAGATCAGATTTGTGGTTACCAGAGGTGGGGGGGGGGAATAAGATCAAGGCAGTCAAAAAGTACAGACTTTCAGTTACAAGATAAGTACTGGAAATGTAATATACAACATGATGATATAGTTAACACTGCTGTATGGTATATTTGAAAGTTGCTGAAAGAGGAAATCCTAAAAGTTCTCATCATAAGGAAAAAAATATTTTTTTTCCTTTTTCCTCTTTTGTACCTACAGAAGATAATTTATGTTAACTAAACTTATTACAGTAATCTTAATTAAGTCATTATGCTATATACCTTAAACTTGCACAATACTGCACATCATTTACAATTAGAATAAAGCTGAAAGAGAAAAAAATTTTAAGAAAAATATGTCTGAAATGCTATTATTAAATCTACAGAACTATAATTATAAAATTAAAATACAATATGACATAAAAAATAAAATACAAATACAAAAAAGTAACATAATACAAATACAAATAAATATAAAATGGTATTTGTAATTAATCCTAAGTAATGCAGCTGATCCAACTTTATAACCTCCTGTATTCTTTCCTATTTTAGAGAGAATTTTTCAACATAAAATATTTTAAAAATTAAAAAAGACAGAATCTGCTTTCCCACTCTATGAAAATCACAATGACATGATGGTCACACCACAGATATCTATGTGAATGGTTCATTTTACAGGTTAATTAGTTAAGAATTATCATTTAAAGAAATGTTAAATACTTTTCATAGCAGACTCAAACTAAAATCATTAAGGACAAATTTTCCTTCAAAAGATTGGCCCTTAAACTCTTCCAAACTCTTGACTGTTAAATGACAAAAAAATTACAGTTTTAAAATTTCCTTTAAAAACAACAACAACAACAGAAAAGGGGCATGTGGGTATATCAGCCAGTTAAGCAGCCAATTCTTGATTTAACTATAATGATGAGCTCAGAGTGTTGGGATCAACCCCTGCACTGGACTCCATGCTCAGCAAGGAGTCTGCTTTAGGATTTTCTCTCTCTCTCTCTCTCTCTCTCTCTCTCTCTCTCTCTCTCTCTCTCTCTCTCTCCCCTCCTAAAATAAATAAGTAAATCTTTAAAACAACAATAACAAAAGATCAAAAGCAGATATTCTATACTCTGAATATTATAAGACTGTTAACTCATACAGTATATTAGTTAACAAAGTACATTTAAAAGGGCACTATAATGAAATTATTTATTTGTATGAGATTCAACTTCATGGTCCTAACAAAAGCATTTCAAAAGGAATTAAAGTATACAAAAATTTATATTGATTTTCATTTCTTTAAAAAAATATTAAATGCTCTGCCATGAAAAATTAATAACCCCAAATGTCTTTTAAATCTTTAGACCATCATCACTTAAGCAGTAGATAAGTCACTACACCCACAGACTAAAAAAGACATTTTTCATAATGCATACTGATGAGATCTTATTTCCCCAAACTTTATTTAAATAGGTCCATCGTTTACTATTAACCAGTTAAAAGTAAGTTAACACATTATAAGGCAGCAATTAGAATTATATGGAAGAGGGCACCTGGGTGGCTCAGTGGGTTAAAGCCTCTGCCTTCGACTCAGGTCATGATCTCAGGGTCCTGGGATCGAGCCCCGCATCAGGCTCCCTGCTTGGCGGGGAGCCTGCTTCCTCCTCTCTCTCTGCCTGCCTCTCTGTCTACTTGTGATCTCCCTCTGTCAAATAAATAAATAAAAAATCTTTAAAAAAAATTAAAAAAAGAATTATATGGAAGATAACATTGGTCACAGGCTTCATCCTTTTCCATGCAAGTTCATTATTCAGCTTTTTCCTGTGTTCGTAGATCTGGTCAACCATTTTATCTAGTCAGTGGGAAGAGAGGGTCAGGGAGGGAAGAAGAGAGAAAAAAGGCAAAGAAATCGGAGAAAAATGGATGATTAGGTCAGTGCAAATTTTTTACCATTAGTGGAAAAACAACTCAGTGACTAAGATGGTGGATCAGGAATATCATCTTTCATTCCATGACTTAGTCCCGTAATAAGGGGCCTGGGAAATTAAAGCAAACACCTGACAATTTAGTTAACAAATCTGAAGAGTGATGTGGAGATTTTTTAGGCTTTTTAATAATTTTCATTTTTATTAAAGTATAGTTGACATACAATGTTATATTAGTTATAGGTGTATAACACAGTGAATATTTTTAATTTAGGTCTTCTGGTCAAAGTTTCTAAGAAACTTTTGACAGTTCAGCAGTATCCTAAAACATATTCCAAGAAGAACACATTGACCCTCCAAAACTACCTCTGCTCCAAGTTCTGCAGGAAGCATGCTGCAGGCTAAGAGATATATCGGGCACATAAATAACAGCAAAATTGTCCATGTTAGAAACTAATTATCACCCCTTCCTTATTAAAATAAATGCATTCAGTGCTTCAGGAAACACAAGCTATGAAATGCAATCTAGAATTTACCAACTCAAATGTGTGCTTCCAATATTTATAAAATTTTTAAAAGGGCAAAGGAAAATACAGCACTGTGTCCCTCCAAATGTTTCTGTGAAATATAAGCACCACAAAGGAAAACAATGGAGCTTTGTTTGAATAAAGTTTCAGTATATAACTGCCCAATAACCACAAGTCTAGAAGTAAGTTTATAAACCTGTCCCCCAAAAAAGAGGCACAACACTTTGGTTTTGTAATGTATCATTAGGGATACAGCTTGAAACAACAGCATGAAATTTTATTTTACATCTACTGTTCTGCTCCAAACATTTTCTTTCACTGAAGACATCATAAAGTGCAACAAACAGACAAGAGTTAATTGGAAAAGTTGTGCACATAAACTGATACACACACACACACACACACACACACACACACACACACACACACACACACACACACTCACTCTATACCTAACAATAAACAGTATTACTGCAACACCAAAGCAGCAGCAGTTTTCCCCTGCTGGATACATTTTAAAATACAATTTTTTCCTAAGACAAGATAAAATGTTTTTTGAACTTATTTTTAAGTACTTTATTTTCTCTCTCTTTTCCACCTTCACTCCTTTACATACATATAGAATCATAAAGTTTTTATTATTTAGTTCTATCTTTGAACTTATAAAAATGGATACTAAAAAGAGAATACAGCCAGGTCAAGAAAAACTAGATTTGGGAGCGTGGACTTGACATTTTAAAGCTAAATAACACTTTTAGGTAGGTCTATACCTCCTACATAGTATCCTCATCTCCTAGCATCAAGCCCAAGTACAATAGTTTCCTGCAAAGGATGAATTATGTTCACTTCTAAGCTTAAGTTAGTTCTACTACAGAGACAGCAAGTACCATATTTTATGAAGTCAAGGTCAGCCCTCCTTCTAGGAGCCAGCAAACTCATCCCTGTAGCAGTAACAGTGGAATTACAATCTGGTCCTTGGGTTTTAATACCCAGGCTCATTCACTGCCTTTGGGGTAGGAATGTCAAGAACTGTTAAAGAAAGATTTACACACACACACACACACAAAGTATAAGCAAATAAACTTCTGAAGCAGAGGTTGCAAACTATAGAGGATAAACCAAATCTAGCCAGTTCTGTTTTTCCTGTTGTTGTTTTTTAAGTCACTCAAGTTAAAAATGGCTTTCACATTTTTAAATGGTTATGAGAAACTACTATATCATAAATTTTGCCTCTTGGCCTGCAAAGTTTAAAATGTTTTACTATTTGGCCCTTTTGGAAAATTTTTGCTGACTTCTCTAAAGCAAAAACTATGTTTCCCTATAAATTCTAGCTATAGGATGCAAATATGATTAAAAAGAACTAACATTTTTATGTTAAAATTGAATACCATTACAGATGTACTATGATCCCAATTTAAATGTTGGTATAAACATGCATAATATATAATATATAATACACACACACACACACACACATATACACATGAAAAAGGGCAGGAAGGAAATCAACATCAAAATGTCAGTATATAGTTAACACAGCTTGGTAAACGTTATTTTCACCTTTATTTTTTCTGTACTTTCCAAATCTTACGTGAGCCTATCACTGCCACAATCAGGAAATAGTTTTAAAAGACTACAGTGCACTTTTAAAAGTCTACAATGTACTTTTTAAAAGATTATAGTGACTTGAATTGTAGTTATATGGTTACTCACATGTAGGTTCAGTAACACTTTGGTATTTACCACTGACTATAAATCAAACTATTACCAATTAAAACGGTATCTTTACATCTTTCACCATCTTTTTTATAAAAGATAAGGCCCTTTGTTTTGACTATGAGAAGTCAGAATTGTTAATTCGGACTCTCAAAGTCACCGCTTTGGAATTAATGTTTGGGCACATTATAAAACACTTAATATAATTTGAAGTTCAATTCAAGTATTAACTGGCTACTATATTCAGTTAGCTTCAGTGTTTCTTTCAAAACATGGTTTAAAAAAGTAAAATGACTAAAACACTACATATGTTCTACATATACTCCACACACTCTTTATAACTATAACATTTAAAGTCATACTAGACAGTACAAGTTATTAAGTCACTAATCCATTCAAACAAAATTATTTTCCTGATATAAAATAATATGTTACTGTTTAAAAATCAGACAGGTATTCTGCTAACACTGAAGTACAATGAAACACAATCCTGGCTGTTCTCATAAATAGTATTTTAATTTTCTTGTTCAATAATTACGGCTTATATGTTTCAGTTGTTATTTTGAAACATTAACTCTGTAAATGTAAGACAATATACTAACACACATGATATGTGACATAACATTACAACCAATGTAACTTGATTAATAAAAGGTTTATTTTGAATGATTAGAAGACATTTTAAAAGTCACATCTCCAACTGTGTTCTGAAACAAAAACCATTCTTTGCTTTATAGTTTACTTGCTGGGTTTATCATGAAAATGCACGTTAATCTTACTTTTAAAGATGTTAAAGTCCAAATTTAATCTCCCAAAGCACAAATTTAAATTAGAATACAACCTATCAGACTACAAACAACAGCTTTTCAAGTGCCACAAAATATTTCCGTTCCCTTTATAGTACGCTGTTAATTTAATCTTATTAAATGTAATCTCATTAAAATGTAAAAATACCAACTTTTTAAAACTAAAAAGTATTGGGGCGCCTGGGTGGATCAGTTAGTTAAGCGGCTGCCTTTGGCTCAGGTCATCATTCCAGGGTCCTGGGATGGAACCCTACACTGGGCTCCCTGCTCAGTGGGGAGCCTGCTTCTCCCTCTCCCTGCCGCTCTGCCTACTTGTGCTCTGTCAAATAAATAAATAAAATCCTTAAAAAAAAAAAAAGTAAAAAGTATTGATTATGCCATGTGTCAAAACTGCAAAGTAATAAAAGATTCCATAGTCACTTAACATTGACTAAAATCCTAACTTCATATAAAGTAGCAGTTACAAGAATTTTCCTGCTCTCCCTCTCTCTGGATGACAGAAGCAAGCACTGAGAGAAACTTTTTATTCAGAAAAACAAAACACATTGCACAGCTTCTATCAGTAATAATTTAAAGGCAAAGACTTACTATCACGTACTATTGGATTACTGCACTTTGCAAGTAGACACCAAAATTCAAGTATTGGCCTTATCCTCAAAAATTTATCTTACTTACGTATGCTAATATTACAAATCCAAATTCTTTTTTCTTTTATCAAGGATAGTTAAATATCCTCAAAAAATCCAAAAACAAGTTACTTAAGATTTTAAAGACCTTTTGTTTCTTCCAAAATAAGTCTATCCTGCTAAATATTCCATACAAATAAGTCTTGTCAATATTATATTTAATTAATATATTTTACGGATTACCAACATCTCTAACAGATATACTAAACAGAGACAATTCTGTCACTTACTCTAAGCTAGGGCCTCCTTTTAAAAAAAAAAAACAACCTGTAGATGTGTATTTAGTAAATCAAGTAAAAAAAAGACCCTTTGTGTATAAGGATATACAAAGAAACTCACTTAGTTCTATAGTCAACAGACTCTTTAAAAAACTTTTAAAACTAATTTACTTCAAAAGATATACAGGAATTCAATAGATTATAAAACTGCTGGTAGCTCTCTATTTCTGGTGTCTGCCATAATAAATACCAGGGGTTTAAGCTGAGCTGCTTTTTTGACTTTAAAGATTTTTTCACAGTCAGCAACTTACAACAGGACATACTGTAATACCAAAATGGAAACTACTTAATCAACATTTCCTCATGGAAACACAGATCATACATAACAGTCAATACGGGTAAAGTTTGATTTTAAAAAGTAGCATTTAAATTTTATTGAGCAACATAAGCCCAATTTTTTTCCTCTGCTTCTGTCAACATACTAATTTTAGTCAATTGATAATATGCATACCAGAAAACTGAAATGTAAGCAGTAATGAAAGACAATTTATTTATAATGTTGAATAAAACCACACTTTCATCTTTTTAGAACACAAGTCACTGGTTTTCCAGTCCTACAGAATAAATATGATCTTGTGCTCATGCTATATGGTAAGCCATGTGGAAAAACCCAACCGTATGTGAAACATACAAAACACAAATCTTTCAGATTTCAAGTTTCAAATTGCAGTCATCTATAGCATCACAAAAGGCTGACAAAAGATTGAAAATTATTGGGTATAATTTCAGAATGTTCCTCTTCCCTTTCTGCCCACTCCGTCAAACATACATTTTAATTTACTAAAAAAGAAAAACCCCAAAAATGAAATTCCCTCAGGCTCATAGTTGGTCCTACTGGTTTTATCACATATAGCTTCTAAATTGTATCATTTCAGAAAAACTGCAGGACATTACTTTTTAGTTGTTGAGCTCCTAATTTAAACAGGAAAAATAACTGTTCAGAATTAAGTACGTTATAGAATTCCTAAGCTTTGTATCTTAAAAGAAATAATAAAAAATAGAATTTATTAAGTAGGCATCATGGGGTAGATAAAGATACACTCTAAGGACAAGCTTTTCTTCACTAAATGCCATCTATTTTATAACCTTAAATTACATGGCTCAAGTTCATTTGCATATTTTTATGAAAATAAAAACTATAGTTACAAGTGTACTAACTGAGCTTTTGGGTATGAAAAGAAGGGAAACTGATAATGCCAACTTTCTACCATCTACATATCTGGATAAATTCACCATGTAAGAAAAAAATAAATCATAATATACACATGAAGATTGGCAGACCTGAGGGAAGTAATATTAATTTGCCTTCTGACTCACACTTTTAAATAGTCCTTTGCAATACTCCTCATTCAATTGCCTCATTCGTAGGGCTTCCTCTTCACAATGTCTAAGCTCACTTCCTACGAGCTTTCTTCTTGCAGGAATCAGCATTTATTGACTTCACAAAGTACACACAATTGCTGTTGTCAGCAAAGAACATAGAGTTTAGATAAAAGCATCACAGAAGCATTGGAAGGGTATGAAAGTGTAGCTTCTCATACAGTATTGTCTATAAAGATCTGGGACCTTAAATTTAAGAAATAATGAAGACTGTTCCTGAAATTAATGTTACACTATATGTTAACTAACTAGAATTCAAACAGAAATTTGGAGGAAAAAAATACTGAAGATTGTGAATACTGCAAAAGAAACACAACATTCCAACCCAAGACTTCATTTCATCTCATTTCACCTGAAATTTAGTTTATACAACTCAATGGAAAGAAAGGTAATTTCTAAGCACAGTTAGTGGTATTTACATTATGAAAGCCTGAGTATTTTTCAGTGTCTTAGAACCACCTTACAAACAAAAGTGCAAGCCTCTTGAGGTCGCCCAAGATCTCATGGGACTTCTCATAATAGGAGGGTGTTAATTCCCAATGCCCTGGCCTATTTCCAATATGGATCATTACTTTCTGCTTACCAAAATTCCTATTACCATTCCAACTGGCTCAGATATTTGTCACTTCCTGTCTTGAACAGTCCATGTACTAATTGTTAAATAGGCAAAGTGAAATGGCTTCCTTGGGTGCCTAAACATCACCAAAAACATTTCATACAGGGGCGCCTGGGTGGTACAGTTTGTTGAGCGTTCAACTCTTGGTTTTGGCTCGGGTCATGATCTCAGGGTCCTGGGACTGAGCCCCAAGTCAGGCTTTGCGCTCAGCAGGGAGTCTGCTTGAGATTCTCCCTCCTCCTGCCCATGCTCTCTCGAAAATAAATAAATCTTTAAAAGAAAAAATTTCATACCCTTAAGGATTAGTAAAAACAGTATCATTTTGTATGACACACAGAATGTTCGGATTGTAACTTTACACAGGATTTCCAGGTTTTATCTATGTCAACAGACTTTGTCAATGATGAGCTTAAGGGCTAACAAAGCTATGAAACTACAATTAAGGTTTTATTTCACACCATCCCTGTTAGTAACCTGAGCAGGCACAAGAATGAAACATAGCTAAACAGACCCAGTTCACCACTTTCTGTCCCTATCATCCACATGCACACACATTTTCCCTCACTCTCTCCAATACACACACAAACACAATATGCACGTGCTTCCCTAAATCTGTATATACATATACGTACATGTATGCATACTACATATTTTATTTATTTGAGAGCGAGAGTGTGTGTGTCATGTGCACATGCATGTTAGAGCAGGGGGAGAGGCAGAGGGAGGGTGAGAAAGGGAGAGGAGTCTCAAGCAAACTCTGTATTGAGTGCAGAGACCAATTCGGGGCACGATTTCAAGACCCTGAGATAATGACCTGAGCCAAACCCAAGAGCTGAACATTTAACTGACTGAGCCAGCCAGACACCCCCAAGTAACACATTTATATTAAAAAATAAGGTTTATATCATTATCTGCTTCCCCTCTACAGTTTTCATTAATTGCAATCTTCCATAAATTCTAAAGGAAGGAAGAGAAGAAGATAGGGAGCCACAATAAGGATTATGTTTTTAACTCCTCTCTTTAATGCTTATTAATCTCCTTTTTACCAAGAAAGGATTACCTTGGACTACAGGCAGCAATAGCAGCCAAAGTGTGACTAGAAGAGACAGAAGTAACATAAGAGGACTGAATACATTTTATTTTTATTTTTTTTTTAAAGATTTTATTTATTTATTTCACAGCGGGAGAGAGATCACAAGGAGGCAGAGAGGCAGGCAGAGAGAGAGGGGGGGGGGAAGCAGGCTCCCTGCCAAGCAGAGAGCCCGATGCGGGCCTCGATCCCAGGACCCTGAGATCATGACCTGGGCCGAAAGCAGAGGCTTTAACCCACTGAGCCACCCAGGCGCCCGCTGAATACATTTTAAAGTTCACAGAAAATATTCAAGCCAGGAATCTTGAATCCTGAGAATTTCCCGTATTCTTTTTTTTTTTTTAATGTCTTTTTGTATTTTCAGAGGATCTAAATTTCTTTTTATTTTTTTATTTTTTTTTTATTCTTTGCCCAAGGGGTACAGGTCTGTGAATCATCATGTTACTATTATTCCTAATAATAACAACTCTGCATTAATAACAATGTTTTATTTTAACTCTGTTTTCAAATATGCCATTTGGCCTTCATATGCTGTAGTCATTCTATAGTCACTGCCTATAACTGATTTGTAGAACTGTTACCTATTTTAATCCCAAACTATCTAAACCCTACAGCACATTTAATACCTACCCCCAAAGATCATTCAGAAGGCATATCTACAGCAAGAAAACCAGACGATGTATTATAAGATAGAATATAAAAAATTTTTCCATTAGCAGTTACTTTGGGATTAAGTGATACTGTTTACCTCTCAGATAAGATTTTGTTTTGAATTAAATCAACTTAAATCACTAGTCAAGGAGACTCCATTTCATCTGTTTTCTACATAGAATGCATTTTTCTTCCTTGAATCATTAAAGTATGTTCTATATAATTAAGATGTAGATATAAAGTTTTCATTCTTTAAATTGTAATAACATGGGTGCCTGGGTGGCTCAGTGGGTTAAAGCCTCTGCCTTCGGCTCAGGTCATGATCTCAGGGTCCTGGGATCGAGGCCCGCATCGGGCTCTCTGCTCAGCAGGGAGCCTGCTTCCTTCTCTCTCTCTGCCTGCCTCTCTGCCTACTTGTGATCTGATCTCTCTCTGTGTTGAATGAATAAATAAAATCTTTAAAAAAATAAAAATAAAAAAATAAAAATGTAATAACACTTAAAGCAATAATGTGTTTTAATATTTACTGAAGTTAATTCTGCAAATTTGTCTGAAATTTAATGACTTCACTATTTCATTCACAAAAGTAAATGAAGCAGATATTATGTCATTGCAAGGCAAACCAGCTCCTGAAATTCAACAGGCTAATTATTGATTTTATGGAAATCTATAATTACATCTGTACTAGATGTAATCACCATAAAAATCAACAGAAATTTTGAATTTACCTATATTTTTAAAGCATAAGGATTCTAAACATTGTTTATAGCTTTTTAAATACAGTAAACATATAAAATATAATTATCTAAATTAAATTTAATCTAGTGATATCGACCAAGAAGCTTAAAAATTTTCATTATTCAGCATTATCATGCTTTACTTTGTTCTTTTTACTTTTTAATCAGTTCCATGGTCTTATATATGTCCTGCTCACCACTGTATCTCCAAAGTATCCATGAGTACCTGAAGCTTAGTAAACATCCAATATTAACTTAAAAAATTTACATCTAAATTTAGAATTTGTTTTATATATACATATATAATTTTCTGTAAAAAAAATTACTATTTGAAGCTTATTATTTCAGCAAACTCTCATGAGTTTAGTGTTTTATCAAATGACTTATTTAAGTTCATGTTAGATGAATCACCATTGGGCCTGATTACTGAAAATACAGAACAATGAAGACTTGTAGCTCTCAATGTAAATAAATCCATTAAAGTGATGACCATGTCATAGCCTAATCTTCTACAAATGTCAAAAACCAAATTCTAGCTCTGAGAATTAAGAATTTAGGTAACTCAATAATTTATTAAACACTTCTCTACTTTGTGGCCAGTATTATGCTAGGCACCCCCAAATACATATATAAATAATAAAGCACAAATGTGAAAGAGGAGAGCCACATGAGTAAATAACCAAAGACGACTGGCAAGATGAACAAAATCTTACAGGGGAAAAAAAAAAGACTGAAATTGGAGGTCATGTTTGCAGATGAGATGACAACTGATCTGGTTGTCAGAGGAATGTGGAGTAGGATGTGGGTGTTGAGAAACTGCTAAGCCCAAGGTGTCAGAGAAAGGCATTATGAACAGAGGGCAAAGCATGAGCAAAGGTACAGAAGAATACACGTGCGCACACACACACACACACACACACACACACGAGAAAGATAATATTTTAAAAAGAAAAATATTAAACTATTTTGATATGGATATCCCCTTTTATAAAACGGTCTTACAAAAGCATTTAACAAAATAATTTTAACCAAATATTATTCACTTTGGAATCTAAAATTCTAGGACTAGTGTAAAATTTATAAATAGTCCCAGAAAAGTAATCTATTATCTAAAATAAACAGAACAGATCTTAAATCATTTCCTTTGATGTTTAAGCTCAAGTCAAAACCACATGAGCAATAGCTTCAAATCCTTACCTTTCATTTTTACCACTCTCATGAACCTCATGTCATGTCACTTATTCTAAAATGCACAAATTTCATTTCTTTCATAGCTATTAACCTTGCTTGTCTCTTCAAAAAGGACCATAATTTCCTTAAAGGCAAAAAAACATTTCTTAATAGTCTTTGACTATCCACAGATTTAGAAATATAGTGGATATTCAATTAAATATTTACTGACTCATGTTTATTGAGATTGGGATTTTTACCTTTTAAAGCACATCCTATTTTAAAATATACTTGATATTATACAGACTTGCAGTTTTTCATTCTAGTTGACTACACTGTCTAAGAAAACCAGAAACTGGTGGAAGTTAGTCTTTTAAGAATTTTTGATCTGTATCCTATCATCATAACTGGGCATCAGGTTTGATTATAACCTTGTCCTTCAAAGATAATTCTATTAGTCAACCAGCTTAACTTAGAGCAAACACAGGAGAGACCTTAACAGTGAGGTTTGCAACCTGTAGTTTATACACTAAGACAACACTGTAAATAAAATAATGCAACTTTGAAGTTTAAATGTTTTTATGTTTCCCAATTCTCACACCACCATGAAAAACTAAAGAAAAATGTAAGTCAAAAAGAGTCCTAACTTAAAAAGGCACAAGCAGAAGACATCCCAAAATATTTACTGAAGGAGTAAATAAGTATAACTGGAATTAAAAATGCACTTAGACTATGCAGATAATAAATGATCATTTCAAAAACATTTGGCAGAAAAAACTATACTTGGTGAGATTCAGCAATAAAAGGAACTATTCTTTTTATGACTGATAGATAAATGTGCAATTGTAGAGGTGATTATGTTTGGAATATCAGGTAGTAATCCATGAATATACCTGTGTATTTTTTTTTAAAAAGGAACAGGTTGAGGTAAACATTGCTAAGAATGTGTATGAAATAATACACAGTATTATCAATTTGAAAAATATAAAACTAAGGATATTTCCCTAGAAGGAAGGGAATGAATTCATTTACAAAAAGCTTTGATTGTATGTATGCTTTGCTTCTAGAAACAAAAATATTCCTAGAAACTGTCTATAAAGTGATTTTAATAGAGTAAATTCTCATTAATTTTAATAAAATTGTTAAATATTACAAGACAATTTAAAAGAGAACAAAAAGGACAAAAGATTAAAAATAATGAACAAAATCTATGGCAAAACTATTAAAGCCGTAAGACATTCTGTGAATATGGAAGCTTTCTGATGATTATTTAGACTTTTACTCTTGGAGTACATTATGAGAATTTCATTCTAATCTTTCCATTCTATTAATGGTTCCAACCCAAGTCCACCCTTCAAAAAAATTAAAATAAAAATCAAGCTTTGAGCTTCTTGAGCAGTTTATTTCAACTGATTATTTATACAATAGCCCTGGCTGGCTATAGCTGGCTACACCGGAAGTCTTGACTTGTTTTGTCTTGGTTATCCTTTGAAAATTCTTAATGATAAAGAAACTAGGGCCTACTGTTTACGAGGTTAAAAAAAAAAAAGTATCTCTAAAAAAGGATTACATGGTTTACACTATAACCACGAGCTTCTGAAAATATAGCCAGTGTCCATTTCCACTCAATTTATACCATGATCTATCTATGGAAGGAATATCTTACACGTAAATGAAACTGACCTGGGTCTACTCAGCTAGCTTTCCTTTTCGTTTTCCAGCAAGCCAGACTGTTGCTACCTCAGAAGCAGTAAAGTCTGTTCTTTTAAGCTGCCATGTCATAAACACTAGAAGCTTCAATTCTGTTTCAGAAGTTTCAGTTCTGTTTCAGATGTATACAGAATGTATAATACCTGATTTCAAAATACACGAGCCAACTTTTATTTTTATTAAACTAGTTACTTCTGATTCCTCTACATTGTTATTTCTGAAACCTCAACAAGTCCCAAAGTGTTTGACTTAAAAGGTGGCTAAAATCAAAGGCACAGAAAACTCAGCTTGATTCTGAAAACTAGACCAAGAGTTCTGTACTTCATCATGGAATCATGAATTGCATCCAACAGCTGTTCCACTCACCGGCTATTTTAAACCATTTAATATGATCTGTAGCAAGACTAATTCTTTTCTAAATAAGCATGTCAACACTTATCCCAAAACTATGCTGTTCTTCAAAATTGTCTCCTTGAAAAGCTTAATACTTATTTAACTTATGTTGCCACTTTTCAAATAATTTCAAAACTTTCTTTTCAGAAATCTCCATCATAGAGAATTTACTAACCACATAAAGAAATCACTCTCATTACTGTGTAAACACTGGATTAGTACTCTTAACTTGGATTTTTCAGCTTTTCTTCCTATCAGCTCCTCTATTCACATGTTTCCTTAAATCAAACCCCCCTGCCTTTTTCTTTCTTCTGTAATTTAACATTGAGAATTTATAGGATGGAAGTGAGACCTTTAAGAGACCCAGAGGTATGGATGGTGAACAAAAGAAATAGATAATGGAAGTAGACAATTATTTTCAGGCTTCTTACTTGTTAGGACCATGGGTATTTTTTAGACCATGAATATTTTTTAGAAAAACATTAAGTTGTAGGGCGCCTGGGTAGGGCTCAGTTGGTTAAGCCGACTGCCTTCGGCTCAGGTCACGATTCCAGGATCCTAGGATGGAGTCCCACATTGGGCTCCCTGCTCAGCAGAGAGCTTGCTTCTCCCTCTCCCTCTGCCTATCGCTTTGCCTACTTGTGCTCTCTATCTCTCTGTCAAATAAATAAATAAAATCTTAAAAAAAAAAATTAAGTTGTATAATGTCCACACCATCTCCTGAAAAAAATGTATCTTCCAAGCCAACGGTTTCCAAGTTAACATTCACGGGGATTAGAAGAGGGATGTTTCCAAAATGTTAACTAAAATCAGTATTTTCTCAGCTCTGCCCATCTGGAGGTTAACTTACGTCTTACCTTTTTCCCTCCAACACATTCTATATTTCTTACCACTCTGCTCATCACACCCTGCACTAAGATTAACTTCCTTCACAACAATCACTGCTCTAACTTGAAGCCAGCTTAAACTGAAAATACTCAAATACAAATGAAGGATGCTCAATAAATATCTCCAAATTTGGACTTTGGTGGAAGGGCTATGAAATCCCAAGAATTTCTGGTAGACTAGGCAACCCCCCATCATAGCTGCTATGAGCACAGGTGACCTTTTTATCCCCCATTTTCTAAAATGAGAGCATATTTTTAAGGATGGTTGGGGGTCAATAACCAGAATAGACGAGGGCAATTTGAGCTGGGTAATTCATTTAAGTCATGTGTATGAAGAAAAATGTGTATTTCTTAAGAAAACAGCTAAAAGCTCATTTTCAATAAATAAAAATTAAACTGCTTGATTTGGTAAGATTAAGTTGGATGGGCTTCCTTTTGTTTTGTTCTTGTAATGCTGTTTTTATAAATAGAAAAATCAAGATCCCTTTTTATACCTCAATATATTGTTTCATGTAAATAAATACATATTCTTTCTAAACTATAGTCTCTCCTTACCAGCTAATGGGCAATTAATTAATTGTATACATGCAGATTCACTTCTGATTGCTTTATCTCAATAAAAAGATTCAAATTCAGTTATTTAAGTAAGGCTTACTTAGAAAATGAGGTACCTAAAGATTGCTTAAAAATACGTATGAAACAAAGTAGATAACCAAACAGGTGCAGAGGTTTTTCAAATTCAGGCTTAGGAAAGAATATTAAAACCAGGCCTTAAAAATAAGACTCCTATGTCTGATGTGGAAGGGAACTGAAATTTGGACAGGATATTCTGGTGTAAGTCAGAGAACTCCGCTATGGTCCTACCTTGAGTTTTGAAAAAAGCACAGTAAAGTATCAGAAATAATCACTGAATAAGTAAAGATCTTCCAAAGTCTCTTTCTTGCCCACACATGCAAACCTGTCTCTGGGTCCATAATGGGACAGGAGTTGGCATCAATTACTTTTGAGTCATAAAAATCAGAAAGGTAGTAAGCAGCTGAATGAAGGAGAAGACATTAACCACTCAATTTGCCTGAGGCAAAAATGAATATGACCACTTCACTGAAACTTTGGGGACGGAGCCCTGAAATGTTTTTAGTAACCAGAAATAAAGTAAACAATAAATAAATGAGTAAAATAAACGAATTAACTAAATGCTATTCACCTAATTAGAAATGTGTAAAATTTTCATAAATTACTTGTCTAGAGTTTTCTTCATTATTCTGGGTTAAAACCCATAAAACTATATAATGACCCATGTTTGTTTGCAATTTTAGCCACTTGTTTTTCCCACGAAGTCAAATTCTGTAACTGTAAAATCACCAATGGGATTTTCAGAAACATAAGCTTCAAGGTTCATACTTTGTATGTTTTTAGATACATCTATTTATATTTCCATCTTTCTGTAGTTTGTGGATGGACACCTGCATCCTAAGATCTAGTGTGACACAATCTATCAGCACTTTCCCAATTACAAAGAAAAATAAGAAGCACCAGAATCCAAATACATATTAAATGCCAAAAATGCCAAACCTTTAAGGAATTTGTTTTCTTAAATAATCATTAAAACATAAAACTCTTAGAAGAAAACATAGGCAAAGATGTCTTTGACAAGGGCCACTAGATAGGTCTCCTCCAGCAAGGGAAACAAAAGCAAAAATAAACTACTGGGACTACACCAAAACAAAAAAGTTTTTAATACCCAAAATATTTAATGAACTTACATAACTTCACCCCCAAAAAAATAATTTGGTTAAAAATTGGCAGAGGACCTGAATAAATATTTTTTCCCAAATAAGATATACAGATGGCCAACAGACACATGAAAAGAAGCTCAACATCACTAACCATCAGGGAAATACAAATCAAAATCCACAATGACATATCACGTTAACCCCTGTCCAAATGGCTAGAATCAAAAAGACAAGAAATAAAAATTGTTGGTGAGGATGCAGAATAAAAGGAATCCTCATGCACTATCAGCAAGAATGTAAACTGGTGCAGCCACTGTGGAAATCACGATGGACCTCCCTCAAAAATTTAAAAATAGAAATACAATATGATGTACTAATTCCACTTCTAGGTATTTACCTAAAGAAGACAAACACTAATTTGAAAAGATAAATGTACTCTTACATTTACGGCAGCTTTACAACTGCCAGCATACGGAAGCAACCTAAGTGTCCATCAATAGATGAATGGATAAAGAGGATGTGGTATATTTCTTACACACACACACACACACACACACACACGAATATTATTTGGGCATTAAAAAACAATGAGCTCTTGCCATTTACAATAACATGGATGGATCTAGAGTATATCATGCTAAGTGAAGTAAGACAGGGAAAGGCAAATACCATTATGATTTCATTTACATGTGGAATCCAAAAAAAAGTGAGTAAATAAGCAAAAACAGAACAAAAGCAGACCCATAGAGAACAGGTTGCCAGAGGGCAGGGTGTTGGAGGAATGGGCAAGTAAATGAAAGGGAATAGGAGATAGAGGCTTCAGGTTTTGGAACAAATAAGTCACAGGGATAAAAAGTACAGCGTAAGAAATAAAGTCAGTGGTACTGCAATAGCATTATATGGTGACTGATGATACCTACACTTGTGGGTGAGCACAGCGCAAAATGTACAGACTTGTCAAATCCCTGAAACTAATACACACCTGAAACTAGCAGTAACATTATATGTCAACCATAATCAATCAATGTACCAAAAACTAATAATTAAAACATTTTGCACTAAGCAATATTATGCATTTCCCAAAACTGAAACATACAGTAATGTAAATTTTAGGACTTGATTCTTACAATTAACTTTCTATTTTGATCAATTATAGTTACTTTATTACAAGGTAAGGACTGCAAATGATTGAGCATTGTACCTAGTTCACATCGTTTTATTTTTAAGGAAAATATTAAATCCTTTGTTAAATATTTGTAAAGAAAATCCTAAGGATAACTTGAATTAACACTCAAGTAGGTTATCAATGACTAAAGATAGTATTTGTGGACATAAATGAATCTATATTTCCTCTTTTTATTTTTTTTAAGATTTTTTATTTATATATTTGACAAAGAGAGACATAGCGAGAGAGGGAACGCAAGCAGGGGGAGTGGGAGAGGGAGAAGCCGGTTTCCTGCTGAGCAAGAAGCCCTATGGGGACTCGATCCCAGGGCCCCAGGATCATGACCTGAACCGAAGGCAGACACTTAACAACTGAGCCACCCAGGAACCACCTCTTTTTATTAATGTATCCTAAACTAAAAAATTTATACATAATTCATGAAAACTTATCTTTCTTTTCTAGTCTTTGAACAAAAAGGAAAACAAGAATTAAAATCATTCAACATTTATAGTTACCATCTGATCTGGTTAAAAGACTGAGGAGGTTATATTTTAGCTAAATTTAAAATTATACAGTTATTTAAAATACAAGATACAGAGAGATGAGAGAAAAAAAGATACAAGCTAGGCAGGAAAAAGCTAAGTGGCACCATTAGGAAGCAACCAGATATGCCCACCTGCCCCCCTAAAAAAACAGACATGCACAACAAAAGTCAAGGCCTAATCAAAAAGTACCATGAAAAAGGTAGGAGTGGAGGGGGAGAACTATGTTAGATTTAAAAGACATGGGGGTGGGGGAGAGCCGGGGTGGCATAGCTGGTTGGGCAACTGCCTTCAGCTTAGGTCATGATTCCAGAGTCCCAGGATGGAGTCCTGCATCGGGCTCCCAGCTCCACGGGGAGTCTGCTTCTCCCTCTGACCTCCTCCTCTCTCATGCTCTCTCTCACTCTCAAATGAATAAATAAAATCTTTAAAAAATAGAAAAATTAAAATTAAAATAAATTAAAAAATAAAAGACATGAGGGGAAGTAATTATCAAATGCAATGAGTCATCTTGGATTGGACCTAGTCTGGACAGATCAACCACAAAGTATTTTTCAGAAAACTGAAAAAATGGGAGTATGTATTAGGTATTAGATAAGATAAAAATCTGCTGACATGGAAAAGCCAAAACTCTTCACTTAAAAAGGCATATACTAAAATAACAGGTACAGTAGTATGATATAATTTTAGTAAAAGAATACATGTGTTTATACATACATACAGAAAAACATCTCAAATATATACTAAAGTATTAATGGTGTCATCTCTTGGCTGGTAGGAATATGGTATTTTTAATTTCTTATTTATTCTTCTAACTTTCTGTAAGTACTTATATATGTACTGCTTTTACAAAGTTGAAAATATAATCTGAGGAAAAAATATACATGCTTTCCTCCAAAATATATGGATGACATTTTTTAAATTCTAGAATCTGTCTGTAACTATACCACATCATTCATCGTATAATATACACATGGTAAATAATATGTATTTGTCAGCCACCTTTTTGAAGAACTAATTTTGATGATGGCTGTCTTAACGTAAAGTGCCAACCGAAAAATTAAGTAGAATACTTACTCATCTAATAACTAATGTGAGTACTTAATTTAATAGTAGGTGACTTAACAGTCAGTGGCATGTATCTGCCTCAACTGAGAAACAAAATAATCTTTTTCAGCTCTCCCAAAAGAATTTATTTCAAAAAGTAACATAACGTTAAAGTGTAAAATGTGTGGCTTTAAGCAATAAAATCTGTAAGCTGATTTGGGGGGAAAAATACANTTTAAAAATTAAAATTTAGTGGAAATAACGTGTATAAAGAATGCTTACATATAAAATTATAGCTTCAAATATTTGTAAATTTAAATGTTAAATTAAAAAAGAAAAGTAACAATACAGGGTCATGAGTTCAAGCCCTGCATTGGGCTCTTAAAAAAAAAAATCAAGTCTCAAGACAATGATATATCCTCCTCAGCAGGAATAGAAGGAAAAATCACAATCTTTCAAAAATAAAGATTACACAAGAACTGAAAGTACTGAAAAAATCTAGGTAGACATGTTTGTATGAATTAATATCATGTCCTTAACCCCAACCAAATGGATGAGATATGAGTGGCCGATCCAAGACTAGTTATTCCACTGGCTTAATAACCACCAAATGCTCTCCTGTAAGTTAGACCCAAGAGTCACACACAAAGATAGTGCTTAAGCTGGAGGTCTTATAAATTTGGGCAAAGCGAAAAAGAAGTAAAGGAAGCTGGTCTGTAAAAGGAACAGGAGCAAAAAGTAGACATCCACCTGGGAACCTGATTTTAAGACACACCATGGGTCCTTAAAAGAGAAAACAGACTCTATACTAGTTTTCAATGCCTGTAAGACCTAACTGTATGTGTATACATGTTGGAGTCCCAATGTCTATCTTTACTTGAACAAGCCTAAGTGGCCATTTTACTTTATTATTATTTTGGCAAACGTGAGCCTATACAGTAACAATTTTATACTTCCATGGCTATTTTCATTCTCCATAAACAAAAAACTCTTAAGGTTTCAACTAGCATCTACCCCTATGCAGGTAATTCTAAGAATCTAAAAATGATCTTCTAAACACCATGACAAGTATCAGACATTTGGAAACACCCAGCACTATAACATGCTATCAACCTAGTATTAGTGTATTGAAATTAAACAGGTAAAGTAGATAACCATCACACAGGTAGCAGAAAGGATATGAGAATTATTAAGATAGAGGAGTTTCATGTAGATGGACTCATACCATATGTAGTGCCTTTTTTCCCCTGGCTTGATGCTTCTGAGATTCAATCATGTAAGCATGTATAAATATTTTATTCCTTTTTCTTGCGGAGTAATTTTCCTTTACATGGTTGTGCTGTACACATTGTGACATGATTTTTAAAAATTCATTCATGGGGCGCCTGGGTGGCTCAGTGGGTTAAAGCCTCTGCCTTCAGCTCAGGTCATGATCTCAGGGTCCTGGGATCAAGCCCCGCATCGGGCTCCCTGCTCAGCAGGGAGCCTGCTTCCTTCTCTCTCTGCCTGCCTCTCTGCCTACTTGTAATCTCTCTCTCTCTCTCTCTCTCTCTCTCTCTGTATCAAATAAATAAATAATAAAAATCTTTCAAAAAATAAAATTAAAAAATTAAAAATTAAAAAATTAAAAAAATAAAAATGCATTCACCAGTTAATACTTAGGTTGTTACCCATTTGGTATTATCATGAATAAGGCCATCATGAACAACAAAAAATTGTGTACATATGTTTCATTTCTCTTGAATAAATTCCAGAGAGTGGGAATGTTGAGTCATATGGTAGATGTATGTTGACTTTTAAGAAAATGCCAAACTGATTTCCAGGATGGCTGTGTCATTTTTCATTTCTGCTTGCAACATAAAGAGTTCCAGTTGCTCCACATCCTCAGGAACACTTGCAATTATCATTTGCTGTTATTGTTGTTTTTAATTTAGCCATTCTAATCAATGTGGAATGTTATCTCGTTGTGGTTTTCACTTGCATTTCTTTGATAACAATGGTAATGACACTGAGCAAATTTGCAAGTGTTGTTGGCCATTCATCTATCTTCTTTGATGGAGTGTCTCCTTTGATCCTTTATCTTTTTTTTCAATTGGGTTCTTTTTTTTTTAAGGTCTTTCTATATTATAAGTCCTTTTTAAATATTGTACAAATTAAAAATTCAAAATATTTACATAGTAATAGGAACACTGCTAAGAATTTTGATGCATAATCTCCATTATCATCAAGTGACAATATAACAAAGTAGAAATATATTAACATTTTTGGTTGGTCCCTTCCCAGTCATATAGTTCCTTATTCTCATTCCTCCAGCTATTTTATATGACTTCGATGTGTTTACTCATGTGCATTCTGCTTCCTAAAAATATTTCCAAATACACTCACATCGTAAGTCAGAGTCTATCTCCTCTATCATTCCCCATTTCTCAAGAATGCATAGTTCACAATAAGAAATTCTTACAGAATGACTTAACGTATTAACTAAATTAATTAAAAAGAATTTTGCTTGGGGTCTCAGAATAGTCAATAGAGAGATATTTTAAATAAAGTCAAAAGAAAATCAAAATAATAAAACTCTGACATACAAAAAAAAGTGATTCTATAAGAATTTCAAATAATATTATGAGTAAGTACTATTATGCTTCCAGTAATCTTTATAGTACAGCAGCTTCTGATCCTGAAGACTCATTTTAGGAATATAAGCCATGAGAAAGTAAATCAAACTGCTACCACTGAACACAAGAAGCAGAAGTAGGAGTCAAAAAACACAAGATAACAGTAAAAAACAGTGACCTAATAAGCAAAATGTCAGTAAACCAAAACTGAATATTCCGTAGGAGAATTATTAATAGATTAAGAACTCAAGGGAAAACCCAAGTTCTAAAGTGCCTAGAGTTACACTGTCTAATACAGTGGATACCAGCTACATGTGCCTGATTATATATTTTAAATAATTAAAATTCAAAATTCAGTTCCTCAGTTTAACTAGCCATATTTTAAATGCTTACTAGCCCTACTTGACAACACAGATAGGAAGAAAAAAAAATTTCATCACTACAGAAACTCTATCAGACAGTGCTGGCCTAAGTTATTCAGCAGGCCCAACTGAAGAGCCCTAAGGGAGTTTTATTCTTATTCAGGTTTTTTCCTATAAGAAATAGAGCATTTTACTTTAGTATTTCATTAGTCTTACTCAATACTCTAAAAAAAAAAGGAGTATTTATATCATGTATGTATACTATCCCCTAAGAGGTAAGCACAACATTGAATTAAGCTTTATCATTCCCTTGCTATTTGAAAATAATTTTACCAAAAATGTTTCCCTAAAAATGTATTGCTTTGTTTTGCCTGCTTAATTTTATGAGGAGAATCACACTTTTTCTTTACACCACTTGATCTTCTCACTACTGCCACTTACTCTGAAGTTTACACTGCTATCTGAAAAGCTAGACCTAAACCAATGAAATCACTACCTATATATCAAAGCTGTTTAAGTTACAAACAGAAGGCTAAAGGTTCCAAATGATTCCCTATAAAACAAATGAATGTTTACTCATATACATTTAACTGCTCATAAACAGAGAAAAACTTTCTTGTGCATCAAAGACAGATCTTAGTTGCTACACATTTCTTTTCTGTTCTCTTTTTAATTGTAGAGCAGTGGTGATCAAAGTAGGTTTCCTCAACTAGCAGCATCAGATCACAGGGGAACTTGTTAGAAAGACAAATCCTCTGACCCAACCCAAATTCACTGAATCAAAACTCTGGGGATGGGGTCAAGCAGTATTTGTTTTAACAAGCCCTCTAGGTGATTCTGATGTGTGTCAAAGTTTAAAAACCTCTAGAGAAGTATCTGAACAATCAGTATAGACGAGATGTTAAACACATGTACAAACAAATTTCTAACAGTTAACCAATAAACTCAATTACCAAAAATCGATTACCTTTTTTCCATTTGTTGAATTTTACAAACTTCAGCTTACTCTAAAATATTACATTCAAAATAACTGGCCAATTACTCACAAAAAAACAAGAAAGTTACCATCTTAACTATGTATGTATACTTACAGTTTACTTTCTCTCCATCTCCCTCCCTTCTCTCCCCCAATACTCTCTCTATATATAGTTTTTATTCTAAGACTGTCCAATTTTTTTTAATTAGCCATTTTAATTATGGTCTATTTTTTAAATGATTTTTCCTATAGGCACCTTGGCCAGTTGCCTTTCTTTGGCAAATACCATTTATGTGTCCTTTATTTCTAAACAGGGAGTTTTTTTTTTCCTTGACAACTTTTTTAAAGGCTCTGTATGTATTAAAGCTCTCAACCCATTATTATATACTGCAAATACTTTCCCAAATATGTAGCTTGCCTTTATACATTTTAACTTAGATTTATACATAGAGTTTGACTTTTTTAAATTAAAAATATTCTAGCATATAAAGACAAAATAATATAAAATTTATGTAGCCACTATCCAGATGTTAACATCTTACCATATTCATTTCAGACTTTAAGACAGAATATTACAGATGACAGAATCTTTTATAGAATAAAACCTTTTCATATTTTTCCTTTGAGTTTTTTTTTTAAGATTTTATTTATTTATTTGAGTGAGAGAGAAAAACAGCACAAGCAGGGGGGAAGGGCAGAGGGAGAAGCAGACTCCCTGCTGAGCTGGGAGCCCAATGTGGGACTCGATCCCAGGACCCGGGGATCATTACCTGAGCCAAAGGCAGATGCTTAAATGACTGAGCCAACAAGGCGCCCTGATTTTTTCTTTTTTAGGCTTAGTTCTTTATTACTCTAAAATCATACCAAAAGTCAAATTTGTTTTTCGGAAAGTTTAACATATGGAAAATTTCAAACATATATAAAAAGGTTTTAACTATTATCAATTTGTGACCTACCTTGTTTCACATTTGTACCAGGGGTCAAAAGACTTTCCATAAAATGCCGCACAGTAAATATTTCAGGTTTTTATAGGCCCATGGGTCTCTGTTCCAATCACTCGATTCTGCCTCTGTATCCCAAAAGCAGCCATAGACTGTATATAAATGAATGAGTGTGGCTATGTTCCCATAAAACTTTATTTACTAAACAGGCTGCAAGCTAAATAGGGTGTAGCTCATAGCTCCTGATCTATATCCCTCCCTACTTCCTCATTTCTGTTTTATTTTGAAGAATCTCCAATATAACATTTCAACTGTAAATACTGCTGTACTTCTAAAAGATAAGGCTCTTTCTTTAAACATAATCACAGTATCATTATTACATGAAAGAGTTAACAAAAACTTTTTAAAATAAATATCCAGCATTCAAACGTACAATCATCTCATAATTTTTAATTTTATAATCTGTTTGCATCAGGATCCAAATAAAGTCCAGGCACTGAATGTGCTTGAGATGCCTCTTTAAACCTTTTTAATTTTTAGCAGCATAACTGTAGTGCACTAAAATTATTTCTCCCCAAAAAATTATGTATAAGTTTTAACATCCAGTACCTGTGAATGTGACCTTATTCGGAAATAGTGTCTTTGTAGATGTAGTTAGGATTTTCAAGATAAGAGCACACTGGATTTAGAGTGGGCCCTAAATCCAAAGACTGGTGTCCTTATAAGAAAAAGGAGAGAGAAGTCTGAGACACTGAGACAGAAGGGAAAAGCCTACGCAAACATGGAGGCAGAGACTGAAGGTATGCTGCCACAAACCAAGAAACATTAGGGTGCCAAAAGAAGCTAAAGAGGCAAGAAGTATATTCCCCTGGAGCCTTCAAAGGGAGTGAAGCCCTGCCAACACACTGATTTTGAACTTCGGGCCTCCAGGACTGTCAAGGAATAAATTTGTTATATTATGCCACCCAGTCTGTGGTAATTTGTTATGGAAGCCCGTGAAACTAATTTACCTATCCAATAGAACTTTCTGCAATAATGTAAATATTATATATCTGCAGTGTCCAATATGGTAGCCACTAGCCACATGTAGCTGTTGAGCACCTGAAATGTGTAAATTTACAAAGGTTTTCCATCACGTTTTTCTTTGAGATTTTTATGGGGGAAAGAAAAGAAATCGGTAAGTTGTTCTATAAAGTTTACTACAGTCTAAATTTTTCTGATTATATCTACTTGCTATTACTTAACATTTTCCTCTTCTGTGCTTTCTATAAGTTAGTAGTTGAATTTAGATGTTTTCTCAGATTGAAGTCCAATTCTTTCTTTCTGAAGGATGGTGAGCAAGACTACTCTCTGGGTAGTATTTTGTCTTCTATCAGGAGGTAAATGTTCTGGCTGTCTTTCTCTGGTGTCAGTATCTACAATGTTCAGTTATATTCCTTAATTTATTAGGGCTTACAAAAATGGTGATACTCTAATTTTATAATTCCTTTCCCATATGTTAACTAGAGTAGTTCTATAAAAAGAAACTTTTCATCTACTACTTAGTGGCCCAATGGTACTGATCTTAGAGAAAAGAAAGGCAACATAAACACTCAAATCTTTCCACTTTCAAAAATAATAAATGGTTTATTAACAACCCCACCTGTATGAGCAGTAATTTTTTAGGAATCATTATGAACTGACGCATTTAAACATGCATGTTGTGTCTTAAAATCTGTTGTAGACATTATCTTTATTTAAAGCTCAAATTGTCCCATTTTTAGCCAGTAGAAAGCTCTTCAAATTGGACCCTGAGTCTTTGTGACAAAACTCTATAGTCTTGAAGCTTCCTTATTATTTCATAAGACAAGATGCTTCAGGCTTATTTTGAAAATATCCTGCCTCCAATACAAGATTGACCATTTTTTCCAAGTATCTCTGATTACTTTTAATGAGAAATTAATGTATAGAGACCTCAATTTAGACATTAAAAATTTTTTTTCTTTAAAAACTGAATTCTAAACTTAAAATTGTTATTTCCAATTGGCTGTTTGTCAGTTAACTGCCATAAATGCTTAGAACTGCCTCACATTAGTAGGAAACAAAAAGCCAGTTTTTTGTTACTAACATATTTTAACATTTTCACACAGATTGTAGAGAAAAGCAGATTTTATTAGGTAATTCAGGTTTTTTTAGGATGGATTCTAATAACTTGAAATCACCAAAATTCAATTATTACGTCATTTATTGGCAATCATTAAAATACTTACAGTTCACACCTTTTTTTTTCACAGTGTAATAGTATGATTATATACAAAGTACGGGAATATGATTATAATCATATATATAATTATATATTTTTAATATAATTTTAAAAGTAGGGTTTACTAGCAAATTCCAATACATCTTTAATTCTTGCTTTAGACTATATTCTGTCAACTACAGATAAAAGCATACTAATTACTACTATTTTAAATGATCCATGACCATATCCTAATTATTATTAGATTATGGCCACAAGCTAGATGCTGGTACATAAATCTGAATGTCAAAATGGATTTAATCTATTAATCACAAAAGATAGCTACAGACATGGGTTCCACTTGCATGTAAGCTAAAAATGTTTGCTACATAAAATGTTTACTAACATTTTATCAATATTGCTAACATTTTTCTTAAAAGAAAATTTGAAGGAACCTTTACAAAATTAAACCAAATATATTTTAAGGAGATCACTACTATTCATAACTAAACAGCCAGAAGTCTAATGTTTTAGCAAATGTACCTGATAAGCATTTTCAGTAAATGGCCCAACTATAAAAACAAAATAGCACCTAAATAATCTCATAATGTCTTACCTAGCAAGTTTAGTCAATGGTATCTATTGACTAAAAATCATCTAGCAAGATCTGTGCAAGGGAAGTTGGTACAGAAACATATGAAATAAATTCATATATACACACACACACACATATGTTCATACACGTATACTCACACACAACACATCTCACCTATTTCTTAGACGGATGGATGGATGCATGCATGCATGGAAGGAAGGAAGATGAGTTTATATTGATACTTCAAATTCTAATTGAACACTATAGCATTTTGTCCTTCCAGCCTTCCCCCTTTTCATATTTAAAAGTGTCTCCTCAATAAGAAATATAGCTATCTATAAAATACTTATTTACCTATTTTCTCAATCCTGGTATACAAAGAACGTACTTTTGGATTTGGTGACCCAGAACTCTACACAAAAAAACGAAAGCTAACAAACCAGAGTTCAGTATTTTTTTAAGGGTTCTTTTTGTCCTCAACCTTAAGGCATGTAGTTCAAATACTATGTTCTAAAGTTAGTTGGTTGGGACGTCTGGGTGGCTCAGTCAGTTAAGCATTCAACTCTTGGTTTCAGCTTAGGCTGTGATCTCAGGGTACTGGGATTCCCTTCCTCACAGCATGGTCTAAGCAGACAGATGGTGGCAAGTACGCGCACACATCTGTAAGAAAGCCGCAAAGAGTGAGAAACGGAGCAACTGAAGGGAACGGAAAGTGGCCAGGCAAGGTGCTTTTAGAGAGAGGATGGTTTTATATATATAATTTTATATATAATTTTAAAAGTAGGGTTTACTAGCAAATTCCAATACATCTTTAATTCTTGCTTTAGACTATATTCTGTCAACTACAGATAAAAGCCCCATGTCAGGCTTCAAGTGTGAAGTCTGCTTAAGATTCTCTCTCTCTCTCCCTGTCTGCCTCCATACCTCTGCTCACACTCTAATAAATAAAAAAATTCTTTAAAAAAATATAAAGTTACTTGTGTCAGTATCCTCCCCCAACCCACATGTAATTATGCTACTCATTTGAAATTAGTAGAGTTTGTTCATTCATTTGTTTTAGTCCATTTTTGTTTTCATTTTTTTCTAACTTTACAGATTTTTTTAAACATATGAAACATTAACATAGTTCCAAATGTCAGAACCTTACAAGAAGGTATATGTCACAGTAGGTCACAACTTCCTCCATTACTTTAATCCCATGCCCACCCTTCATTCTTTCTACCCAGTTCTTACTGTGTCAGCAGTTTCTGGTTTATTCTTCCTGTATTTCATTTGCAGATATATGTATATTTTCTTATGTTGCTTCTTTCTTAAATAAGGTAGTATAGTATGGCTACTCTTTTGTACTTTACTTGTGTACTTAAACATATAATCCTAAAAATCACTCCTTATCAATTCACAGAGGTTGCCTCACTCTTTTCTATACCTGTATGGTGTGTAGATGCACTACAGTTTAATCACTTTGCTCTGTACTGACATGCAGGCTGTTTCCAAAATTTTGCAATTACAAATAATGCTGCAATGAATAATCTTATCCATATGTATACTTGTATTGCTGGATCTTCAGGGTAAATTTCCAGAAATGCAAATGCTGGGTCAAAAAGTAAATGCAGGGGCGCCTGGGAGGCATCTGCCTTTGGCTCAGGTCATGATCCCATGGTCCTGGGATTGAGCCCTGTGGGGGGTGGTCCCTGCTCAGCAAGGAGCCTGCTTCTAGCTCTCCCTCTACTGCTTTCCCCTGCTCATGGTCTCCTTCTGTCTCTCTCTCAAATAAATAAAATCTTAAAAGAAAAAGTAGGAGAGGAGCAAGATGGCAGAGAAGTAGGAGACCTAATTTCCTCTGGTCCCAGGAATTCAGCTATAGAGTTATCAAACCATTTTGAACACCTACAAACTCAACAGGAGATGGAAAAAAAGAATAGCAGCAATTCTATAAACAGAAAAGCGACCACTTTCTGGGAGGACATGCGGAGAAATGAATCCGAGGCAATATTTGGTAAGAGAGACTGCAGAGGGGAGAGAGACTCCATCAGCTGGCTAGGGCAAGTGCAGCAGAGGACAAAATCAGAACTTTCAGAAGTCTGCTCCACAGAGGGACATCACTCCAAGGGCTAAGCAAGGAGGTGGAATCCTCACTAGAACAGTGTGGTCTCAGGACCCTTGAGGTCACATAAAGACCGGGGGTACCTAAGTGCAGCAGAGCTCCCAGATATCCGAATGGGGATGCCAGCTGGAAAGACGGAGCTGAGGAGTGGGCTCTCAGCTCAGGGTTGCCATAAACCGTGATCTGTGGCATAGCTGAGGCACTACTCCTCGAGCAGGGACCCCACAAGTGGCAGATCCAGGGAGACCCCCTCCTTCCTCCACCGCAAGGAGCAGCACAGGAGCACACTACAGGAATCTGCGGGGTTTGGAGGCCCCAAACAGGGCCGGGTGCCAGAGACAGAAATGCTTGGTCACAGGGCAGGGGAACACAGAGTGCAGCTGGAGACCAGGGACACGGGNCCTGAGGGCTGAATGAAGGGGGCGGGGGGGGGGGAGGATGGAGGGGGAGAGCGGCGGCCGTGGGGGAGCAGTGGGGGGATGCTCTTGGCTCCTCCAGGGTTGGAGATTGGGAGGCCACCATTTTCATTCTCATCCTCCAAAGCTAGACAGAAAACTATCATGGAACAAAAGCCACCAAAAGGAAACCCAAACAGATTACTTAGCCTGGCCCCTGGCAATGGCGGTGCAATTCCACCTCAGGCAAAAATATTTGAAAATCCCAGAAGAGGCCCCGCCCCCAGAAGATCAGCAAGAACTTTCAGCCAAGACCAAGTTCAACAATCAATGAGTACTGCAAAACTCCAGCACAAGGAAAATACAGCACATAGAATTCAGTTTTTTCCCATGACTCTTTACTCTTTCAAAGTTACATTTTTTAAATTTTATTTCTTTTTCTATTTTCTTTTGAATTTTTCCTCTTTCCTATTTTAACCAACACCTTATGTTATCAATACCTTTTTTAAAATATTTTTTTATTCTAATTTTTATAATATTCTAGCCCTTCACTGTATTTAACCTTATTTTTTTGTGTGTATATATATATAATACACAGCTTACAAAGAAAGCTTTTCTTTCTTTAAAATTTTGGGATACAGTTTCTTCTAACAGACCAAAATAAACCCTAAATCTAGTGTACGGCTTTGTTCTAGTCTTCCACCTGATCACATTCTCTTTTTTTTCTTTAATTTTTTTTCTTTCTTTTTTCAACCAACTTCTTACCAATTCCTTTTTTAAAATCTTTTTAACTTTTCTTCTTTACAGCCGTATTCCATCCCTTCATCATATTTACCCTTATTTTTGTGTATATAGGTTTTTCTTTCTTTAAAATTTTGGGAGGCAGTTTCTTCTAACACACCAAAATACACCCAAAATCAAGTGTGTGGCTCTGTTCTATTCACCAACCTAATCATATCTATATTTTTTCCCCTTTCATTTCCCTGTGGTTTCAGATCTCTTCTGATTTGTTTAGTGTATATTTTTCTGGAGTCGTTGTTACCCTTTTAGCATTTTGTTCCCTCATTCAGCTATTCTTTCTGGACAAAATGACAAAGCAGAAAAACACCTCAAAAACAAAAGAACAAAAGGCAGTACCAACTGCTAGGGACCTAATCAATACAGTCATTAGTAAGATATAGGAACTAGAGTTCAGGATGACAATTACAAAGATACTAGCTGGGTTTGAAAAAAGCACAGAAGATACTAGAGACTCCCTTTCTGGAGAAATAAAATAACTAAAATCTAACCAAGTTGAAATTAAAAAAAAAGTTATTGATGAAGTGCAATGAAAAACAGAACCTCTTACTGCTAGGATAAATGAGGCAGAAGAGAGAATTACTGATACAGAAGACCAAATGATGTAGAATAAAGTAGCTGAGAAAAAGATAAACAACTACTGGATCATGAGGGGAGAATCTGAGAGATAAGTGATACCGTAATGCGAAACAATATTAGAATAATTGGGATCCCAGAATAAGAAGAAAGAGAGAGGGGGCAGAAGGTACACTGGGGCAAATTATAGTGGAGAACTTCCTAATTTGGGGAAAGAGAAAGCATCAAAATCCAGGATGCAGAAAAAGCCTCTCAAAATCAGTAAAAATAGGTCAACACCCATTATCTAATAGAAAAACTTACAAGTCTCAGAGACAAAGAGAAAATCCTGAGAACAGCTCAGGACAAGAGATCTGTAACCTACAATGGTTACTGAACATTATATTGGCAATATTGCCAATATTAAATTGGTAGCAGACCTATCCACAGAGACCTGAGAGACCAGAAAGGTCTGGTATGATATATTCAGAGCACTAAACGAGAAAAATATGCAGCCAAGAATACTATATCCAGCTAGACTGTCACTGAAAACAGAAGGAGAAATAAAAAGCTTCCAGGACACACAAAAACTAAAACAAATTGCAAACACCAAACCAGCCATATAGGAAATATTGAAAAGGGTCCTCTAAGCAAAGAGAGAGCCTAAAGGTAACATAGACCAGGAAAGGAACAGAGTCAATATACAGTAACAGACACCTTACAGGCCATACAATGGCTCTAAATGCAGATTGTTCAATAGCAACCCTGTACGTAAATGAGCTAAATGCCCCCATCAAAAGACAGAGGGTATCAGAACAGATTAAAAAAACAAAAACAAAAAAAAAACAAGACCCATCAATATGCGGTCTGCAAGAAACTCATTTTAGACCCAAAGACACCACCAGATTCACCCCCATCAAAAGACAGAGGGTATCAGAACAGATTAAAAAAAAAACAAAAAAAAACAAGACCCATCAATATGCAGTCTGCGAGAAACTCATTTTAGACCCAAAGACACCACCAGATTTAAAGTGATAGGGTGGAAAACAATTTACATCAAAACAATGGACATCACACACACACACACACACACACACACACAATGGACATCAAAAGAAAGCTGGGGTGGCAATCCTTATATCAGACAAATTAAGATTTTAAGTCAAAGAATATCATAAGAGACGAGGAAGGACGCTATATTATACTTAAAGGGTCTGTTCAACAAGAAGATCTAACAATTTCAAATATCTATGCCCCTAACATGGGAGCAGCCACTTATATAAACCTATTAACAAAATCAAAGAAACACATTGACAATAATACAATAATAGTAGGGGACTTTAACACCCCCCCCTCACTGAAATGGGCAGATCATCTAAGCATAAAATCAACAAAGAAATAAAGGCTTTAAATGACACACTGGACCAGACAGACATCACAGATATTCATAACATTCCATCTCAAAGCAACAGAATATACATTCTTCTCTAGTGCACATGGAACATTCTCCAGAACAGATCACATCCTGGGTCACAAATCAAGTCTCAACCAGTAGCAAAAGACTGGGATCATTTCCTGCATATTTTCAGACCACAGTGCTTTGAAACTAGAACTCAACCATAAGCAGAAAGTTGGAAAGAACTCAAATACATGGAGACTAAAGAGCATCCTACTAAAGAATGAATGAGTCAACCAAGAAATTAAAGAAGAGTTTTAAAAATTCATGAAAACAAATGAAAATGAAAACACAACTGTTCAAAATCACTGGGATACAGCAAAGGTGGTCCTGAGAGGAAAGTATATAGCAATACAAGTTTTTCTCAAGAAACAAGAAAGATCTCAAATACACAACCTAACCATACACCTAAAAGTTGGAGAAAGAACAGCAAATAAAGCCTAAACCCAGCAGAAGAGGAGAAATAATAAAAATCAGAGTAGAAATCAATGAAATAGAAACCAAAGGAAGAGTAGAACAGATCACCGAAACTAGGAGCTGGTTCTTTGAAATAACTAATAAGACTGATAAACCCCTGGTCAGGCTTATCAAAAACAAAAGAGAAAAGACCCAAGTTAACAAAATCATGAATGAAAGAAGAGAGCTCACAACCAACACCAAAGAAATACAATTATAAGAATATATTATGAGAAACTGTATGCCAACAAACTAGACAATCTGTAAGAAAAGGATGCATTCCTAGAGAGGTAATAGAAAACATGAACAGACCCATAACCAGTAAGGAAACTGAATCAGTAATCAAAAATCTCCCAACAAACAAGAGCCCAGGGCCAGATGACTTCCCAGGGGAATTTTACCAAACATTTAAAGAAGAATTAATACCTATTCTCCTAAAACAGTTACAAGAGATAGAAATGGAAGGAAAACTTCCAAACTCATTTTATGAGGCCAGGATTACCTTAATCCCAAAACCAAAGACCGCTTCAAAAAGCAGAATTACACACCAATATCCCTGATGAACATGGATGCAAAAATTCTCACCAAAATACAAGCCAATAGGATCCAACAGTACATCAAAAGGATCATTCACCACGACCAAGTGGGATTTATTCCTGGGCTGCAAAGTTGGTTCAACATCTGCAAATCAATCAATGTGATATAATACTTTAATAAATGAAAGAACAAAAACCATATGAGACTCTCAATAGATGCAGAAAAAGCATCTGACAAAGTACAACATACTTTCTTAATCAAAACTCTTCACAGTGTAGGGATAGAGGGTACCTACCTCAATATTGTCAAAGCCATCTACGAAAAACCCACAGCGACTATCATTCTCAATGGAGAAAAACTGAGAGCTTTTCCCCTAAGTCAGGAAAATGGAGGGATGTCCACTATCACCACTGCTAATCAACACAGTCTAGAATTCCTAGCCTCAACAAAAAGAAATAAAAGGCATCCGAATCAACAAATAAGAAGTCAAATTCTCACTCTCTACAGATGATATGATACTTTATATGGAAAACTCAAGACTCCACTCCAAAACTGCTAGAACTCATACAGGAATTCAGTAAAGTATCAGGATATGAAATTAGTGCAGAGAAATCAGTTGCATTTCTATACACCACCAGCAAGACAGAAGAAAAAGAAATTAAGGAGTTAATCCCATTTAGAATTGCACCCCAAACCATAAGATACCTAGGAATAAATTTAACCACAGAGGCAAAGAATATGTACTCAGAAAACTACAGAATACTCATAAAAGAAACTGAGGAAGACACAAAGAAATGGAAAAATGTTCCATGCTTATGAATCCATGAAGAACAAATATTGTGAAAATGTCTATGCTACCTAGAGCAATCTACACATTTAATGCAATCCCTATCAAAATACCATCAATTTTTTTCAAAGAAATGGAACAAATAATCCTAAAATTTATATGGAACCAGAGAAGACCTTGAATAACCAGAGGAATGTTGAAAAGAAAACCAAAGTTGGCGGCATCACAATTCCAGACTTCAAGCTCTATTACAAAGCTGTCATCAGCAAGACAGTATGGTACTGGCACAAAAACAGACACATAGATCAATGGAACAGAATAGAGAGCCCAGAAATGGACCTTCAAATCTATGGTCAACTAATCTTTGACAAAGAAAGAAAGAATATCCAGTGGGAAAAAGACAGTCTCTTCAACAAATGGTGTTGGGAAAATTGGACAGCCACATGCAGAAGAATGAAACTGGATCATTTCCTTACACCACACATAAAAATAGACTCAAAATGGATGAAAGACCTCAGTGTGAGACAGGAATCCAACAAAATCCTTGAGAACACAGGCAGCAACCTCTTCGACCTCAGCCACAGCAACTTCTTCCTAGAAACCGCCAAAGGCAAGGGAAGCAAGGGTAAAAATGAACTACTGGGACTTCATCAAGATCAAAAGTTTTTGCACAGCAAAGAAAACAGTCAACAAAAACAAAAGATAACCGACAGAATGGGAGAAGATATTTGCAAATGACATTTCAGATAAAAGGCTAGTATCCAAAATCTATACAGAACTTATCAAACTCAACACTAAAAGAACAAATAATCCCATCAAGAAATGGGTAGAAGACATGAACAGACATTTCTGCGAAGAAGACATCCAAATTGGCCAACAGACACATGAAAAAGTGCTCAACATCACTTGGCATCAGGGAAATACAAATCAAAACCACAGTGAGATACCACCTTACACCAGTCACAATGGCTAAAATCAACAAGTCAGGAAAGGACAGGTGTTGGTGAGGATGCAGAGAAAAGGGAACACTCCTACCCTGTTGGTGGGAATGCAAGCTGGTGTAGCCACTCTGAAAAATAGTATGGAGGTTCCTCAAAAAGTTGAAAATAGAGGTACCCTATGACCCAGCAATTGCACTACTGGGTATTTACCCTAAAGATACAAATGTAGTGATCTGAAGGGACACATGTACCCCAATGTTTATAGCAGCAATGTCCACAACAGCCAAACTATGGAAAGAGCCTAGATGTCCATCAACAGATGAATGGATAAAGAAGATATGGTATGTGTATACACAGATACACACACACACACACACACACACACACACACACACACAGGAATATTATGCAGCCATCAAAAAACCCGAAATCTTGCCATTTGCAACTATGCAGATGGAACTAGAGGGCATTATCCTAAGCGAAATACGTCAATCAGAGAGGGACAATTATCTGATTATCAGGGACACTGATTCAAGGCATTTGAGAAACAGGATAGAGGATCACAGGGGAAGGGAGGAAAAAATGAAACAAGACAGAATCAGAGAAGGAGACAAAGCATAAAAGACTCTCGATCTCAGGAAACAAACTGAGGGTTGTTGGGGGGGGAGAGGGGGAGGGATGGGGTGGCTGGGTGATGGACATTGGGGAGGGTATGTGTTATGGTGAGTGTTGTGAATTATGTAAGACTGATGAATCACAAGGCGCCTGGGTGCCTGAGTAGGTTAAAGCCTCTGCCTTCGGCTCAGGTCATGATCTCAGGGTCCAGGGATCAAGGCCCACATCAGGCTCCCTGCTCAGCGGGGAGCCTGCTTCCTCCTCTCTCTCTCTCTGCCTGCCTCTGCCTACTTGTGATCTCTCACTCTCTGTCAAATAAATAAATAAAATCTTAAAAAAAAACAGACTGATGAATCACAGACCTGTACCCCTGAAACAAATAATACATTATATGTTAATAACATTCTAAAAAAATAATAAATGCAAATGTAGTTTTGTGATATACTGCCAATGTCTCATCTTTTTTCTTTCCCTCCTCTTTTGTTATACCAATTTACATTCTCACCAGCAATTCACAGGAATGGGTCACAGACATTTTAGTGATGGAAAAAAAACTTACTGTTAGTCACTACACAAAGGTAACTCACTTCTTTTATGACAACTTCATATAATTCATATACCACATATAGTTAATATGTTCACAGTTGTGCAACCATCAAATAACCACTATCAAATTTGAGAACATTTTCATCACATAGTACCTCCGAGAAATCCATATCCATTCATAGTTCCTCCCCTTTTCCCCTCTAATCTACTGTCCATTACCTGCCCTGCCCCAGGCCTTGGTAACCAGTAATCTACTTTCTATCTTTACAGATTTGCCTATTCTGGATCTTTCATATAAAGGAATCATATAATAATGTGAACTTTTGTGACTGGTTTCTTTCACTTGGCATGTTTTCAAAGTTCATCTATGTTGTAGCATGTATCAGTACTCTATTTTTTTTTATTGCAAATAATACTCCATTGTATGGATATACACCGCTTTATATGTTGATCATGTGACAGACCCCTGGCTTGTTTTTTCACTATTATAAGTAATGCTGCTATAAACACCCATGTACAAGTTTTTGAGTGGACATGGTCTCAACTCTCATGGTTATATACTTAGGAGTGGAACTGCTAAGTCATATGGTAGCTCTCTGATTAATCTTTTGAGGAATAGCCATGCTGTTTTCCAAAGCAGTTTGCACCACTTTACACTGCCACCAACAACATAATTCATCTCTTAACTTGATTTTTATTATTACAAATTGCCACATCACCTTCTATTCCAGCTCTAGTAACAGCACAAATAAAATGACTCTAAATGTGATGACATATAATCAGGGCACTGCTGAGTTCAGATTAGTTAACTTTCCTTGTGGCATCACTGACCTAAATATTAATCAGCAATGCATAGACACAAGACTGCAGGATATAATGGTTGTAAATTAATATGTAAAGTTTGCATTTACATAGCACATAATAGTTTCTATTCATTCTAAGTACATATGCTTTTTGATATATTCCAAAGATTAAATGTCCCCAAAACATTTCTCTTCACACATACATATAATGCCTGCCTTATACAAAAACCACAGTTAAGGAGGATAATTTTATTTAACTGGTGAACTAATTTTGGTCTTTCCAATTACCTGACCTTTGCTCTGGCATGCCTGACGAATCCATTAACCCTGAAAAAGAGACCATGACTTGCTACCAAAGGCGTATCATAAGATATTATGATATATCTTGATATATGACATATATGATATCAGATATCTTATAATATTCACTAACTTTGTTAGTGAATATTCAGTTTCCTGTAATCAAAAACAGGATTCCCATGTTGTAGTCCTGCTGTCTTGAGAAAGGATTGTTTATACTCCTTAACAGATGTCTATAGCCTCTTAAAAGCCAATCTTGGTAAGAGAGACCATAAATGTTGAAGGTAGGCCCAAAATGGGAAGAAAGGGGGTGGGAATTCCCACCTCTTTCTGATCTCAGGGATCTGTGGGGAGAAGAAGGGACCAAGTGAAGGGGTCAGATGTATGTCCCAAAGTTCCTCAAATAACAGTAAACACTTCTCTTACCTTGCCCTGTTGCTCTGGAAGGAAGTCACTTCTTGAGCTGTCCTGCACCAAACTGGGGTACAATCATATCAAAATACTAGTATGTACTGCCATCAAAAAATTATGAAAATACCTCTTTCTTCCCAGCTAACAGAATATTTGATTGTACTTTAAAATTTCTACCAGTATCAGGTGAAAGCTGTCACCTTGATGTAAATTTTAACTTGCACTTCTAAGTGAAAGTGAGTATCTTTTCAAATAAGGAAAAATTTTATACCTTTTGTGAAAACTGTTCATTTCTTTTGCTTATTGCATCTCTTTCAATTTGGTCTTTTCTCTTCACCCTCTATTTTTAAAGGTTCGTCATACAAGAGGCATATTAGTCCTTTATCTGTGATAGATAATGCAAATATTTTCTTACAGTTTTGTATCTGTCTATTGACTTATTAATGGATGTTTTTGTTTTTGCCATATGAAAGTCTTACTTTATATTCTTATAGAGTCAAATTTATCAGCCTTTCCTGTTATCACGTCTAGATTTTGAGTGATAGAGAAAACCTTTCCTTATACCCCAGTTACAGAAGAATTCATCCATGTCTTATGTTCGTATTTGTAGTTTCATTCTTTACATTGAGATCTCTGATCCATTTGCAGTTTATTTTTCTGTATATGAGGAATAAATTTAATTTTACCTTTTTTCCAAATGGTTAACCATTTCTTAAAAAGTTCACTTTACCATAGTACTCTGAGGTGCCAGATTTATCACGTGCCAAATTTCCATATGTTCTCGTGTCTCTATCTCATTTTTCCTGTTCTATTACACTGTTCTGTCTGCATATTAAACAAAAATCTAACTTACAAAATGACTAAGAGTCCTTCCTTTGTATATCTATCTTTGTATATCCTTTGTATATCTTAAAAAGAAACTTACACCACATCTATAGTTAGTCATCATTAAGTGGCCATGCTAAAACTAACTGTTCTAATCACATAAAATGGACAATGATTACTTACACTAGTTATGTAAGCAAGCTAAAGCACGTTAGGATGTGATTTATAAATATTACCTTAAAATATTGGCCCACAATTAAGAACCACAGAGGCAGACACTGACTTTGTATGAAGGGCAAAATTGCTTAATTAAATATATTTCAACTGTTTTCTTTAAATAGAAACGTTTTATAGCTCCTCCACACCTTTCAATACAAATTTTATCATAATATTCATAGGTTTATTATTGGATTTAATAAAAGTCACGTAGAGAGAAAACAGTAAAGACTGTAACAGTATTTACACTCCTATATTTCTAAAAAATGAATCATACTGATAATTTAATGCACTTCACTTTCTCTCCTGCTACCATGAGCTGCCACTGTTCTTAGCCAAACCTATTCCCTCCACCTGTGCATCTGATCTATCCTCCTCTCAGCACAAGCAATTCTTCCTCTCCCTCCAATAACATCAGTTTTTTCTCTCTACTAACTCACTTCCATGATCCTATAAACATGTTATATTAACTTTCAAAAGAGATAAAAAAATTAAAAACTACTCTGACCCACTTACCTCTCCCCATCAACACACAACTACAGCACCTTTTCTATCTTTCCCACAAGAGCAAAATTCTGGCATAAATAGCCTGTATTTGCTGTCTCTAACTTCTTTCCTTCCACTCTTCCAAACTTCTCCCCCCTAGATTCTTGTTCCCTCTAGTCTACCCCTACTGCTCCTTCCAATGAAGGAGCTACACTGCAACCAGGGTAATCCTCTTAAAACATTAAATGAGATGTCATTCCCTCCAATGGCCTCCCATTTCAGTCAGAGTAAAAGTCAAAACCAAGCTGCTGCACTTCCAAATGGCTCCTACTTGTTTCAAATTGACTGAAAAGCAATCTGACTTCTTTTGATTTGTGTTCTAAAAGTAGTATTATGAACAGATCCAAAAGAAAATAACGGAAGCCAGCTTTTTCAACTATTTCTAATTAAACACAAGCCAAAAAAATGGAATCAAAATTATTTTTAAAATCTAAAATTTATTTAAAATTTATTCATTTATTTAAGCAATTTCTACACCCAATATGGGGCTTGAACTCATGATCCTGAGATCAAGAGTCCCATGTTCTACCGACTGAGCCAGCCAGGTGCCCCAAGAGGGATCAAAATTATATTCTCATTTAGTGGCCACTGAGTAGCTCAAAAAACTGGTATTTTTTTAAATCTAGCTAAAAGAGAAACTCCTCCACTTAACTAGCTTAATATGAAACAACATTCACTTTTTTTTTTTTTTAAGCAATTCCACTATGGTTACTGTGGTCAAGTTCCTCAGATCAGAAGAACTCCAATGTATGGAGTATCTGCCCTGATACTTGATCTCCTTCTCTCACAGCAGTAAGACTGAGCTGAAAAACCTGCAGTAGTGCCCCTCCCCACCCCATCCAGGTAAAGAACATCCTTTCTCCCTTTATGACCTTTTTTTGAATCCAGAACAAGTCCTAATCAGTTGGTTCCCTACACTTCCTCTCCCATGATCTTGGCCTACTCCCTTATACAGAAAACTGAGCAAAAAGCCAAGAGTGCCACAGTGAGGAAAGAGGCACATCTGGGCCTTGGCAGACACAGCTCTATTCTCCTCACTCAGTGAACTAGACAGACTGACAAACACAGAAGAATGAACGGAAGCCAGAGTTTTAAAAAGGTTCATACAGTAGCCATAATATTTTCAGGAACTACACAGAACCCATCATATTAGTAAACTATGTTTTATCCAGTACCAAAGAATATCCATGACAAGTATTTCTTAACTGAGCCATTGAATCTCTACTCTCAGTAACCGAAAGGGATGATTTACATATTCTTTATCTTCCTTTACATTTGCAAAAAGGCTTCTTCACACCAGAAAAGGCTAAAGGGTATTCAAAAGAATGTTCCTTAGGGCATATTAGAGTTTAATGAAGTAATCACTACCAATAATTATAATCCAAATCAACTTAATCCATTTTATGCCAAAAACATTTCGGTTATTTACTAAGTACTTGCTATACCATTAATTCACAATTGGTTGCATTCATATTCAAATACACTTAATATATATAAATCATTTACTTTGTTATTTTTTCAAATTTTGCTACTATATGTAAGAAAAATGTTTTAAAAATTGCTTTTAATATCAAAGTCACTTGAAGGAAAAATCACAACAATCTATATACCTCATAGCCACATATCAAGTGACTACAATCAACTATACCCAGAGGCAAACAGAGAAATAAGCTAGAAAAAGAAGCTTAAATAAAGCTCATGCATCTTCCCCACAAGAGAGGTGAAGATCATTTCCTCGCTTATTTCATATACCAAGAGTCTCTTTTTTTTTTTTTTTTTTAAAGATTTTATTTATTTATTTGACACACAGAGAGAGATTACAAGTAGGCAGAGAGGCAGGCAGAGAGAGAGGAGAGAGGAAGAAGCAGGATCCCTGCTGAGCAGAGAGCCCGATGTGGGCCTCGATCCCAGGACTCTGGGATCATGACCTGAGCCGAAAGCAGAGGCTTTAACCAACTGAGCCACCCAGGCGCCCTACCAAGAGTCTCTTGATTTTAACAAGAGACTTTACAAGTTACCTACCTCATTAATCCTAGTCAGTTTTTAGCAGGTTAGATTATAGAACCAAATAGACTATATGGCATAATAAAAGCCAAAACTTGCTCAGTCCTGCTAAAAACTGACAAGGTAAGAAATTATTATAGGTAATAAAGAAGTAAAAAATAAAAATGCTACAATATATACATGCACAGAAATCAGAAAAAGATTCCCATAGAACCAAACAACCTTACCAACCTTCATCATAATATATATCCCTGTATCAGACCAAAGTACAATATTCATGACTATAACCCTGACAAAGCTAGATATCCAGTAAACTTTATGAAAACAAAATTCATAATACAATTTATAAAGATTTTATTCAAAAATGACTAAAACAAAGTGTTGCTTCTTCAAGAAAATTCAACTGAATATAACTTATACTATCATAAATGACATATATATCCCATTTCCAAACGTGATTCCACATTAAGGACTAAGCCCTCATACCCTAAGTCATTAACTGTATGTGCTGTATTAACTTCTCTTCTAGGCATCTAAAATGATAACAGTTACAAATATCATTCTCGGGAGGATTGAGAAAACAGTCATTCAAATCATTTCTGAGTTCATCAGTGCAGATGAAGAAGTATGGTTGGGAAAAAAACTATACAAACTATTACCCATCCTGGGATCAAGCATTAAAAAATAACACAGTATCCTCAAGATAGCACACTATTTACAATGACAACATACACAACCTATTAAAAGACTAGTCTATTATCTGAATATAATTTTTTGGTCAACATATTTCAAGTTAAAACCATCAATAAACTAGTTTTTACTAGGTCCTAACCATGTGTCCAGTCTCTTCTTTAAAAGGCACCAGAGGGGAGGACACAATTCCTACCAACAAAAAGCTTATCATTAAGAAAGTAAATCTAGCACACAACACAAAAACACATAAACAAGAAGCTGCAAGAACAGAGTGCCTGAGTGTCTCAGTCGTTAAGCGTCTGCCTTCAGCTCAGGTTGTGGTCCCAGGGTCCTGGGATCAAGGCCCACATCAAGCCCCACATCGGGCTCCCTGCTCGGTGGGAAGCCTGCTTCTCCCTCTCCCACTCCCCCTGCTTGTGTTCCCTCTCTGGCCGTCTCTTTCTCTGTCAAATAAATAAATAAATAATCTTAAAAAAAAAAGAAGAAGAAGAAGAAAGAAGAAAGAGAAGAAGCTGCAAGAACAGCCACAAGAGCAAAACCATGAGGAAGGTGAAGATTCAGGGTGCAGAACAGAGAGAAAGTTGGTTAGGTAAAATAAGGATCCTGAGAACAGCAGACAAAATCATGGAGTTTAAAGATTTACTTTTGTTTTTTTACTAGTTTTTAAACAAGACCAAACTCTGAACTGAGTAATTTTTAATGATTTTTATCTACCCTGCTTTTAATACCAAAACGCATTAATATTAGAATGCATTACACCGCACTGATTTTTCCAAAAATTGAGACAATCTTAGGCCAGCCAAAATATCACACAGCACATGCTTGGGAACTTATGTTCTTGAAACAGTATACATGTGAAAAGAAAACCTCATATAAATATTTGTTTGGAGCTAAGATTAGCTTTGGGGGGAAACTCAAAATATATTTCCTTTCAAGCTAAAGCTAAAAACTAAATGCTTATTTTCCTTGTGCTGGCCTACAGTTGCATGCTTACTGCTGACTGGATCCTTTCCTATCAACACAACCAGCACTTCAAAAGACCGAACTATTCTGCCAAGATTTCTGCCTAGAAAGAGCCTTTGTTGCTATGGCAATCTCATGTTCTCAGGGAACCAAGTTAGCAGCACCTATGATACATACATGAACAATGTTCAAACTTGGCCTGTTTCCTCCTCCAGGCACAGGGAATATCCTGTGTCACAATCCTAACAATTTTTACTTGCTGTAATACAATGTATCAACAGTATCTGCCAATTCATGCAGAACCAGAGTTACTTCAAAATAAATAGCTGCATCTAAAGAGCAAGAGAGAAAATTGTGGGTGGGAATCTCCTTTCATATTATAAAGCAGATGTCCTAAAGTATGAAAGCCAATTAAATAAAACCCTGAGTCCAACTGAAATTTGATCAAAGATTTCTCCCTTTTCATAGATCTTGAAACACTTTCCTAAAAAAATAAACTAAAAATAAAAATATAGGTGTGATCCCTTGGTTAAGAATGTCCCCTACCCTGACTGAAGATTTAGCACCTTATTTAAACAAACAAAGCTAAATTCTGCCTCGAACTAAAGCTTTCCTTAAGAAGAAAGAGTAGAGGCTCTGAAAAGTAGAGGCTATAAAGTATACTCTGTCAAAATTTCATAAAGAATATATTTGCTAATAAATGGCACATGTGAAAAATCACAGCCAGAGTTCAAGTGTATGTTTCCAGATGTAAAATACGTCTGCCCTAAAGAAATTATTTTTTCATCTATACTCAACTTCTGCCCCACATTCCCAAATCAAGTAAGCTGTGCTTTCCATGCTCAAGCAGCTCTCAGATTAACAGTAAATACCATGACAGTAAAATCCAAAAATCGAGCACTGAAAAAGCGTTGTGAAGGACCTGCAAAGATCCTGAAAATAACGTCAATTTTAAGAACTATATGTGTTCCTAGAAAATAAAACTCAGAGTAAAGAGTATCCAAATGCTGAATTTATCTTTTGCAATTGAGTTTCATTACAATATCAAAAAATAATTCTACAGGGAGTGAAAAACACTGGCCTTGACACATCAATACAAATTAAATCTGCTTCAAAGAAACACTCACTTCAAAGAAAGTTCCAAGATATTTTTTCCAATATGGAGGCTATGAGCACTTAATTCTTCTATATAAACTTTGTCAAACAGATCAGCCAGGCTCATGGAAAATTATTTAAATGCACACATATTAATGAATGCACTCCATTTCCAGTTCATTAGGGGTTCTGAATTCCTGAAAATCAAGTTGTTCATATTATATATCATTCCAAATATTTGGTGGAATTCCAGAGCTGAAAGAAAGGTAAAGATGTCTGAAAAGTTCCAAATTTTCTATGAGAAAAATACCTGAGAAATCAAGTAACAACAATCTCCTTTTTCTTTGCAAACTGAGGTGCAGGTAGGTTACATCATTAACTGGAAGAACTTTCTCCTCTGTGATACTGTGTTTTTGGTTTTTGGTTTTACAAAATTACATTCTAGTTTCTCTCTTGATGTTTCTGGAATCTTTTCCGTGACATGACAGAAATGTCAATTGCCTCCAATGCCAATGAAACTACCCTCGTTCTTTAAAGGAAGATGTCTTACATGAGTTAAAGGTCAGTGACCTGATAGACTAAAGGTTATCTAGAACAGAAACAGTTGTAACAGACCTTTTATTCAATACAGAAATCTGAAGTAGAGTTTAAGCCATAGTGTCAAGCATTTTGCAAAGCAGCATTAACAAAGACCAAACCCATCACACCTCAGATGTGCAAATCCAATCATCTTCACACCTTACAAAATAGTAAAGAGGAACTGGCAGCTAAAATTAACTACAAGATCATGGCTTTCAAAGGTTTTTTCAGGTTTCTGTTGTTGTTGCTGTTGTATTTTTTTTTTACTACAATCCACTGTTAAATATATTTTATATCACTACCTAGTATATATAAATGTATATTTATATAACAAACTAAAATTTTATAAAAACAATCCTATAAATACATGTGATGCATTCTCATAGCTTCTGTCTGTTGCATTTATCATGATGTGTGAGTTCCACTAAAATGTTTTCTCAACTCACTAAAGGGTAATGGCCTGCAGTTTGAAAATGATGGAAAGTACAAGTTAACTATTACTAAGACAAAGCCTCAAGAACAGTTTTCAGGCATTCATTCCCCAAATACTAACACTACATGCATAATACTATGTATTTGACTACATTGTGCTACATATTATACTGTAAGATCTTGAAACTACTTACAAACATAACTATAGAGTCTTGTACTTTGGTTGTTTTTATTTTAATAATAAGGTTAAATACACAAGGGGAAAAAGACACATGGGTTAACCCATTTATTCATTAAGTTTTTTCACAGTATTTTTTCTAACATGTCTACAAGAATACCGAAAGGTTTGTATTTGTATTAGAATAGCTAGTACATATATATAGTTTGTATTAGAATTACTAGTATAGTATACATAGTCTCCCTTCTTAGATATATGGAATAATACTAACCATATCCAATACATCTTTCTTATCCTTGAACGAGTTAACAAAGAACAGGCACTTATTTACTGAACTAATGGTTTTATAACATCTTAAAGAATAGTTTAAATCTCAAAGAATTAGATAAGGCACAAAAAAAGTTTTGGGTTAACAAACGTAATTTTGGATACAACTACCAAAATACCTCAACTATCAAATCAAAGCTCTGGAAGCCTAAATTTTGCACTATGTATTTGAAGCCTTTTGAAATTACTTAAAAGTAGAATTTTATTGTAAAAATGACTCAAACCAAATTCCATAATTCAGTTATTATTAATAAAATCCCTATTTAAAAATCCACATGAGTAGTTAGTAAATTTTAATCATTTCTACAATAAGGGAATATGTCTGACTCAAATTCTTTTGGGGATAAGTCAGAATACAAATAAATTATATACATAACAAATGGATTTTCTGCTTTACAACTCAGAGATAACAATTTCATTGATAAAAGATACTATATTTTACAGCATCTATTTACTCTGATAATTCAGGTTAGTTCTGTCATTTCAAAAAACTGAATGAGGATTTCACTATTTTTTTTAAGACCAAAATGAAGTGAAACAGATGGCCTGTGAACTTCATCTAATTCAGTATTTGCCTGCACCATCACCAAAATGTGACCTTTTTTTAAACAATTTTATTAAGTGATAAACAACACACATAACCACTTCAATAATGTAGATATATGATACCTGAAAGTAAACTTTTTTCTCAACAATTAAGTAGATTGAACAGCCAAGTCAAAACAAGAAACTTAAAAATTGATTAAACTGTCTCCAATTCTTCAATTTATAATAGACTAGACTCTTGGAAGAAAATGGTCTCCTACATGTGGAAGGCTTTTCTCCTATAAAAACTGGATTCTGGGACACCTGGGTGGTTCAGCTGGTTAAGTGTCTGCCTACCACACAAGTCATGATCCTGGAATCAGGATCAAGCCCCTTGCCCTGCAACAGGCTCCCTGCTCAGCAGGGAGTCTGCTTTTCCCTCTCCCTCAGCCCCTCCCCGCTCCCCCCACTCTTGTTCTCTCTCTTGCTCTTCTCAAATAAATCAATAAAATCTTAAAAAAAAAACAAAACTGGATTCTTACCTCCATTTTTCATGAAGCCAGGTGGTTAACATCTCACAGCTCTTTAAGAGTGCTCATCAAACCATTAGAGACTTTGCTCTCTACATGAAATAGTTCTGACTGTCACTAGGGAAAGGAAATAACTATTTTTCCACTGGACTGATTGATTGTGAGGCAGCTCAGCTGCACTGTCTTACTGGTGAAATGACTAGAAATCTAGTTTAAGTTTTCAGGATATAGATTCACTCCACTTTTAGGGTATTGCAGCCACTCTATGAAAACAATGGATACTCACAGTCTATTAGGTTTGCAGCATAAATTAGTCTTTTACCCATACATCACAAAGAAAATATCAGGCTCATAGTAAGTGCTCAAATATTTCTTGAATGAACAAGTATCTAAACAGCTACTACATGCCAAGCACTGTCTTAGTCCTGGCAATACAAAGGATCCAGAATATTATCAATCAGAATCCTATCTGCCATAAGAAACAGACAAAAATTCAAAATAAGACATGACCAACAAGACAGAGTTTTCTCACTCTGCTACAGGAAGAGAACATTATATAACTTTTTTTAAAGCACTGAAGTTAAAAAATGAAATAAAATAAAGCACTGACATTGAAACCCATTCTCAGTTTCACAATCCACTAGGAAGGTAATATAAATTTGTTAATATTAAAAAGATAGATTTATCTTAATATTAAAAAGCTAGATACAGGGACACCTGGTTGGCTCAGTCGGTTAAGCACCTGCCTTTGGCTCAGGTCATGACCCCAGGACCCTGGGATGGAGTCCATATCTCGCTCCCTGCTCAGCGGGGAGTCTGCTTCTCCCTCTACCTGCCATTCTCCCTGCTTGTGTGCATAATGCTCACCCTCCCTCTTTCACTGTCTCTCTGACAAATAAATAAAATAAAAATAAAAATAAAATAAAATAAAAGCTAGAAACATAAACCTAACTTAAACTCAATAATGCTTATGTTAAGAAAAAAAAGCTAGTTGCAGTTTTTATGTGAGCTTTTAATATAAGTAAGAACACACTACATACAACAATACACGGCCTAATATACTTAGAATGTGGCCAGTGCAACTGTGGAAATGAATTTTCTTTTTTAAAAAAAATTAAAGCAAAAGTATATAATGGGGAAAAGACAGTTTCTTTAATAAATGGTGCTGGGAAATCCGGACAGCTACACTCCAAAGAATGAAATTGAACCACTTTTTTATATCACACACAGAAATAAATTCAAAACAGATTAAAGATCTAAATTTAAGATCTGAAAGCATAAAACACCTAAAAGAAAATATAGACAATAACTCTCGGACATTGGCTTTAGTAGTATTTTTCTGCATGTCTCCCGAGACAAGGGGAAAACAAAAGAAAACTAAACTGGGACTACACCACACTAAAAAGCTTTTACACAACAAAAGAAACCAACAACAAAACAAAAAGACAATCTACTGAATGTGAGAAGATATTCACAAATGTACGCCTAATAAGAGGTTAATATCTAAAATATATAAAGAACTTATACAATACCAAAAAATAAATGATCCAATTAAATAATGGGCAGAGGACCTAAACTTATATTTTGCCAAAGAAGATATGGCCAATAGACCAATGAAAAGATACTTGACATCATTAATCATCAGGGAAATGCAAAACAAAACCACAATGACATATCACCTCACACTAATCAGAAGAACTGAATCACAAAGACAAGAAACAACAACTGTTGGCCAAGATGTGAAAAAAAGGGAACATTAGTGCACTATTAGGACTATAGATTGGTGCAGCCACTGTGGAAAACAGTGCAAAGATTACTCCAAAAATTAAAAATCGAAGTACCATACAATCTAATAATTTCACCTCTGTATATTCAAGGAAAACAGAAACACTAATTCAAAACAATATATGCACCCCTAAATTCATTGCAGCATTATTTACAACAGCCACACTATAGAAGCAACCTGTGTCCATTGACACATGAATGGATAAAGAAGATATGATACATGTACACAATGGAATATTATCCAGCCATAAAAAAAGAATGCAATCTTGTCATTTGTAACAACCTGGGTGGGTGACCATAGAGAGAATTATGCTAAGTAAAATAAGTCAGAAAAAGACAAATACCATATGATTTCATTATGTGGAATCAAAAAACAAAACAAATGAGTAATTAAAAATAAGAAAGAGATTCATAAATACAGAGAACTTGTGGTTGCCGGAGAAAAGACAGGGGGAAATAGGCAAAATAGGTGAAAAGGGATCAACAGGTACAAACTTTCAGTTATAAAATAAATAAGTGATATGGATTAAAAATTACACCATAAGGAATATAGTCAGTAATACAGTAATACTGTTAAAAATTGCATGGTGACACAGTAACTATACTTGCTATGGTGAGCATTTAGTAATATATATAACTCCTGAATCATTATGTTATACACCTGAAATATATAATATTATACATCAACTACACTTTAAAAATTCTAAAACACTACCTTGAACATAAATAGGCAGAACTTCTGTTTCTAGTAAAGACAGATAACATGGATTTACATTCTTGCTTGAAAAAAAGCATAAAATGAAGAAATAAATGTCAGTTCTTTTTCAAGACACTGGACAACAGACAACAAAGAACATTAATCTCCAAGAGGCAAGATACAAAATATATAAGCCCTACAAATGACCAAACTTACTGACTTGAGGAAGTTTCCAGGCTGAAGTACAGAGAAGGGGAATAAAGATGGAGAAGGATGGACTCATTGAGTTGAAAACATGGACATGGACCTCACAGAGTGAACAGGACAGAGAATCAAAGTGCAGCAATGAAAGCAAGAAAATTCCTACAGACAGTTCTCGTTGAGTACTAATCAACACATGCATGTAAGGAAACTACCTTCAGCCTGAGAAAAAATAACCCCCCAAAATAAGAGATAACAGTGCCAGGCACTCACACTGGGCCAGTAATAGTGTCTGTTCCTAGCAGGGAGACTGGAAAACTTCATGAATCCTGAGGTGCTGGTAGAACACACAAAAACAGATTCCTTCAGTAGTGAGGAATAATCAGCCCTAAACTAAGCACTGCTGTAAATCTACCTAACAGATCTTACCAAGCAAGACCAAAAAAGACCAAGCTGTTTCAAAGTAATTTAACTACAAACTAAAACAAAGTTCAACAACATTTTTAGTAATATAGAAATAAATATACAACGCCACACAAGGTAAAATTCACTATGTCTGGAAACAAATAAAATATTACCAGGCATACAAAGAAGCCGAAAAGTACAAAACATACAGAGGGGTAGAAAAAAATCAATCCATTAAATTCAACCACAACTGACACATATGTAACAATGAACAGACCAGAATATTAAGTTCATTCTTATAAACTATTCCATACGTTAAAAAAAGATTAGAAACATGGAAGATACAAAAAAATACAAATCAGTTCCTAGATATGTAAATAACAACGTATGAGAAGGTTGGAAGATGGTGGTAGAGGAGGAGGATCCTACAGTCACCTGGTTCCCCAAATACAACTAGATAACTATCAAAATCATAAATACCCCAGAAGTTGACCTGAACACTAGGAGAACAAACTCTACAACAAAAGATGAGAAGAGGCCACATCACAGAAAGTAGGAAGTATGGAGACACATTTTGGAAGAGAAATAGATCATGGCTGCTGTGGTGGGGAGGGAACAGTGGTTACCAAGAAGGGCAAGAGACAAACTAGCACAAGGGAAACCAAAATTCCCTCCCATAGCAGTTGGCTTGGAAAGCAAAAGGAGCCAAATTTTGTTAAATTCTTGAAACCATCATGACTTAACATCTGGAGTTTTAAAGGTCAATGTGCTTGGCTCTGAGAGAGCCAGAAGAGCCTTGCGCTGCTTTTAAAGGGCAGGCAAACAACCCATAGATGTACTACAGCATGGAAACAGTGATCTGAAGAGAGCCTGGGGCACACAGTGGGGAGGTTATTTGCTCATCTCAGAGCACATTCCAGACCAGAGAGACAGAGTTCACAAAGAGACCCCCTCAAAAGAACTAGCTCACACCATTTCTGTCTCCTACTCCTCAGCATGAGCAAGAGGTGACCCAAAGCAGAGCACCAACACTCTGTACCTAATTTGGATACATCCCCCGGCGCATCAGTGGAAATGCCCTTCACAGTTACATTTGCCTCACTCCCAGCACAGGCTCCCTCCCCAAGAAGAGTGGCCCAAACCCCTGCTCACACCATGTCTCCCACACAGAAGTTTTAGAGCTTCGGTTCTGCTGATGGTGGCAACAGGTCTCATTTCACAAACAGACCAGAACACATGTAATTAGAACAAGCCACATGCAGCCCAGGGACCAAACAGTGTCTAAAAAGGCAAAGNGGCCCAAACCCCTGCTCACACCATGTCTCCCACACAGAAGTTTTAGAGCTTCGGTTCTGCTGATGGTGGCAACAGGTCTCATTTCACAAACAGACCAGAACACATGTAATTAGAACAAGCCACATGCAGCCCAGGGACCAAACAGTGTCTAAAAAGGCAAAGAGAGGTTCTGCAGACGACTGACTTGAACAATAAAGCATCCAGGTCAAAACAGAAGAGCACACACAACACACAATGAAGACACTCCCAGAAGTGCCAGGCCCTGGGGCACAGGAGACACTACTACACAGCAGGGCACTATGGGACTTCTTCTTCATAAGGCCATTACCCTCAAGAACAGGAGACACAGCTAACTCTCCTAATGCACAAAAACAGACACAGAGACTTAGATAAAAACAGAAGAAATAGAAATTTACCCCAAATAAAGGAAGAAAACAAGGCCAAAGCCAGACACCTAAGCAAAACAGATATAAGTAACATACCTGATAGATAATTTAAAGTAATGATCAGAAGGATACTCACTGGACTTGAGAAAAGAGTGGAAGATATAAGTAAGATCTTTAACATAGGGGTAAGGAATAAGAATAGCAGAGATTAAGGGCTCAATAAATGAAATGAGAAACAAACTTGATGGAATGAACAGCAGGCTAGAAGAAGCAGAGGAATGAACTGATAACCTAGAAGAGTAATGGAAAGTAATTAAGCTAAACAAAAGAGAGAAAAAAGAATTTTATAAAACGAGAACAGACTTAGGGAACTCAGTGACTTGATCAAACGTAGTAACACTGATATTATAGGATTCCCAGAAGAAGAGAAAGAAAAGGGGACAGAAAATTTATTTGAAGAAATAATACCTGAAAACTTCCCTAACTTGGGGAAGAAAACAGATATCCACATCCAGGAGGTATAGAGAACTCAAAATCAACAAAAGCAGATCCACACCAAGACAAAGAATAATTAAATTGGCAAAATATAGTGACAGAGAAAAAAAATTTAAAGCAGCAAAACAAAAGAAGACTGTAACTTACAAGGGAAAACCCATAAAGCTAGTAGGGGATTTTTCAACAGAAATTTTGTAAGCCAGAATGGAGTGGCAGGATATACTCAAGGTGCTGGATGGGAAAAATCAGCAGCTAAGAATAATCTATACAGCAAGGCTATCATTCAGAATAGGAGAAATAAAGAGCTGCCCACACAAAAACCAAAAAAGTTCATGACCACTAAAACAGCCTTGCAAGAAATATTAAAGGGACTCTCTGAGTGGAAAGGAGAGACCAACAGTGACAGTAAAAGGCAGGAAACACAAAAGCAATAAAAATGAATATTTCTATTAAAAAATCAGTCAAGGAACTCACAAAATAAAAGGATGTAAAATATAACAACATATACCTAAAACATGGGGAGAGGAGTAAAGAATGAGTTCAAAATTAAATGACCATCAACTTAACAATTATATATAAACCCAATTATATACAAACCCAATGATAATCATAGGTCAAAAACCACTAATAAATATGGAAAGAATAAAGAAAAAGAAATCCAACTATATCCCTTAAAAAAAAATCAGCAAACCATGAGAGGAAAACAAGAAAGGATCAGAGAAAACCTTCAGAAACAACCACAAAACAATTAATAAAATGACAATACATATTTATCAATAATTACTTTGAATGTAAATGACCTAATCACTCAAAAGACACTCGGTGACAGAACAGATTAAAAAAAACATGACCCATATATATGCTGCCTTCAAGAAAATCTTTTTTTTTTTTTTAAGATTTTATGTACTTATTTGTCAGAAAGGGAGAGAGAGACAGAGAACAAGCACAAGCAGGGGGAGCTGCAGGCAGAGGAAGAAGCACACTCCCCACATAGCAAGGAGCCCAATGCAGGACTCGATCCTAGGACCCTGGGATCATGACCTGAGCAGAAGGCAGCCACTTAACCAGCTAAGCCACCCAGGCATCACAAGAAAATCATTTCAGACCTAAACACACCTAAAGATTGAAAGTGAGGGGACAGAGAAACATCTGTGACAGAAATGAACATCAAAACAAACAAGCAAACAAAATAGAGTGGCAATACTTTTATCTGACAAAATAGACTTTAAAACAAAGACTATAAGAAACAAAGACACTACATAATAATAAAGATAATCCAAAAAGACTTTAACAAGAAACAAAGACACTACATAATAATAAAGACAATCCAAAAAGAAGATACAACAATTTTAAATATTTTTGCATCCACCCAGAAGTACCCAAATATATATAGCAGCTAATAACAAACATAAAGGAACTAATCAATAATAATACAATAATAGTAGGGGACTTATATCAATGTACAGATCATCTAAACAGAAGACAACAAAGAAACAATGGCTTTCAATGACACACTAGAAAAGATGGCCTTAACAGACATATTCAGAACATGCAAGTCAACCACCACAACAAAAAATCTGGAAAGACCACAAATACATGCAAGATAAATAACATGCTGCTAAATAATGAATGGGTCAACCAGGAAATGAAAGATGAAATTAAAAAGCACATGGAAACAAATGGACCAAAACCTCTGAGATGCACCAAAAGCAGTTCTATGAGGGAAGTATATAGCAATATGGGCCTATCTCAAGAGGAAAAAAATCTCAAATAATCAACATAACCTTACACCTAAAGGAGCTACAGAAAGAACAACTAATAAAACCTAAAACCAGCAGAAGGAAGGAAATAATAAAGATTAGAGCAGACGTAAATGATATTAAAACTAAAAAAACCAATAGAACAGATCAATGAAACCAGGAGCTGATTCTTTGAAAAAGAAAAAAAAAAAGATAATAAAATTGACAAACCTCTTACCAGGCTTCTCAAGGAAAAAAAAGAGAAAGACTGAAATAAATAAAATGACAAAGGAGAGCAGAAATAACAACTAACATCACAAAAATACAATTATAGGAATGGATAAATTCCTAGAAACAAATAACCTACCAAAACTGAACCAAGAAGAAATAGAAAATTTGAACAGACCAATAAAGAGCAAAGGAATTGAGTCATGAATCAAAAAACTCCCAAGAACAAAAGTCCAGTCTTAACAAATTCTACTAAACATTTAAAAAGGAATAAATACCAGTTCTTCTCAAAATATTACAAAATAGAAGGAAAACTTCCAAATCCATTCTATGAGGCCAGCATTACCCTGAAACCAAAACCAGATAAAGGCACCACTAAAAAAGGGAACAACAGGCCAATATCCCTGATGAACATAAACACAAAAGTCCTCAACAAAATATTAGCAAACCAAATCCAACAACACATTAAGAAGATCATTCACAACAATCAAGTGAGACTTACTCCTTGGTTGTAAAGGTGGTTTGATGTTCACAAATCAATGTGATATATGAGAAAGGGTAAGAACCATATGATCATTTCAGTAGATACAGAAAAAGCATTTGACAAAGTACAACATCCATTCATGATAAAAACCCTCAGCCACATAGGTTTAGAGGGAACATACCTTCAACATGATAATGGACATATATGAAAAACACATAGCTAATATCATCCTTAATGGGGAAAAACTGAGTGTTCTTCCCCTAACATCAGGGACAAAACAAGGATGTCCCCTTTTATTCTCACCACTTTCATTCAACACAGTACCGGAAGTCCTAGCCAGAGCAATGAGACAATCAATCAATCAATCAATGGTATCCAAATCAGTAAGAAAGAAGTCAAACTTCCACTATTTGCAGATGACATAATACTCTATATAGAAAACCCAAAAGACTCCACCGAAAAACTCTTAGAACCGATAAAGTTGCAGCAAGCAAAATCAATGCACAGAAATCTGTTGCATTTCTATACACCAATAATGAAGCAGCAGAAAGAGAAATCAAGTTATTAATTCCATTTACAAATACACTGAAAATAATACCATATCTAGGAATAAACCTAACCAAAGAGGTAAAAGACCTGTACTCTGAAAACTATAAATTATAACACTTATGAAACTGAAGAGGGCACAAAGAAATGGAAAAACATTCCATGCTCATGAGCTGGAAGAACAACTATTGTTAAAATGTCTATATTACCCAAAGCAATCTACAGATGTAATGAAATCCCTATTAAAATACCAACAATTTTAACATTTGTATGGAACCAGAAAAGACCCAAATGGCCAAAGCAATTCTGAAAAAGAAAAGCAAAGCTAGAGGAATCACAATTCTGAACTTCAAGCTATTATAATCCAAACCTGCAGTAATCAAAACAGTATGGTACTGGTGCGAAAACAGACATATAGATCAATGGAACAGAACAGAAAACTCAGAAATAAACCCACAACTATAGGGTCATCTAAATTTTCGACAAAGCAGGAAATGAGGAAATGACACTCTTAAACAAAGGGTGCTGGGAAAACTGGACAGCCACATGCAAAAGAATGAAATTGGACCACTTTCTTACACCATACACAAAAATAAACTCGAAATGGATGAAAGACTTATATGTGAGACCTGAAACCATAAAAATCCTAGACGAGAACACAGGCAATAACTTCTGACATTGGCCATTAACAACTTTTTACTAGATAGGACTCCTGAGAGATGGGAAACAAAAACAAAAATAAAACATTGAGATTGTATCAAAATAAAAAGTTTCTGCACAGCAAAGAAAACAAGCAATCAACAAAACTAAAAGGCAACCTACAGAAGGGTAAAAGATACTTGCAAATGATGTATATGAAAAAGGCTTAGGTCCAAAATATATAAAGAACTTAAAAAAACTCAACACCCAAAACACCGATTTATTATGGTGTTTTTTTAAAACAATTAAAATGGCCAGAAGAAATGAACAGACATTTCTCAAAAGGAGACATACAGATGGCCAACAAACACATGCAAAGATGCTCGTTATCACTTACCATCAGGGAAATGCAAATCAAAACTACAATGAGATATAACCTCACACGTGTCAGAATGGCCAAAATCAACAGCACATGAAACCAGAGGTGTTGGCAAGGATGTGAAGAAAAAGGAACACTTGTGTACTGTTGGGGGGAATGCAGATTGGGACGGCCACTGTGGAAAACAGTAAGGTGGTGCCTCGAAGAGTTTAAAAAAAAAAAAACTACCCTACAATGCAGCAATTGCACTACTGCATATTTACCCAAACAATACAAAAACTCTATTTTGAAGGAACATATGCACCCCTATGTTTATAGCAGCATTATTTACACTATCAACTGATGAATAGATAAAAATGTAACACATATATATATATATATATATACAATGGAATATTATTCACCCATAAAAAATGAAATCTTACCATTTGCAACGACTTGACTGGAACTACGGACTACAGTGTTAAGTGAAGTAAGTCAGAGAAAGACAAACACCATGATTTCACTCAGATGTGAAACTTAAATAAGCAAAGCGGGAAGAAAAGAGAGAGAGAGACACATCAAGAAACACACTCTTGATGATAGAGAACCCACCACCCCTCCGATAACCATTGGTTCTCTACACAGCAACAAAAACAGAAAGGCTGGGAGGAGAGAGATGGATTTATATTATGGTAAAGTGCTTATATTATACATGAAAAGTTGAAATTGTGTACTCTAAATTCTAAAGTAACCATTAAAATAACTTTTAAAATATACCTAATGAGGTAATAAAAATACAAAACAGAATCATAAAAATAATTTTTTAAAAAGCAGGAAAAGAGGAAAAAGGTAACAAAGAACACAAGATAAACAAAACAAATAGCAAGACAATGAATTTAAGTCTAACCATATCAACAACCACATTAAATGTTCCAATTTAAAACCAAAGGTTTCAGACTGGACAGAAAGGTAAAAACCCAACTATATGCTGCCTATAATAAATGCACTTTAAATAGAACAGTTAAAAGTAAAAAATAAAGAAAAGGTATACAATGCTAACACATCAAAAGAAAGTTGAAGGATATATATTAGTATCATGCCAAGTAGATTTATAAGCAAACAGTATTACCAGGGATAAAGGAGGCCATTTTATAATGATAAAATAGTCAATTCATCAAAAGGACATAACAATCCTAATTAATAAAAAAAATCCTAATTAATGTGTTTAATAAGAGCTTCAAAATACATGAAAATAAACTGATATAACCACAAGGATAAATAAAAAAGACAAAACTCTAATCAGAGATTTCAATTTCCCCTCTCAACAACTGATAAGAGTCAACTAGACAGAAAATCTGAAAGGATATAAAAGACCTGAACACTATAAACCAAAATGACCTAATTGATACTTAAAAAAAAAAAAAACAACACTCCATCAAACCAGAAGAGGAAATGCATTATTTTCAAGTTCATCTAGAACATCTGCAAGACAAACCATATCCAGGCCATAAAACAAGACTCAGTACATTGAAAAAAACTCAAATCATACAAAGTATGTTCTCTGACCACAGTGGAATTAAACTAAGAATCAGTAATAGAGGGGCACCTGGATGGCTCAGTCAGTTAAGCGTCCACTCTTGGTTTCTGCTCAGGTCATGATCTCTGACTAAGGAGGAGCCCAGCCTGGGGATCCCACTCAGCAAGGAGTGGGCTTTCCCTCTGTTTCTCCCCCTACTCATGCACACTCTCTCTTTCTAAAATAAATAAATACATCTTTTTTAAAAAATAAGTATGTATTATTTATTGTAAATAACTTCCAGAAATTTAAATACGTGTTGTTAGTGGCTACTGTACTGAATGGCTCAGACACTGTAAAAGCACATCGAGAGCTTTTTCCTGTATTCCCCACTCACTATGCCTTCACCTAGCATACTAACAAATGACGCATCAACTCTCTGCACAGAAGTAGATGTTTTAGGGTCTGTAGGTCCAATTTTAGTTATTGTTCTTAAAGCACTTTCCAGGTTGCACTGTTATCTGTTCACGACTGTCTTCTCCAAAAAAGGAGACACTCTTCCAAGAGGAAGGCCATACCGAAGTGACCTTTATATCCTAGACACAAAGCACAGAACCTTGCACAAAGTACATGTCAAATAAATGTTAAAGTATATAGTTCAAGTCTTTTATGAAAGTTTTTTTGTAGTCTTTTTGTGTTCTATACCAAGAAACACCATTACAATTAGATATGTATATGTGATAAGGAAATCGTTACATCATCCTTGCCTCAAGGAAATGCTTTTAATTCATATGACTAAGTTTCAAGACTTTTCTTTAACAAACTGGTTTTACACATCTATAATTTTTCATCAGTAAAATTACTGAATCCCTAATATAAGTGTCCTATGTACTTAGAATTATAGAATAAAATGAATAAAACAAAGGACTTTCTATTCATTCACATTCTAATAAAATAATTGAAAAGAGTGGATTATGATACTTTTTGGTGGGTACTTTTTAAAAATAACCAAGATAACAGCATATTAGTAAGTAGTCCTAATAATATTAACAAATATAGAAATATAAAATTATGTTTAGGATGGAGAGTAATGCAAACAGTAATGCAACTGTTTATCGCTATTTATCTCTATCGAGATAAATAGCCCACAACACCTAAAAAATTAAGACATCGGGCGCCTGGGTGGCTCAGTGGGTTAAAGCCTCTGCCTTCGGCTCAGGTCATGATCTCGGGGTCCTGGGATCAAGCCCCATATCGGGCTCCCTGCTCAGCAGGGAGTCTGCTTATCCCTCTCCCTCTGTCTGCTGCTCTGCCTACTTGTGATCTCTCTCTCTGTCAAATAAATAAATAAAATCTTTAAAAAAATAAATAAATAATTCAATGAGGAATGCCTGGGTGGTGTAGTTGGTTAAGTGTATGTCTCTTCAGCTCAGGTCATGATCCCAGGATCCTGGGATTGAGTCCCACATCTGGCTCCTTGCTCAACAGGGAGTCTGCTTCTCCTTCTGGCTATCACTCCCCCTGCCTGTGCGCACTCTCTCTCTCTCTGACAAAAAAATAAAATCTTTAAAAATGAATAAAATAACTTAATGAAATGAATAAATATAAAAATCAAGGATTTCAACGATATTTTTAAGTGTTTAAAAACAGTTTTGCATTTTAAGAGTGCTATGAAAATGACCTTTTCTGGAAGTCATGAAATGGGACATTTTCTCTCATACGTAGTCACCAACAAAATCTTGAGGGAATCAAGAGAAATCAGCAGAGAAAATCAGTTAATTAAAAGGTAATCTGTATTTGAGTCTTATCCATTTCTTATAGATTATGATTTCTCTGGGGAAGAAAATGGGACTTTTCTTGTCCTTAGGAAGGAAATGTAAAAACATTCTCTTCCCTCTCATGATACAGGAAAGAAAGTGCAAGCAGAATATATAGGCAAGTGAGAGGGTGGTAATACTTAGAGTAACAGAACACGTTGATATCCTATAGAGAGGCCTTAAAGACTGTTGTTACTTCTGTAGTTTTGGCTATGAACTTTGAGCTGATTCTGTCATAAACTTCATTTCTCAGCTTCATTCTGAGATGACTGCGCTATTGCAAACAATGTTTTATCTTCCTCAACCTACATAAAATGTCACTGGTATTTATTACTCCACTGGTATTTACCCCAGTTTGTCTAAACAGTCTCTTCTGGAGTCAAGGGTTTTTTTTTTTTAAGTGCTGTCTTATGCAGACTGCCCTGAAGCCAAGAAACTATCATATACTAGCCTGAATTCTTCAAAGAGAGAAAAAAGTTCTCCTTGGATATAAATTCTGATGTTTTGGAGTTACAGTAACTTTTTCAGGTCACTATGACACCAGGGCAACATTATACAGGCTTTTCTGTAGAGATTCAGAGAACAGACTTCAGTAATAAACACTATTTCAAAGTTGTATACTGCTCTGTCACTTGAAAAGCATTTTCACATGCACAATCTTGTAAACTTAGAGAAATCCTTGTGAAGAAGACTTACTCACCACCATTGTGATAATAAGTCACAAAATATAAAAACTGTGACATCACCTTGGATGCCCCACTCTACCTCACACTACTAACTCATATAAGAGGTCCTGTCAATTCCACATCGGCATGTTCTCACTTCTATTCTCACCCAGCTCTCCTCCACCCAAAGCTGTCATGTAAGCTGTGCACCACACACCTCCAGGGGCATCACTCACAATGCAGTGTAACACCTGGCCAGGCATATATGGTTGTCCTACCTTCACGAACACTGCCCTTATTCAAGAACACTGCCTCCACTCTGTTACACATTTTCTGTTAGCCACATTACCTTCCTAAAAAAGAAAGGTAATTTCTAATTTCAGCCATAATGTAGTAATTGAAACTGCATTTAACCTCCCATTACAAACAAGTAGAAAACTGGAAAATATGTCAAATGACTGCTTTCAGACAATGGAAAACAAACAGTGTAAGACTATGATCCCTGAGAAAAAGGAAACAAACTACCAGAGGATGAACTCTACCATCATCCTAGTTCCTTGCCTAGATGCAATTTGTATATCACTATGCAGGAAGGGGATCTCAAGCAAACCAGAGGATATCAATGAGTTGAGCGGACAGACACTAGAGTTCTGGAAAACAAGGACAGCTAGCATTTGTGGGGCAGAGATCCAGAGGAAAGAGCTATGCAAAGACAGATCTCCAGAAATCTACATGGAGTCCCCGAGTATGTTACTAACAGGAAATAACACAGGCATATGGTAAAACTCCACAATGGGAGGCAAAAAATGACCCAAGAGTTGTTAAATTGAACAATTCCCAGAACTCAAACAGGACTAGGAGATGTTTTAAGTTGGAAGTAGTCAGAGTAGAGCATAAACACTGAAAATTCAGACATTCAATAAAAATCTCAGAAGGATTATGACTTTGTAACAGAGTAAAATATTCTTAGCATAAAATTACTCTAGAGCCACTATAATGAAGCTTAAAAATAAGACTTGAAGTGGAGGGCACCTGGGTGGCTGAGTCGGTTAAGTGTCTGCCTTCGGCTCAGTTCATGATCTTAGAGTCCTGGGATTGAGCCCCACATCAGGCTCCATGCTCATCAGGGAGCCTGCTACTCCCTCTCTCCCCCTCTACTTCTCCACCCTGCTCATTCTCTCTCTCTCTAAAATAAATAAATAAAATCTTTAAAATAAAAAAATAAATGAATAATGGGAGTATTATGAATAATTTTAGAGCAATAAACTCAATAACAAATGAACTGGACAAATTCCTTGAAAGACACAAATTACAAAAACTGATTCAAGAAGAAACAGAAAACCTGAATCACCTTAACAACTAAAGAAATTGAATTCCCAATTTATAACCTTCTTACAAAGAAAACAGTAGGCCTAGAAGGCCTCACTGGTGCATTCTGTTATGTTCTTAAGGAAGACATAAAACCACTTCTACACAAAACTCTCAGAATATAGTAGAGGGGCAAAGGAACACTTTCCAATTCATTTGATGAGGCAAACAGGAGACTGATGCCAAAACCAAGAAAAAGATAGTACAAAAAAAGAAGAAAACTATACATCAATATCCATGACGAATACATATACAAAAACCCTTGACAAATATTAACAAATTTAGTAATATTAAAATGTATCATGACCAAGTAGAATTTATTCCAGGAACACAAAGCTGGTTTACCATTCAAAAATTAAGGTAATTCACTATATGAATAGAACAAAGGAAGAAATCCATCTCATGATCTCAATGGATTTAGAAAAAAGCTTTTGACAAAATTCAATCCATTCCTGATAAAAAACATTCAGCAAACCAGGATGAGAAGGGTATCTCCTCAATCTGGCAAAAGGCATCTTCAGAAAACCTACACTTTAAAATCACACTTAATGGTGAAAAACTGAACGGTTTTCCCCTAAAACTGAGAACAAGACAAAGATATCCACTCTCATCACCTCTATTTAACACTGTATATTTACTATAACTGCCAGTATCCTAAATCAGTAAAAAAATACAGATAAGAAAGAAAAATATATACCCATTAGGTTCTTATACCTAGTAAGTCTAATTTAGAAAGGTCATAGAATAGGTCTTTAGAAAGGTCATAGACATAAAATTAATATATATTATTATTTTGGTCTCTATATACCAGCAACAATTTATATTACAAAGCTGGACTGATCAAAACAGTACAGTACTGGCACAAAAACAGACACATAGATCAATGGAGCAGAATATAAGACCCAGAAATGAACCCACAACTATATGGTCAAATAATCTTCAACAAGGCAGGAAAGAATATGCAATAGAAAAAAGACAATGTCTTCAACAAATGGTGTTGGCAAAACTGCACAGCCACATGCAAAAGAATGAAAGTGGACCACTTTCTTAACATCGTATACAAAAATTCAAAATACACGAAAAACCTAAACATGAGACTTGAAACCATAAGACTCCTGGAGAACACAGACTAACCACTTTGACGTTGACTGTAGCACCTTTTGTCTAGATAGGTCTCCTGAGGCAAGGGAAACAAAAGCAAAAATAAACTATTGGGACTTCTTCAAAAGAAAAAGCTTCTGCACAGTGAAGGAAACAATCAACAAAACAAAAAGGCAACCTATGGAAGGGGAGAAGATAACCTGCAAATGGTGAATCTGATAAGTAGTATCCAAAATCTATAAAGAACTTAGGAAACTCAACACCCCAAAAATGAATAATCCAATTTAAAAATGTGCAGAGGACATGAATAGACATTTTTCCAAAGAAGACAATATAGACAGCCAACTAACACATGAAAAGATCCTCAACATCATTCATCATGCAAAACAAAACTACAATGAGATATCACCTCACAATTGTCAGAATGGCTAAAATCAACAACACAAGAGACAAAAGGTGCTGGAAAGGATGTAGAGAAAGGGGAACCCTCTCACACTGTTGGTGGGAATGCAAACTGGTGTGGCCCCTCAGGCAAACAAATTTCTCAAAAAGTTACAAAAGAGAACTACCCTACAATCCAGCAATTGCCCTAGTAAGTATTTACCCAAAGAAGACAAAAATACTAATTCAAAGGGATATATATATGTACCCCAATGTTCATAGCCAACTTACGGGGATTGCCTGGGTGGTTCACTCGGTTAAGCATCTGCCTTCAGCTCAGGTCATGAGCCCAAAGTCCTGGGATCAACGCCTGCATAAGGCTCCCTGCTCAGGTGGGGAGCCTGCTTCTCCCCCTCCCACTGCTGCTCCCCCTGCTTGTACTCTGTCAAATAAATGAATAAAATCTTAAAAAAAAATAGCCAACTTATGGAAACAGTCCAAGTGTCCATCAAATGATGGATGGCTAAAGATACGGTGTATACACACACACACACACACAGAAATATTAATCAGCCATCAAAAAGAATGAAATCTTGGGCGCCTGGGTGCCTCAGCGGGTTAAAGCCTCTGCCTTCGGCTCAGGTCATGATCTCGGCGTCCTGGGATTGACGCTCCTTTCGGGCTCCCTGCTCAGCGGGGAGCCTGCTTCCTCCTCTCTCTCTGCCTGCCTCTCTGCCTACTTGTGATCTGATCTCTCTCTCTGTGTCAAATAAATAAATAAAATCTTAAAAAAAAAAAATTTAGGGCGCCTGGGTGGCTCAGTGGGTTAAAGCCTCTGCCTTCAGCTCAGGTCATGATCTCAGGGTCCTGGGATCGAGGCCCGCATCGGGCTCTCTGCTCAGCAGGGAGCCTGCTTCCTCCTCTCTCTCTGCCTGCCTCTCTGCCTACTTGTAATCTCTCTCTGTCAAATGAATAAATAAAATCTTTAAAAAAAAAATTTAAAAAAAATAATGAAATCTTGCCATTTGCAATGACATGGATGGAGCTAATGATTATTATGCTAAGCAAAGTCAGTCAATCAGAGAAAGACAAATACCACATGAGTTTGCTCCTATGCGGAATTTAAGAAACAAAACAAATGAGCAAAAGGAAAAAAAAGAGAGCGCCAAACCAAGAAACCAAACCAAAAAGCCAAGTGATTTATTTTTTAATTCTTTTTCCTTAGAAGCATGGTAATATAAATTCAACATTTAAAGCAATTACAAGGCAATAGATCTGATGCACAATTATTTCTTTGGGTAAGTATTATCCTGCTCTCAACTAAGAAAGATACTGACAAACCCATTTCTAGAGGCTTCTGAGCTCAATCACTTAATTTTTATTTCCAGTCTATGCATTTCAGAGATGTATTTACAAAATATTTCCACAGTTCACCTCTGCAAGAGACAAGATAAAGTCTTCAGTTTAATTCACCTTCATTTATAGTATGGCCCTATGAAAAAAATCCTTACAGCACAATATAATATAGCTCAACAAGTGACACTTTATTTCCAACACATCATTAAATGAAACTTTAAGTTTTATACGTGTTTCTATAAAGTAATGGTTCATTATCTTCAGGAAAAAAAATAAGTGAAAACTAAAACTTCATATTCATAAATTTGATAATTAAGACATACTTCAGTGAAGCCAGGTTGGTTGCTTAAGAATTAAGCAGCAGCTTGTTAAAAATTCAGATTCCTAGCCTCTACTCCAGATCTATGCAACCTGAGTATCTAGGGTTAGTGATCCAGGAATAGGATCACTAACAAATTGCAGAATTTGTTAAAAGCTCCCCAAGTATGCTAATCACTGTTCAATCTGGAATCAAGAAAAAGCCAATCCCTCCATTAAAACATATTATAACAACAACTTCACCAATTTTGATATTAAATAACTGAGATATTTGATAGGATATTACACAACTATCCATGAGATCAGATTTTTTTTTTTAACAATCTACATAACTAGCTACTGCCACAAAATTGCATGGATCAGCTTTGAAACCTGATTCTGCCACTTAGTAGATGTGTTACAATGGTGTAAAGCCTGTTTCCTCATTTGCAAAAATAGGAGTAAAACTGAATCTGCCTCAGTTATTATCATGAAGCTGGTTAAATAACTCATGTAAAAGTGAGTCCTGTGCACAGTGGCTATACATAAAGAACTAATATCTCACCAAACGCTTTCCATTAAATTCATTTGTGTGTTTGTTTTCTAAAAGGGAGAACAATTATTAGTGGGTGAAACTGGAATCTTAAAGACTGACAACAAATGGTAAAGTTTTTGGGTTTTTTAGCTTCATTAAGCCATATGTACTACAGAATTATGTTACTTTTTATAACAGGTCAAATCATTAGACATATCTTAGGGAATCGAATGTCCTAGTAAAATCTGTGGGCTCAAGGATGGCCTTTACATAGTGATCCCCTACCTTCCCTCTCTTAAGTAAAAAGGTTAAGTTGCAGAACTGTTGTTCCCTGTGTAAAACAAAAGCTCTTACATCGTTTGCATATCATGAAAAACTCTGAGAAGAAATTGAACAGTATTAATCTCTGCCAAGGGAGTGGAAATGGGGAACAGGAAGGAATGACTAGAACTTTTGTTTTTCACCATGTATCTTCCTGTGCTGTTTAGATTCGTTTAGCTTTGGCTTATATTTTTACAATTTTTCAAAAGTAATTTTAAAAGAAAAATTTTCAGCCACTTACATATAGGCTCTCAAAATTAATTTAAAATTCAACACTTTCTTCCCACATGAAAATCACTATATATAGATATAATACACTTCCTCTGGAAACAATACTTCCATACGTGACCAGACGACTTCCTTTAAAAAGCCAAGAGAAGTCTTTAAAAGAATAAGGAATTGGAGGGGAATGTAAAATCAACTGCGTTGTTTTACAAAATCTGAAGACTCACTTTGGATTTTGCCTAAAATCCATTTATTTATACCTAAACCTTTACACCATTTCTTTATACCTAAACCATTGGAGCCATACAAAAATATTACTGTGTTCTGGGTCCAATACTGAAGCAACTGTTCATCTTACATCAAAGCACTTAACAAATGCTTTCTTAGAGTTTCCCAAGACCATTTTTACATTGAAATACACTGTTTATCAAATATTCTTCTTAAACCTAGACAACAGTTGAAAACTCCAAACTCCCAGGAATACTGGATACCAAGAAAATACTTTCCTACCACAACCCAGTATAAAGATTATTTTCAACACAAAAAGTTCTAAAAATCAGGTACTCTTTAACCAATGAGATAGTCAATGAAAACAGTTAGAGTATTATAGAATGTTAACAAAAGCTCTTTTTTGAACTTTCTTGCTATTCAATGAACATCTTTACCAAAAAGTGTCATTTATATTTTTGAAATGTGTTTACAAACACAGCTTTGTTTCACAAAATTCAAAAATACAAAGCCTTCATTCAAATCATAAAAATACCAATTATCTCATCTTAGATTCACTGAATAAATGCAAACCTGTTCCTTTCACAGGGAGCAAATGGGCACTTTGAGAGAAAAATCAACCATAAGTCTGTAAAGGTGGGATCTCGGAAATTGAGTTTTACACGCAATGAAAATTACTGTTTGAAATAAAAAACCACTCTATCAGACTACGTAAGAAAACATATTCTACATATTTCAGAGGTAAGCTGTATGAGACCTGAGTCATGTAAAAGAGTATTCTAACAGGCAACAGATCAGATAAAATGGCTTTAAGTAAGCAAAAAGCTTATAACGGAGAAATTTTGTTCTGAGGTAGATTACTGAGATGAGAATTTTTACTATCTTTATCACACAGATCACATCTCCAGCGTGATACAGCCATAGATCTCTCCTCACAAAACTCCTTAACCTTCAACTGATGTTTCCCTCAAAACAAGCTTTTTCCAAATTCCACATACAAGGGTAACATTTTAGTTCCAAATTACATCAGTCATCAACTCCATTCCTCGTTAAAAAAAAAAAAAAGATCAAAAATACCATGTCTAGATCTGCAAGCTAATTTCAAAATATGAAGATGACATATTTTCTACAGTAGACAAATGCAGCTTTAGCCCAAAAATCTCCAACTGAAGATGATTTAGAAACATTTAGGGGCTCCTGGGTGGTGCAGTCAATTAAGCGCCCAACTCTTGGTTTCGGTTCAGGTAGTGATCTCAGCCTCATGAGATTGAGCCCTATGTCTGGCTCCATGCTAGGCACAGAGTCTGCTTGAGATTCTCTCTTCATCTCCTCCTCCCGCTGCTCTCCCTCTCTCTAAAATAAATAAATAAATCTTAAAAAAAATAAAAGGAAACATTTAGTAAAAGATGGTGGGGTTCACCTTTCTATCACAAATTAAGTGGGTGATGGACTCCATTCCACTAAATAAGATCATCTTTTTCTGCCCTTGTGGATGTTTCTCCACAATTACTACAATGTTAGATCATATAATCAACCTCTCTTCCATGGCTCAACCCAACTACTAAAAATCAGGACTGTCTTAGGGAAATACCACTTCCAAGGTTTTGGCTATCTACTGGTTTCCAGACTGTGGTAAAATGTTCCCTATAGACCTCATAGAACAGGTCTTCTCTACCTGATCAATCCCAGCATCAGACAACCCATTCTCCCCACAAGCTGACATTCCTAAAGAACGTAAGTGACACATACTTTGTCAAAAGAGAACACTATGAAACTATCACTTCTCTTTGCTTTTCAGAGCAAGGGCTAGCTATGGTTTGGTAAAGGCAAATATATTCACATATAACTTCGACGACTTTACCACTTGGGACACTTCCTGCTCATCCCTGATATTAAAATGTGGAGTCCTGGATGGGCTAAATTCTTTTCAGAAGAAGTAAGAGAACAGGTGAAACATTGTGACAAACACCCCAGGTCTCCACTCAGCTAACCCATACAAGTTCAGTGCTTCCTTAAAACCTCACCGTGCAGCTGATACTAGAAAAGAAAATCGCAATAAAGGAAATTTAATCTAGGAAATTTAACTTAGGAAATTTAATCTTTCTCTCCACCAACCTATCACACATCTCCAAATCTAAAAACAGTCAATCTCCAAGTGTTTACTGACCTCAAAGCAAGGTACTCTGCAGAAATACAAACATAAAACACTATCTTTGCTTCCAGGGATTTTATTACCTAGCTAACATACATGTAATTTCTTTTTAAAGGACAGTATTCTAAAGAATTTTAAGCGAAAAAGAACTCAGAACACCAAGTTCAACTCCTACAAACAGAATTCCCATGTTCAGTATTCAACAGAAGTAGGCTTCAGTCTTATTTTAAACTACAGGCTTAGACTAAAGAGGCTGTCCAGCTACAATAACTGGTTGGACTCAAAATCAATTGGCCCTAACTACCATACTGACCCTAGCTTTGCCTTCAGGAGTGAAAAAAGAAATCTTTTACCCAAAAGTCTTTAAAATATCTAGGAGCCACACTTTTACAAAATTGTGACTAGAAATGGCTAGAAAAGATTTCATAAAGAAAAGAAGGTTCAAATGGCACAAAAATGGCAAGAAGGAAATCCAGTTTGGGAAAAAAAATAACTAAAGGCAAGAGGTCAGACAGGAGACCAATGTAAGTGAACCACACAATTCAGACTGGAAGTAGTGATTGCAAAACTAAGACAAGTTCCTATCAGATTATTAAAGAACTTAAATGCCAAGGGGAGACTTCTGATTTTTGTTTGTTTTAAATTTTTATTTATTTTGGGGAGAAGGCAGAGGGAGAGAGAGAAACAGGCTCCCCCACTGAGCAGAGAGCCCAATGTGGGGCTTGATCCCAGGACCCTAAGGATCATGACCTGAGATGAAAGCAGACGCTTAACCGACTGAGCCACCCAGGCGCCCCAAGTAGATCTACTCTTATGAAAATGGCAAAGGCACCCTGGGAGAGAGAGAATCTTTTTTTTTTTTTTAAGATTTTATTTATTTATTTGACAGAGAGAGAGAGAGATTACAAGTAGGCAGAGAAGCAGGCAGAGAGAGAGGAGGAAGCAGGCTCCCCACTGAGCACAGAGCCCGATGTGGGACTTGATCCCAGGACCCTGAGATCATGACCTGAGCCAAAGGCAGAGGGTTTAACCCGCTGAGCCACCCAGGTGCCCCGAGAGAGAGAGAATCTTAAGCAGATTCTGTACCCAGCACAGAGCCCAACACCGGGCTCAGTCTCACAACCCTGAGATCATGACCTGAGTTGAAATCAAGAGTTGGATGCTTAACCCACTGAGTCATCAGGTGCCCCTTTTCGATATTTTGATAGCCAACAGAGAACAAATCTGGTATGAATCACAGGAGGAAAATGTTTAAAAAAATATGAGGATTGTGTTATGGACCTGTGTCCCCCAGAATTCATCTACAAAAGCTGGTATTTGGAGGTGAGGCCTTTTGGAGATAATTAGGGTTAGAGGAGGTCATAAGAATGGGAATGCTATGATGAAATGTGTCTTTCTAAGAAAAGACACCACAGCATTTTCTCTCCTACAACCCTTCTCCATAAACATTAAGGAAAGGCTATGTGAGAACGAAACAAGAAGGCGGCCATCTGCAATCCAGGAAGAATACCAGAACCTGACCATATTGGGCTCAGACTTCCAGCCTCCAGAACTGTAAGAAAATAAACTGTTACTGTTTAAGCCACCCAGTCTGTGGTATTTTGTTATGGCAGTTTAGCAGATTAAGACTGGAAAAGAGAGCAAATGGACACAAAGAGCCCCAGTAAGGAGACCACTAAAATGCCTGCAGTGAAGTACCAGATCAGAGCTGGCAGCAGGCATGCAGAAGCCATCAATTACCTATGGAAAAAAAATACACTATTTCACCTGGCCCCCAGGTGCTGAGAAGTTATATTCAGAAATCCTCAATCTCCATTCCCAAAGATCCCTCGTTTTGTTGTTTCAACTGCCACCTACTCTCACATCGCTGCAATTTAATCTTTCATGGAAGGATTGGGAATTCTTACAATGGGAAATGCAGAGACAGAAGGCCTCAGAACTTTGTTGATGCCAGGTAAGTGGCTGTCAAATCATGCTATATTCCAAACCAGTCATTGTCTAATCCTGAAGAATAATTAGCAAATGGCTCCTATGGAGCCCACAACTCCACAGACCTCCATCAAAACCTGCCTAATAGGCCTACTGACTCTGGGTTCTATGAACTTTGAATTTGCTGATTTCCTTCTTTAAAGAAGAATTCTAAACAGCACAATCCCACAAACACATACTATACGGAGAATCAGGGAAAGCCTCATTATTTCCCAATAACAGGTGAGCTGGTTGTTTTATATAGCCAGAAAAGCATACTAAATGGAAAGCAGTATTAGGACCTAGGGAAGCCCCCCATCTTCTCTAATCACACACCCAGAAACAGAAGCATCATCAGACAGCTCGGATCCCTGATACCTTTGTCATTTATGAGTAAGACTGGCCCCTTCCTGCTTCAAACAGGCATACAGCAGACACAGCAGAGTTCCACTTGCATTTCCCAACCTCATCCTTGCAACCTCTTGTCCTCACTCAGGAATATACCAAGGCCATTAGATTCTGTACTTTTAAATCTTTATTTTTTTTTAAGATTTTTTATTTATTCATTTGACACAGATAGAGAGATTACAAGTAGGCAGAGAGGCAGGCAGAGAGAGAGGAGAGAGGAGGAAGCAGGCTCCCTGCTGAGCGGAGAGCCCGATGTGGGCCTCGATCCCAGGACCCTGGGATCATGACCTGAGCCGAAGGCAGCAGCTTTAACCCACTGAGCCACCCAGGCGCCCACTTTTAAATCTTTAAAGTGATAACTTTTACTGACACTAAAATTTTATTCAGATTTCTGCTCATCAAATAAAGCAAAAGTAGACTTATTCCTAAGAACCATTCAGCTGTCACACCTACTTAAGCCTGGGATTAACCTTGTCATTACAAGAGATCCTGAACAAGCATTTAAAACAGCTGAGAATAAAGGATTCGGGGATACTAATTTTGGGGCTTCACGGTTTGGGATATAATTAAGAGTTCTACCAAAGAATATGCATGAGAATTTTACTTTTCTACCTTAACATCCCCCATCTATCCAAGAAGAGAAAGAATCCGTTTGAAGAATTTAGCAATTTTGAACATTAACTATGATTAGGAGGTCCCTACCTCTCAATCACCTGATGTAATCTTCAATAAGTTATTGTCAGAAATGAGTTTTACATGAATAGTCATTCTCTCCATCTATACTTGTGATCTTAGAATCCCTTCAAGTTACTGTGCCACCTAACATAAGGCAACCAATATTTGTACAGAACTAAAGTCTCCACATTTTAGAAAGGAATTTCCTTAAAAATTACTTAACTTGATCACTATCACAACCCCTTAAGGCAATATTTTTATTTTCTCATTTTACAGTAAGATAAACTATGGCTAAGAGAAGTTAACATACTGCCCTAAGATCACAGATCTAGTAAAGGATAAAGCAACAACGAACCAAAATTTTTTGACTCCAAACCCCTCCTCTTTCTAATATACAACAATGTATCTCTATTGTCCACCACCTTAAATGTAAATAAACCATCCTGCAAAGACCAGTGAAAAACACCGGGTATTACCAGGTGTTCTCTCAAATACCTACAGATGCCCTTCAACAAAATGAAAGCCTAGTCTACTTTTAAATAAATGAAAATACAAAATGGACTAATCAGCACCATTCAATACTATAAGAGTTAGCATAAGTCTCTTCATTTTAATGCACTGAAAGTTGTTCCCAAAATTAAATTTTAACGACTTCCATTAAAATCTCTTCTGTATTTTTCCCTCCCTNAGTCTCTTATGGTTTGTCTCCTTCCCCATCCCATCTTGTTTCATTATTTTTCCCTCCCTGCACCCCACGAGCCCCCACCCTGCCCCTTAAGTTCCTCATATCAGAGAGATCATATGATAATTGTCTTTCTCTGATTGACTTATTTCGCTCAGCATAATGGACACTGGGGAGGGTTTGTGCTATGGTGAGTGCTGTGAAAGGTATAAGCCTGATGATTCACAGACCTGTACCCGTGGGGCAAATAACAATAAGAATAAATAAATAAATAAAAGAAAAGAAAGAAAATATATGAACAAATGAACAAAATACATGAAGTGGAATTATAAAATATACTCAATTCAAGGGAAGACAGAAAACAGAGAGAAAAAGAAACAAAGAACAGATAGGACAATTTTTTAAAAATAGCAAGATATTATGATTGTAAAATCAGTGATAATAATAAGTGCAATAAATGTAAATGATATAAATCCCAAAAAAAAAAAAAAAAAAATCTCTTCTGTATGTTTAATAACATTTTTAAACTACCCTTGGAATAACTATTTTCCATCTGCTTTTACTTGCCTTTATAACTAAATAAGCACTAAATCTTTGAAAATGGGAAAGTAAAAATAAAGAATTTCCATACTATGAAACAAGCATTCATTCCTAGGACTCAACTACGTAATAGCTGTGAATATTCCAATATCTTAGAACTATCAAATTTCATCTTCTTCCCAAGGCACAAAGTCTGATGACAGCTGAACAATAAGACCACACACAAGAATTACATTCTCCTAAAGACATTTCAGGTTGTAGCTATTTATATTTAATATCTTCTAATACTTTTTAGAAGTTCTATTGTACAAAGGCTTTGGTTATTGTTTTCTTTTTAATAAAAATACATTTTGAAGCACTTTCTTGTGGAGAATATCAACATTACACCATTTAAGCCTCCTGTTACAACAACAAATTTTAAAGATTTCTAGAGATATTAAATTCCTCCTCAAGACAAACCTTGCCCTAGTGTAGATTGGTATCAGTGCAGGTGCAACTACAACTCATCAGTTTGCTACTTCTGAGGGGCACTAAGAAACCACAGGCAAGTATTACTGTTGATTTATTTCCTCTGCAAAATGAAGTTACCAACTTCCTATAATTACGAAGAAAACAGTGTATGAATAAATATTTACAAAATACTTTCATCATTACTGATTTTTTTTCCAACAGTAAGACTCCTCCTTCCTTCAATCATTCACTGGGCAAAGAGCTACTACTATACAACTTGTCTAGCAAGCCTCCACAGTCAAACTCAGGGTCTATTCATTGTGGCACTGCAAGAGAGATTATATAAATATGAAGGTAAGAGAGACGTTGGCTGTATGACCTGTTCTGTGTCCCTACAGCAGAGAATCTCAAACCCCTACGAACTTTAAGTGGATTTAATTATCCAATTATTTAATTATTTAATCTACCTAATTGAGCTTATTTAAGTATTCATGGTTCTTAAGACAGCATCACTGGGAACATTACAGGGAACAGGTTTGCAATGCAACCAGAGTCTGAATGGCCAACTGGCATGCCCCTCAAAACATACCCAACGAACTAGTTTCATAGCTACTTCCATAGTTTCTATCAATAGTAGGACTGAGCCAATGACAGGTTACTGAGGAAAATTTCATACAACCATTAGAATCACAATGTGTTTTCAATGAAGATGTCCTTAATAACTATATTGCAGGAATAAACATCATGCTACGTACAAATCTTTGAAAACTTTTAACCAATATAAAAGAAGAAAATAAAATTACCAAAGACTGGGGGCACCTGGGTGACTCAGTTGGTTAAGCGTCTGCCTTCAGCTCAGGTCATGATCCCAAGTGTCCTAGGATCGAGCCCCCCATCAGCCTCTCTGCTGGAGAAGAATCTGCTTCTCCCTCTGCCCCTCCCTCCCCCTGCTCATGTGCTTTCCCCCTCTCAAATAAATAAAAAATAAAATAAATAAATACATAAAATTACCAAAGACTGGTTTTGTTATCTGTCCCATACCAAACTGTACCTTAGCTCCTCCTTTTCTTCAACAAGATTACTTGCTAGAATTCTCTTCTCCATTTGCTCTCAGACAACAGTTAAAAGTGGGTATGGTCAGGGTTGAGGCTTCCTTTTGAAAGTGATCATACAGTACCAGTTTTACGTATTATTTATACAAAGAATTATTTTTACTTGGTTTTATATATCTGTATGTAAATATATCTCCTGTTAGCACCCTGAAAATTCCCATGTAAACTGACCAAGGAAATATCGGTACACTCCTTGGCCCAAAAGATGAAAAAGTGTATCCCTCCTCAAAATAGAAAGTGATTCCCTAAATCAGTGCACTGGCCAAAATATTCAAACACAAAGCTCAGCTTGAAAAGTCAAATTCCAAGAAGAATTTCCTTTATGTTAACAAGTTCACCATCATTGTTTTCTCTGTATTTAAAATAATAAATTCTCTAGTCTAGACTAGTCCAAAAAAAGAAATTATTTTGAGTTGTACCTAGGGGACACACACAAGAGGGGGGGTCTATAATACCTTTTCAAAATCCACAGGGACAGGTGGATTTTAGAATTCACTTTTTCAAATTTAAGAAAGAAATACAGTGTACATAATCATACATTACAAATCACTTTCAGCGCCTGGTAACCATACAATTAGGAAAACAAACTGTCAACGGCCTCCTTCAGATAAGATCAGATTTTGCCACTAAAATAATGTATGCTGAATTTAAAGGAAAAATTCTGATTCAGACTTTTTGGGATTTCAAAATCACAGATCAGGGATTATGGATCTATGGGTGGTAAAAGGTGATCCTGACATATAATAATTAATTATGCCATCCCATAGAATAAAAAGAACTAGCTGATGCTTAGACAAGAGACATTTAGGACATTTCATATGGTCTTGAAATGGCTCTAATACTTGTCTACTTAGAAAGGCATAATCAATTCAAGCTGTCTATAAGTTCCTACCAAGAGAATGAACATGAAACAACTTTCCCTTAAACTTTACTCTACCTAAATTAGGACCAACACTGAAAAACATTTTCTAAAACCTTTAGCATGTCAATGCCAAGCAGACAGGCAATGGGCCTCTGACCAGATGACAAAGTCAGCTAGATATAGTAGGCCTTCCAAATAGCAAAAACCTAAGAGGACCTACTAACTCAGGTTTTTGCTATTTGAGGACCCATACAAACTCAGATTCTCTAAATTAATTTGTGGCCAAAGCATGCTTCTGCTGTAAGTTCAAAGTGAAGCCTAGCATTTTTTCCTCTCTAGTGGTACAGCAAACCTTTTATTTATCCTCAACAACCTCAAAACAACATATGCCTCAAGGACTGAGAAGCTTGATGACTGTAATTCCCTCCTAGGAGGGATCCCTGTGGTGCTCCACCACTACTCACAACTCTTGCTGAGAGTAGGAGCACATTTGCTCATTGACTGGAGCTGCGTGATCATATTAAATTCAACCTGTGTTCTCTACATTAACCACCAATGAAGTGGTGGAATAGTAATCATGAGTTGATCCTGCTCATTTCAAAGCCTCACAATGGCTCCCTGGCAAAAACCACCAGAAGAAAATAAACTGACAATTTTTGAGGGAGGTTTCCAAAGAGACTTCCTTTGGTTAACTGGAATAATCTTTCAAATTCAGGGAACTCCCTCAGTTCAAATTCATGCACTTTCCTAGTACCTAAAGCAGACCTGACAAAATGACAGCTTCAGCCAACATTTTTAATAGCCAAATACATGGTAAGGTATGGAAGTGGTTGTTTTTAAAAAAAAAAAAAAAAGTACTCTCTTCTATCTTGCACCTTATCTTAAATTGTTTTACTATTGTATTTTGAAAATTTCATCACCGAGTCACTACCCAATGCAATAAAAATTAGCAACCGATCCCTAATCTGTTTATACATTTCAGTGTGATCTTTATGTTCCCAATCAGCTTAGAGTAGCTTGGATGACTCACCATGGTCTTTATGAAAGCACATTTTTAACCTGGAACACACCAGAGCACATTTCAAACATGGAACAACAACAACAACAACAAAACAAAGCTCTCTATAAAAATACACATTTTCTTCTCAAGTCATGGGCATGTTAAGAAATTACAGGATGATCTGGCTGGAAACAGAAAATAAGGGTTCAAAAGACAAGCGACATTACTAACAAATTTCTCTGTGCTTTATGGAATAAGAATTTCCTCCCTAGCAAAACAATTTGCCCCCTAATGTGATGATCCTTTTTCACAGACTTCTGTGGGAACAAGAGAAGACCCAAGAATAGAAACGGCTGAATAATATGCTCTAGATAAAGCATAAAAGTGGGCTTCTCACTTGAGAAAACATAAGCCTGCATCCCATTCCACCTTTGCCCCAACCCCAAAGATACAAAGCAAAACAGGTGGAAGGCAATGCTATAAGCTAACCATAATGCACGTCCCTAGATGTCAGTTTTACTCAATGATTAATTAAAACATATTTATATTACAACAAATATGTTTGTGTTTGGGAGTAGAAAGTAAAATGCACATAAATTTTTAAGATAAGATTTCTTCTGCTCACTTGCAATGTGTTGCTTCAGGCTACCAGGGGAGTTTATGTTACTTCTCCTTTGCTATTAAGAAAAAATTGGAGGAGCTCTACTCTAGAGACTCTTAACATTCTCTCCAACCTGTCTCCCAGCTATTCTATCCTCTCAGGTCACGTAATTTTTATTTTGCTTATTTAGTCTACATCTCATTACAGAAAGAATTTCGAGTAGTTAGAGAATATGGAGAAAATGCTACATCCAAATGGCAATGCCTAAGCATGGAAGAGGGTTTTCAAAAGCTGTACACGTTTCAACCATTCTGCACTATATAATATCTAATCTACAAAATAACAGTATTAAGAAGAAATCAACTGTAAAAGAAAAAAAGGTAAAGTTCTTAGGTACCTGGTGCCCTTTCAAAGCTACTGGGGGGGAACTCTTTTTTAATTCAAAAAACTACTGCCTGATTTCTTCTTAGATTTCTGACTATATATATAATTTTATGGCACTGAAAAGCAACTTTGATATTTGCTCTTGTGGGGGCACTTCCTAACCTCCGCCACCACTAGCACATCATCTAGTATATAGTAATAGTCCAATAAACACTGCCTATAAAGTGGTTCTAAGTATTACTGTTAATTATTATTATCATTAGTATTACTTAAGAGGATGGCACAATAATAATAGCAACTACCATTTTCATTTTTTAGAGAGGTAGTGGAGGGGCAGAGGAAGAGAGAGAATTTTAAGCAGACTCCGCACCCAACATGGAGCCAGACACAGGGCTCAATCCCATGACCTGAGCCAAAATCGAGAGTCAGATGATTAACCAACTGGACCACCAAGGCACCCCTGGCACCTACCATTTATGCAGTTGCTGTGTGGCAGGAAATATATAAAGATAATCTTATTTGATCCTCATAAAGATTCTGAAGATAGGCAGTATCATCCACGTTTGACAAAAAAGGAAAGTATGGTCAGATCATTTAAATTACTTGCCTAAGGACCCCCAGCTAATAAGCTGCAAAGCACTGATTCCATTCCAATTGTTTGGTTCCTGAGCCCAATTCCTCCCACTATCCTACAGCACCTCTCTTAAGAAGTCAAGAATTCAAGAGCTCTCACTGATAGACTCCAGTTAGATTATACTCCATTTCAATAGACACAGGTCAAAGAATGATGGGAATTCCCTCCAGTTACCACACAAACAATTTATACACAAATATAAATCTGTATATAATGTCATCTTATACTCCACTCATATACAAATAAAAATTATATTTTTACATTAAATAATTATCCAAAGTCACTAATTTTATACATCTAACTCTACCATTAACATCAATCTTTGGCCTGATAATTTATTTCCCTCTGAGTTCATTTCCCTAAGGGTACTCATTCACTCTCTTAGCTTTAATTATAACTTGCAGGCACAAAAAACAAAATCTACATCTCCTATCCAAGGAAATCGAAGTGTAGAGAAAAAAATACCTATGTACAAAAAGGTGTTCACCACCACATTTTTTATAATAACAAAAAGCAAATTAACAAAATCCCTAAATATCAAGCAGTAAGAGAACTAATTTGTTAAGTTATAGTATAGTATATCCATTCCATGTAATATCATACAATTTTAAACCAAGTTTATAAAGAATGTTTAAGTACATGACAAAAACACTCATAATAATAAGTGAAACCAAAAAAAAGGACATAAAATGAAACCATCGTTAAGCTCTCAACTTTGCAAACAAAGGACTAACCGGAAAAACAAAACCAAATGGAAATATATCAAAACATAACAATTTTCTCTGGACAGTGAAATAATGGTTTGTTTGTTTGTTTTTCCCTTTGTTGCTTTTTCTGTTCTCCAACTTTCTTTTCAATGATGACTATTAATTTTATAAACAAAAAAGAGCTGCTGTTGTTCTTTTTTTAACCAACATCTTTTTTTTTTTGACATTGAAATACATTTTATTAATAAAGAATGTTGAGAGAAGCATACCAATTTAAATACAAAATGTTAACCAACATCTTTAACTCATCTCCTAGCACTTTTCTCTCATAAATCCCAAAATTAACTAGAGGAGTCCCAGGTCCTGTGAAACTTAAAATGCCTGAAACAATTCAGCATCTTTATTTCCTCGAGCACTACCACACTCGAGTTATGCTAGAACTGCAACCTTAAGTCATTTAACCTACAGAAATCCAGTTTTTCAAATTCTGTCAGTCCTTTCTTTCTGCCCTTTTTTCCTTCCTTCTCCATATACTAATACCAAGTCAAACCTTTACCAGCTCACCCCTAGATTAGCATATTTGCTTTCTGAATTAATAAATGCTTTCCTTATTCTATTATCTCACCTCTAACAATTCACTCCACCACAGCTAACTAGGTGCCAGGCACTGTTCTTGGAGCTTTACCTGTATTAACTCAGTTAATACTCATAACAACTTGTAAAGATAGCTATTATTAGTCCTTTTTTACAGATTTTACAGATTAAGAAACAGAAGCACAGAGAGGTTAAGTAATTTACCCAAGAGCACCCAGCTAACAAGTGGCAAAGACTGGATTTGAACATACGCAGTTTGGCTCAGATAATAGTATGAAAATATGAGCTCCTCCAAGACTGCAGTGGTGATCAATAAAAACCAGCTTCTCTTTCCCTCAACTGTATAGCCCTTGGGAGCAAGTCAAATTCCCATTTCTGGGTCTCTTTTCATGCTATCCCACATCTGGGAGGCCAGTTCTCTTCTCTAACTCATTTTCCCTATCTCCTTCAAAAATCAACTCTAAGTTCGACATCTCGAGTTTTCCTTAAGCCAGTTCCCTGACTCCTCAGCACATCCTTATTCTCACGGACTCAATTTAAACTACATTGATGCGCAGTTGTTGACATTTTTTTAAGTCACAGAAGTTTGCCTCACAATTTTACATTTTATCATCCTACCTCATGTAATGCCTCCACTTTTTTTGGTTTATGTCCTTCTTCTCCATTTCCCACCTTCCTAAAAGATACCAGAAGAGCAAACTGCACAAAGTAGGTACTAAATAAATATATAATTAACTGATAAATCTGAGATATGTATGGCTCAACTATTTTTTTTTTAAAGATTTTATTTATTTATTTCACAGAAGGAGAGAGATCACAGGTAGGCTGAGAGGCAGACAGAGAGAGAGGAGGAAGCAGGCTCCCTGCCGAGCAGAGAGCCAGATGCGGGCCTCGATCCCAGGACCCTGAGATCATGACCTGAGCCGAAGGCAGAGGCTTTAACCACTGAGCCACCCAGGCGCCCTGGCTCAACTATTTAACAAAGAAAGTCATTCATTAGTCTTTTGAACTAACATATGCAAATGTTTGTCTTCTCATGTTATTCCCTAAATGCAAAAGCATTAGATTTCTAATTGCAACATTCTCATCCAAAAAAATATATTCAAATGATACCCAAAAGCAGTCTTATTAAATGATTTTAAAAAAAGGGGGGTATCCCACATGCTGTCCAGAAATAGCTTTTTTTTTTTCCAGGAGACTCTAATAGTATCACTTTGCTCTCTTATGGCCAGAGTTATATCCGAGTCTTCCACAGCACTAAGCAGGCAGTGACATTCCAGGCATGATTGCCAACTGTTCAAGAACAGAAAAAACTATCTGCCTTTAATAAGAGATTATTCTAAATGGTCCCCTTCAAATCTATAAACATGAAACCAACTGTTTTTACATTTAAGGTTGAAATCTTTATCTTTCTATTCCAAAAGAATTATTTTAAAACTCAAAGATATACTAAAGGACAGTCTAAAAGACAGAAAGTTGAATTTTTATTTAAATTGTTAATGAAAATGGGTAAAATAAAATCCCTTATAGGTATGCTTCACTATATGTAACAAACAAGTCTCATCATCTCATCAAATTGTTTTCCAAATCCATTATAAGCCATGACCATTTAAAGGAACACTACAGGAACTGTTCTAAAAAGCACACAATACTCACAGTTATAATCTTGTCCCTAATATTTGTTTTCCACATTGATACTTTCATATACAGCTTACCTAAAGGACTCCTTTGCCACTTAGCTTTTACCTTAAATGAGCCACTAACAGCAGACCATATTTATCCTAAAATATCGTATTTTTCTTTACATTCCTACTGACTCTGCAGTTACTCTCCTTCATCACTACAGCTGGCCAGGACCAAATGTCCAATACCGTTCACTTACCCAAACAACGGTACTAAATTTGAACAAGAGTATATTACTAAACACATTTATTACAAATTTTAATACTGATAGGTACACACTATGAACCACACCCTACTCATTACCTTAAAATACCTTAAATGAAAAGAACAAACCTAGTTTACCCTCTATTTAAAATTACCATTCCTACCTATATTACAGTTTAGTTAAAACACACATTGATAATATTTTGGTTTTCTTTCTTGATTTCTTTCAAATGTTATAAATAATACTACAACAATTTGAAAAGCTTATTCCATGTTTAATAGGATAACCAGGTATTTACCAATATTACCATGGATTTTCTTTAATTACTTCAGAAGTGGATGTAGTTATAAAAGGGAAACACCAGGGATCCTTGTGGTAATGGAAATGTTTTTGTATCCTCACTGTATCACTGTCAATAACCTACTTCTATCATTGCACTACAGTTTTGCAAGATGCTACTATTGTGGAAAACTTGCTCAAGTGTGACCTTTAAAGGATCTCTGTAGGGCGCCTGGGTGGCTCAGTGGGTTAAAGCCGCTGCCTTCGGCTCAGGTCATGATCCCAGGGTCCTGGGATCGAGGCCCACATCGGGCTCTCTGCTCGGCGGAGAGCCTGCTTCCTCCTCTCTCTCTCTGCCTGCCTCTCTGCCTACTTGTAGTCTCTCTCTCTGTGTCAAATGAATGAATAAAATCTTTAAAAATAAAATAAAATAAAATAAAAAAATAAAAAAATAAAGGATCTCTGTATTGTTTCTTATAACTGCATATGAATCTACAGTTACTTGAAACAAAAGGTTTAATTTTAAAAATTTAATGAGAATTCATTTTTTCCAGCTCTTTATCAATACTTTCAAAAACCATAAAGCCTATACAAATGAAAAATTTCCCCCAAAAAAGTGATCACTAATTAAAGAATAAAAAGCTGTATTCCTTTTAAAAATTAAAACCTGGAAAATAGTTCTTTTTTTTTTTAAAGATTTTATTTATTTGACACAGAGAGAGAGAGAGATCAGATCACAAGTAGGCAGAGAGGCAGGCAGAGAGAGAGGAGGAAGCAGGCTCCCTGCCGAGCAGAGAGCCCGATGTGGGCCTCGATCCCAGGACCCTGGGATCATGACCTGAGCCGAAGGCAGCAGCTGGAAAGTAATTCTTACAATTATTTCCAAAAATCTTGGGCAAGAAGAAATTATGTTACAAAAATAACATTTGTTTTGAATAACAAAAAGTAAAGCTTTACTTGCTAAGTAAAGTAACTTTCTGGAAATACCAAAGATAGACTCAAATATATACATAGATAGCTTACAAAATGAATACACCCATTCCGTTTCAATATCTCTTAGAACTTGGATTCAAAAACTAATACAGGAAATTTTTTAGATATCATGCAAACATTTAAACTACTAAAAATTAAACCCAATACCACAACTTAGTTCTACACACTCAAACTCTGAAGTTGGAGGGAAGAGTGGATTTAAACACTGAACTACTTCCATTTTATCAACCCCTTCAACAAGTTTTCTCCTTATACACTGGCCTAACATAACACGGTACCTCACTTTTAAGTCCTACAGAGAGAAACACCTCTCAAGGTCACTGTAAGAACATCACAGACTCTATCATATGAAGAGGACAAATTCAGTCTTATGATAATGCAAGAAAATTAACACCTTGATGAAGAAATAGCATTATAACAGATTTCTCCAGACAAATAAGTAATAGAAATATATTATCATCTTTTCCAATGACTTTTGAAGAAGTGTCAGCTATCATATAAGTTACTAGTTTATTTAAGGAATAAAATATTTTAAAAATTATGTTTTTTTAAACTATAAAATATACACTTTCAGGTAAAAAAATTCTAAATCTGTTATTATTTCTCAAAAAAAAGCCCAATGTGAAATTAAGTCATCCTTGAAAAGAACATACAAAAGGAAATTATACTGCATAGCTCATTTTCATGAGGCAAAGGCTTAGGGTCTTAACAATGTTACTCCAAATACAAGAAAACTCTAATCTTTAAGTCAGCTCTTCAGAAATAAAGATCTTCAGCTATCTTTAGCTCCTTATATTGCTGCAAATAAACAGGCATTAGGACATATTAATATCCTTTGAAATCAGAATAGAAGATTATTCAGATGTCAACAAAATATATAAATAATATTGCTATACCAATTTCTTCTAAACATTTCCTTTAAGATAATAAACTGACTATAGAAAAACCACATCTACCAATATACTCTGATATAAAATAATCACATATTCCATTATGCTTTCCCCAAAAATTAAATCCATTCACTAATTATTAAAGGTCATAGCTTTTTTTTTTCTGGTATTTAAAACAAACCACAGAGATAAATATAACTATGTCCACTGAACACATGTGTTTAAGTTCAAACTTCCAATGGACAAGTGACAAATCTAACAGTTTTAAAATTAAAAATTTCCTACTCCAAAGAATCAAATACCATATAACTATTTCTGTAATATAGACAAATAATTTTTTTCTTTGCATAATACAAGCAACAGAAAGGCCCACAAATGTTCCAATGCCATGCATACAATGATATATACCAAGTTCATGCATACTTTTTAGTTTAACACACTACATAAATCACAAATTTTAAAAAGTGAAAAAAATATAACTGCTTTTATTCTAAAACCAAAGTATTTCTAATAGCAAGTTTCTGAAGTTCATGTCCTTGACACCAATAAATATCAGTTAAATACATTTTAAGACTGAACTAACAGCCTAAAACAGCAATGTCACTACTCATTTAAAGAAATACACTAAGCATCTACTATGTATCAGGCAAACTAAATTTGAAAGTACTGAAAATGAATTATTAGTTGCAAAAATTGCGATATACTCAAAACAGTAGTAAATAAAGAAAGGAATATAGCCTTCTTCTACATTAACTAATAATTTTTTCTCCCCACCCCAAAAAAGTGACAATTTTCAAATAATTACCAGTATATAGGAAGGAGGCAGGAGTACAATTGGGGTTTGGCTAATATTTTATGATATCCTTTTGAATATGGACAATATCAGCCTTTAACATATTTAAAACCGAGAATGTTTTTATTTTGCTTATTCAAGGTGTTAAACATGCTATATTTTACCCACAAGCTGTAATTTTATCATGAAAAATAAATTTTAATAAAGTTAGTGAACTATTTTTAAATAGAAATACTTTTTAAATATAAAGTGGTATTAAGATGTTATCGGTTAGGACATTTCCTTCTTTCCTGGTTATTTGCTTTTATAGTACCTTAAGAAATCAACTATTCATTTTACTAGAGAAAATAAAAGCACGGGTCAAAGAGGAATCACTAAATTTCAGCCCAGGAACTTGACCGCTGGTTTTAGATGATGCTATCCATGGCTTTATTTTTTTTCTTTCATCTTTAAGAACTAAGAAATAAGTTTAACTTAAAAAGAAAATTAAAGGTTTTGAACACTAGAATGGACCTTGCTTCTTCTATTTTTGAAATCATGAGTTTAAATAAGTTGGAAAAACAAAAAATGCATTAACAAATATGGGATAAATGTTAATAATGGAGCAAAGTAGTTATAAACATACAGAAAGTAAATTTAAAGACCACAGCACCAGTGTAGGAATAAGAATCTAATTTAACTTATTCTAAACATTATCTGAATGTCATCAGAATATGGAATTCAGACATTTTAATAGATGTCATTTGAAACTAAATCTTTCTATTCATTTATTTGTAACATCCATTCCTTTAACATTTTAATTAACTGTCCTCAAAATTGTTAATTTGCTGCAGACTTCCAAGGGAATGGCCATCTTTTAAAATAAGTCTTATTAATTATTTCTTGACTGAATTCTACTTTTCATACTTACATATTAAATAGTATTATTTCATCAATTTTTCAGAACCCAAATGTAAATAATGCTAATAGGCTGAAATTTGGGCAAAATTTAAAAATACACATATTAAAAAAAAAAAAAACCCACACATGGACCACAGAGTGTTTTCTTCTGGTACTTATCCGAACACAGAAGCAAGTTATAATCCCTTGTACTCGAACAAGGCAAATTCAACTTAAAAATTCATGGAAAACAAAAATTTTACATCAATATTTAAATTCTCAGAAGTAGCAATGGATCTTAAAAGCAACAGCCTGCATTTGAGGCTTGGTTTTGCTTCTAATTTGAACTGGACACTACAGAATGACATGAAGATATTAAAATACTTCATATTTCTCTACTAAAATGTATCATAACACCAAAATATGAGTTTCTAATTTTAGATATCATCTTACCTGATCCACTGAACTGACTGCTTCCCAGTGTCGTTGGTCTGGTTTTCCCACTATTAACAGGTGGAGAAAACATCTACAAAATAACCCAAATATATCAGTTAGTCCTGAAATTCTTCTAGACTCCTTGCAAAAGTCCACCAAGAGTCATCAGTTACTATATTTCAGAAGGAAGTGAAGATAAAATTGAAGATATACATTCAGACCCAGTAAAGCAAATACACTGAGTGATACCATTTCCTAACGCGACTTGGAAATACTGGTTACAGTCTGTTCTCAAAACCCAGTCACTTATAATATAAGAAAGTCTAAGATTATTAAGGTTAAATTGTAAATTTTTGTCCATGATCTTCACTTTCTAACAGAGATCTCATTACATTTACATTACCATTCAATACACAGTCAGAATCACATCCAGTGAAACTACTACATAGAGTAAGGACCCATTATAACCCAGTTTTAAAAAGTAGGTATTGGTTCTGCCTCCTAACAACAGTTAATAAAGGAATTCAACCCATTAAAAATAAAGGCAGTAGGCCTTCGGTTTCAGCTATTTTTAAGTCCTTTTAAGTCCTTTATTCCCCATAGTAAAAGATTTACAAATATACGCATATGAACGTATGCATATACATATACATACATATATACACACACAAATATACATGTACTTAAGTGTTCAAAAGGCTGGAAATTCTAGCCTTTAACTGGTTTTCTCATAACTGACCTCTTTCAGGTATTATAAATTCTATCACATCTTAGGGAGGGAAATGGAGTGCAGAAAAAATAATTTTCTTTTCTCATATAAAGTTCAAAATCCCTAATAATCATCAGGGTCAGAAGGTGACTCGACCAAAGCTCAAGGTTACATTGTTCTCCTTTAACTGGTTAAATCAAATGACCCCTCTGGCATTAAAGTTTTAAATCTGCAAGTCTAGACATTACATCAAAGTTCAGGTGTCCAACTTGGGGGAGCTGGACTCCAGCCCTGAGAACTACTGCTCAAAGCAGATGGAGTTCACGCTGCCTAGTCTCCACGTCGCTCTCCCCCCTCCCTTTCCTTCCTTTCTTTCTTTTTTTTTTTTTTTTTTTTTTTTTTTTTTTTTTTTTTTGTAAACCTCAGCAGAACCCCAAGATGCCGCGGAAAGCTCTCACACCGCACTGAAGTCCAGCAGGTCGCTCAGCTCCTTGTCGGTCCCTATAGCGGCCATGCGCTGCTGCTGGGGATTCATCTTCGGCCACTTCTAGCGGGTCCTAAACCAGAGGAAACAGGCTCAGAAAGACCACCGAGGCCCAAAGTGTGTGAGGGGCTGAAAAGGGGCGTAAGGCAGAAGCGAGAGCCGTGAGCTGACTTCCAGTACCCCACTCGCTCCCACCGCCGCGCGGCCAGGGGGCAGGAGAGCCCAGCACCGCGCCGGGTCGGCGAATCCACGCGTTCCTCCGCGCGGCCCGGGAGCGTCGCGGCGGCTCCCGCAACTCGCCGCCTCTCCCGCAAGTTTCCGAGCCCAACCCTGCCCCCTCCCCGGCGCCCCCACCCCGCGCGGCCGCCGGGTGCTCGGCGCGNTACAGCAGCCGGGCGGGGGTCCCGAGGGGCGGGGTGAGGGGCGACTGGGCGTCCAGAGAGCGGAGCGGCGACGAGGGGAGATGCGAAGTGACTCACAGGCTCGGCAACAATAGAACTGACAAGTTGCAGGGAACGCGCCGCTCGCAGGCCCGCGTCTGCCGCCGCCGCCGCCCGGACGTCCCCAGCGGGCCCCGGGGGTCGGAAAGCAACCCCCGCGCGTCCGAGAGGCGTTTTTAAAAAGAAAATACAAACCTCGACAACTAGTCTCTCTCTTGCCCGGCGTCCTCCTCCCCCGGCCCGGCCTCCTCCCACTTTTGCTGCCCTGCCTGCGGCCAGCCAGCCCCGGACCTGCCGAACAATGAACCCGGCGCGGCGGCCGAAGCAGCCTGCTCTCCCGCGCGCCCCAGAGCCGGAGCCGAGTGCCGAGCGGGGCGCGAATGCGAGCGCGCCGCCCGCGGGCCTGGCCGCCCGCGACTCTCGCCTCCGCCCCCACTCCGCTCCCCAAGTTGGAGGGAACCCCGAGCTCGCCTCTGTACAAAGGGGCGCGGAGTTGGGCCGGGGACGCCTCCGCTCCGGCAGGGACGCGGCGGCGCCCCTCTGCCCCCAGCCCCGCCACGGCGTACCCCTCCCGCTCGCCTCTCCGCAATTACCTGCCGCCCCGTCTCCGCATCCAACCACCCCGATTAAAGTTCACTTTGGCCGGGAGAGCGGGCTCGGGCTTCCCCTTCCACCTCCCGGCGGCTCGGCTCACTTTGCCCCGCGCGAGCTCTCGGATCCGGGCGGGAGAGGCGGCTCTCGGGCCTCGCCGCCCCTTCCTCCCGGGGCGGGCTGGCGGTCCCCCCGAATAGAACTTGTGGGTCTCCTCAGGCGGACATTTTTTTCGCTGAGGCGGCCTCAGCACCGCGCTCGGCTCGGCTCCGGATCCCTCCGCGCCGGGAAGAGCCCCGGCTTAACCCTTTCGTTCCCGGCTCGCTCCTGCCGCCTGCGCCGAGGAAGTGGGGCCCGCGGAGGGGGTGGGGAGGAGCCGGCGGGAACGGGGAGGGGCCGCCGCGCGGCCGGTGGACAAAGCCCGCGGTGGGGTGAGGCGGGACGGAGTCGGAGCTGCCGGGGAGGGGCGGGAGACGCGCGCAGGCACCCCGCGAAGTAGGACCGGGCCGCCCGCCGAGGGCTCCTAGTCCGTGCCCCCGGGAGCAGGGCGGCAGGCACCGTGGCGCCTCCTCTGGCTTGTCCCGTTCCTGCCTGGGCGGCAGAGCGGCGCGGGGAAGACGCAGCTGCGGGCGCATCGGGAGCCGCTGCTCAGGCCACCCAGCCCGAGGCCCCAGAACCCTGGAAGCTGCAGTTCCCAACCAAGCCGCGCTGGACGCCAGACGCAGCGCTCGGCCGGGCCCGGACGTTCCAGCCCGGGAGGCTCCGCCGCGCTGGGCGCGGAAGATGCGTGTGTGGGCAAGGGAGACCGAGCCACCTCCGTCCGCGCGTGGAGTTGGTGCAGCTGGTCGAATTCGTTGCTGAGCAGAATGCAGGAAAAGGGTCAGAAGCTCCTTCAAACGATACAAAGCAGTGTGGGCTTCAGGTACCCAAACACTCCACTCACACATCCCCCAAGTCTACAGTCACCTCTTCCCACGCGAATCCTGTTCGGGGCCACGGAATTGGACAGCGAGACGAGTTCTTGGAAACGGATCAAGCCAGTGCCTTCATTTTGCAGAGATGGCCCAGGGAGGTTTGGTCGCACAGCCACTGTCTTGGCCCAAGTTCTGAACATAGCCCGACGAAGCCTCAAACAGAGTAAAAAGGAGATAAATAACCAAACTTCAATTCCTTTCAGTTTGGAAATGGAAGGTTTTAGCAGCCAGTGTTTTAAGTCTTTTGGCTCAGCGAGTGCAGTGAAGACCAGTAAAGGCCAGGCAGAAGAAACACTGAAGAAAGAAGACACATCCAAAGTAACAAATTGAAGAAGCAGCCAACGCCTTGAGGGCAACAACATGGCAAGGAGTCATTGAAGCCCAGGCTTGCGTGGAAACAAGGAGGTAGATTTAGCTGCAAATACGCAATTGCACTACTTTATTACAACCCAAGCTGTCCAGAGGGAGAAGCCAATTGTTGTTTGGGGCTGGGGGTTTCCATGACATTGTCAATGGCCACACCCTGGACCTTGTGCCATATCCTGTGGTAGTTTCTCCATTATCCGCTCTCCCTTATCTAGGTTAACGCCCCTTGTTCTTAGCCATCACATCCCTGCCCTGGCTGCGTACTGGAGCATGTGGTTCCAATATAAACAAATTAGCATAATGCCAACCTGAATAAACCAACGTAGTCCCATCCCTGCCACAGTTACTGGTTGGCAATGGGCATGACACAATTTGGGACAATAAGAGGAGCAATTTGCTGCGGCCTTTTGGGGACATTTTTGTTTGCTTCACATGTTCCAAAACAACTTCAGTGGCAACCTCTTCTTTCTGCATGTACTCCAAAAACCAGGGAGCATAACAACAACAACAACAAAAATTGAAGGAATATCACCGGCATGTTGTATGAAAAAAAAAATTAAGGAGTCCTTGGACTGCAGGCAGCTGTCTTCCAAGCACAAGTCCAGCTAGGTTAAATAAAGTAGGCATGGAGAAAGCAAAAAGATATGATCTTTGATGATGTTTTTGAGGCTCTGGTCAAGCAGCTTATGAATCCAGGTCTGCTTTCATTGATGAAACCAACAGAATTCAAGTTTTCTGCTACTTGTAATATAATGTGTTCTAAGTAATACAGACCTGATGGCATTTTTGGTAGCAAAAATTTTGTAGCAAAAAATGTAAACATTGGGTGGGAAGTCTGACTAGAACTTTTAAGGCCCATTCTAGGCATACGATTCTATCACTCAGTGGCAATCTACTTCAAATTTAAGGGTTGACATAATTAGTTTCTATTTCTCAGTGAAGAGAAATACTGGGAAAGGAGAATGTAATCCCATCTGAAGGATTTATGCTGTTTTCAAAAAAAGGGAAGAGAGAACTACTTTCTTCTGCTCTTTCTCATATAACTAATTCAGAGGAAGAAATAGCACCCAAACCTTCAGTTATGAGGGCTCCTTCACTCCCTTGAAGGACTGACTGCTGAAGTTTTTCATATCTATTATGGCCCATACTGGTTTATACTTTATTTTCTCCTTGGGACTGAATACATAGTAGACAGTAAAAAAGGGAGGCTGGAATTAAATCTATCAATCATTTGACATTATAACATGAATTAGTTTTTCAAGCTGTTATGTAGTCCTTGTATGTATCATATTTAATACAGGAATATTATCCCCACCAATGGATTTCCTGTAATACTCCCAATATATATGGGAGACAAAAAGAGTATAAAAAGCACAGTTTTGTGTCACTTATAACTAATTTCTGGGTCTTTGCTGACCTTGCTAGATAGAGCGAGAAGGCTTTGTTGAAAAGCTCAGGGAAAAACAACTAGTAATACAAATTCAATGATAATTTAGAGTACTGTATATATAGTGTAAATTAATATCAATCAATATTGATATATAATGTACATTTCTTATATGCAAGGTTGGTGCTGAACACTGTGAGAAACAGAAAATCTCAAAACCACCCTGCCTCAAGAATGTTATAATCTGATATATTTTATTTCCCTGTCCATTCACCTTAGCCTGCCACTGGGCAGACACAGTAATTCTGTCAACAAAGTTTCAGTTCCCTTTCTAAGAGCTCCCAATCTACACTCAAAAACACATACACATAATTTTATGAGGAAGACCTGAGTTGCGCAGAGAAAACTTTACAGTCAAAAAGAAAAGTAATCGAGGCAGTGGGCTTTGCTTTCTTGGGAGATTGACTTGAACTTGGCCTCTGATTTAGAAGGAAGTATTCTAGAAAGTTCATAGAAGAGGAGGAAAGAGAATAGAGCTAATCAAGTCAAGTGGCAAGTCACTATCTAGATGGAGTGAGTGGCCTCCTAGCATTATCCAACTAGAACCAAGTTTGATGGGTAATGGACTCCCTTGTAGCTCCCTTCTCCACAGGAGAGCAGCTAGGAGTTCTTGCTTTCTTTCCACAGCTATCCCCTTGGAACTAAAGGGAACAATTTTATGTAACAATTAGTTTTATTAAGTGTTAGCTTTAGTTCATGGCACTTCCATCACCAATGAACTAAAAGCCAAGATTTTCCACTCTATTGTCAGCCACATTCTACTAGTCAGCAAAGGTCCACTCTCCTCACTCTCTTCCATCAGCCAGCAAGAACCCCTTGCAGGATTTCCTGGTACAGATTTTGCTTTTTCTCTCTGTTCATAGGTAAAAAGAGTTCTCTCCTCCTTGCTAATGTAATTTATTATTTAAGCCATTAAATGGCTTGTGTGAATGCTGTTTTAAGACTTGAGGAGATAATCCCCTAAGGGTCCATCTTATATTCAATGTCTTTTTCCCCTTTAGGGTTCCTTCTTTCATATTTCATTAAAATGTGTGTTTATACCAAAATCAAGACAAATTCAGATTCAGAAAAGGAAAAAAAATACTGCCAAACATTCTAAAACATCAAACCTAGATAGCCAGAGACTTTAATTTTTTTAACTCAGTATAGTAGACCAAGTAAAATAAATAATCTCTTTTCTATATTCCTGTGTGTATCTTGGCACAATGCCTAGTACGTAGTGGATGCTCAATAAATATTTATTGAAAAATGAGTGGTTCTATGTACTTCTAGATAGAGATGGCAGTTTAGCTCATGCTCTGAAGTTTGCTCTCACCTAATATCACACTAAGAAATCAGTAAAAGGATTTTTAAAAAATATTTTTATTATAGAAAGTTTCAAACCACTAAAAAAGTAGACAGAGTAGTGTTAAGAACCTCCATGTACTTAATCACCTATCTTTAATAATTATAGATTCTCCTATCTTTCCTCCTGCTTTTCCACCCCCATGTTAAGTTAAAGTAAATCATGTCACGTCATAAAGTAACTTTTTAAGGATTAAAATCATGGGAAGCCAAAGAAGAGACATTGGCCACAAATTCTGAGAAGTCTTTTAGCTGGAAAAGCCGAAGAGTGACAAAAGATGTAGTAGATTAACAAAACTGCATTTTAAGGGGGCAATGAGGTAAATTGATAATCAAACCTATGTACACTAAAGTGTCACCAAAAGACTCATAACCAGCCAGTTCCAAGTTCCCCTTGAAATGAAGTGAGGAAAGGGGGATTACTATAAGGAGGATTGGTTGCCAGTCTATTTAAGAAGCAGTCATATCCCCAGATTCCCTTCCTGACTCCATGCAGTCAGGAAAACAAATGCCTCTATCCTACTGAGGCAAAATACTGCAAACTTATTCTCTGTGGATGATGAAGCAGGAGGTCTCTCAAGGGTGAGGGAATTAAGTGAACACTTGTGTATTGGACACTGAGGCCTCCAAATATGTTTACCAATTTGGCTCCCAGATTCAGGGCAGCCAGGATTTCAGCTTCCAAGGAGAACATTAGAAGATCCTTCGATATGGACTCTGATCAACCCCAAAGGAATGACCTGAAGATACTGATGTGGAAGGTTCCCTGACTATAAGCCCAAAGAAGTTACTCTAAGGTTAAGTTTGCAACTGACAAATCCCCACGTGTATACTCAGAATTGCCTATCACCAGTTTGTTGCCTTATTCTTAAATATGAGCAGATGCCTGAGGATTATCAGACACTGAAGAGAAGCCACTATCATGTGAGACATTTGGACATTTAGAATTAAAATTAGGAGAGTATAAGCTAAATAAAGGGATGGGAAGAAAAAGTTGAGAAAATTTCCTAGAATGCAGAACAAAAAGAAAGGACTAGTTCAGGAAATTCAAAATACAAATAATAAGGGTTCCAAAAATAGGGGGGGTGCTTAAGGGTATGTGGTGGGGGGATAGGGATAGTCATCTATGAAACAGTCTAAGAAAAACTTCCAGAACTAAAGTACATGAGTTACCAAATTAAATGGGTTCACCATGAGCCTACCACAATGAATAAAGATAGATCTATACTGAAGCCTGTGATCAGGAAATTTGAGCACACAGAAGACAGAGAAGACCTTCGAGCTTCCAGAGAGAATATAAAACAGGACAAATACCAAGGACTAACACTCAAAATGGTATTGTGTCCACTGTTCAACAACAATACTGGGAGCTAGCGGGCAGTGGAACAAGGCCTTCAAACATTCTGAAGAAAAAATATTGCTAAATGAATTAATGATTTGGAAGTATCTTTCTTTTAAAAGATTTTTTTTTAAATAATCTGTACACTACAGCCCTGAGATCAAAAGTAGCATGGTCCACCAACTGAGCCAGCCAGGCACTCCATGGGAGTATCTTTAAAATAACTTACATATCATTGTTAAACCAAATATTGGTTTTTTTCTGGTTTTGGTCAATGTGAGTTAGGGATGAAGAGATATGCCTGACTGGATCCAATGGAACACGGAGTAATCAGGGAGCCTGGGTGGCACAATCCATTGAGTGTCCAACTCTTGGTTTCAGCTCCGGTCATGATCTCTAGGTCCTGAGGATCAAGCCCCAAGATAGGCTCTGCGCTCAGTGTGGAGTTTGCATGAGATTCTCTCTCCCTTTGCCTCTCCACCCCTCCCCCAATCTCCCATCCCCACTCTCTCTCATAAATAGATACATAGATACATAGATAATCTTAAAAAAAAAATACAAGGGCTTCATCTGCAAATATACATACAATTTTTACTCTCTATTTTATCAACATTTCTAAAGCATTTTGAAAATACTAGTGTCCTCTGAACTTTTAGGAAAGAATCTTCTTTGTTATTATATTCTCTTTTGGGGGCACCTGGGTGTCTCAGTCGTTAAGCATCTGCCTTTGGCTCAGGTCATGATCCTGGGGTCCTGGGATCGAGCCCCGCACCGCAGAAGCCTGCTTCTCCCTCTCCCACTCCCTCTGCTTATGTTCCCTCTCTTGCTGTCTCTCTCTCTGTCCAATAAATAAATAAAATTTTTTAAAAATTATTATATTCTCTTTTGAATATAGTTAAATTCAATATACATATCTCTTCCAGTCAGATCTCATTCATTCACTACAATGAGGGAAGCATCCCAAACAGCAAATGGCTTTTTTTGGAATGTATCTTTGCCATGTATTTGAAGAAGCAGATATCTAGAAACTAGACCAATTAATAGAATTGTCTTGCAAAAGCTGACAAACACCAGGCTACTTATTCTGCTCTGCCCACTTAACCACTTAATTTTTATTGGAATAAAAATTGGAAAACTGATGTGTACTACCAAAAGGGACTGAAGACATCCCACTAGAACGTAATCTCTATGGGGGGCAGAAATTTTCTTCTGTTTTATTCATTAGTGTACTTCAAGCATCTAGAAGACACTGCCAGGTACATAGTATGTGCTTAATAAATATTGGTTGGGTTTATGAAGAACTTAAAGACTGCATGAATGACAGAAGCCAAATTTCCAAGTACCATCTGAATTTCCAAGTAAATGGATAGTGAAAATTAAATTTGCATCCATATTTTCCTACTGACCACTATTAAAGTAAAACTGGTAAAGGAACAGTAGTGGACATTTGTCATAGTCATGAATGTTCACTTTCTTTTAAACAGTCTTTCTGTATTAAAGGACATTTCAATGATATTACCCTTCTATTCCTACCACGTAAAAGTCAGATGCAAAATTTCCCAAGACCCTTTTGCATCCAGGCTATAAACTTGTGATCTGGGAACCTGCTTGAGATTTTGATTCAGAAATAAGCAACTTGAGGAAACAGACTATGGTTGGAGCAGCCACTTTGTCATTGGGGTATTGGTCTTTCCTTATTGATTTGTATAGATCTTAATATATTATCAGACCTAACCATCTTTTTGTGATACTAATTGCAAATATTTTCACTTGTAATTTGTCTTTATTATTTTAAAAGAATTTATTTATTTGAGAGAGAGAGAGAGAGAGAGAAAACCTAAGTGGGGAGATGGGAGGGGCAAAAGGGGAGGGACAGCCAGATTCCCCACTGAGCAGGGAGCCAGATGTGAGGCTTAATCCCAGAACTCCAGGATCATGACCTGAGTCAAAGGCAGATGACTAACTGACTGAGCCACTCAAGCAGCTCTCGTCTTTATTTTTTATATGCAAAATTTTAGAAATGTTTTATGTAGTCCAATGTATTCATCTTGTTTGGGCATCTGAGGTGTATGTCACACTTTGGAAGGTCTATTTCTCTTTGAGATCGTAAAAAAATAAAATTCTCTCATAATTTTTTTCTAGAACTAGTAGTTTGACTTATTTATGTTTAAATCTTCAACATAACTGGAATTTATTTTGGTGAAAGGACTGTGGTAGGAGTTCAGTTTATTTTTTCCAGTTGGATCCAATTGTCCCCATTTACTTATTTATTTTAAAAGATTTTATTTATTTGTCAGATAGAGAAACAGAGCAAGCACAGGTAGGGGAAGTGGCAGGCAGGCAGAAGGAGAAGCAGGCTCCCTGCTGAGCAAGGAGACCAACAGACCCTTGATTCCAGGGTCCTAGGATCACGACCTGAGGCAAAGACAGTCGCTGAGCCACTCAGGTCCCCCAAATCATTTATGGAATGCAATGCTCTGAATTAGATATCTATACTAAATTACTTAATCATTTCATTCAATTTGCTGGGTTAAAGAACCAGTGCTCAATAGTCAAGAAAGAGAAGCAGGAGATGAAAGAAAAAAAGGATAATCAGGAGAAATTTAAGTTTAGAGGTTAAGCTTTTACGAGGTTCTTGTTACTATTAGTGACAACCTCATTTTTCATCACCTGGAAAGAAAACCTGGTGTTTGGAGTTGATAACACTCTTAACAATTATTTGAAAAAGAGCCCTCCCTTCCCTATTAAGATCATCTACCAACCCTCTCATACTTAGGCTTTTAGTGAGTAGAAGTTTTACTTTGTTGGAGTAAGGAGTCACTTATTACATGTGTTATAACATAGTAAGGATTCTCTGTTGTTTTTTATCTCATCTATTTTGGAAATAATTAACCGTTAATCTATGATTGTAGCCTGCACAGCTCTCTAAATATGTAAGCTCATCTCCATCCTGCCATTATGAGCATGTGTGTGTTAGGAGCTATCTGCCTTAAAAAGACACTCTGGTATTAGAACCCTCCAGAAAGGAAGACTTTGGACTTAAATATATGTACTATATGCTCGCTAACTGAACATAATAAAAATAAAATAAAAATATATGAACATATAGAACCAGGCCTGAGATTTTTCATGGGAGTAAGAAAATTCTTTTCTGGTTTCCTCGACTCCTCTTGTAGCCTCAGCTCTCTAACTTCTGAGAATAAGCAAATAGGGATCACTTAGGAGAGTGGTTCTCAAGGTGTGATCTTAGAGGCACCTGGCTGGCTCAGTCGGCAGAGCACCTGACCTCTGAGTCCCATGCTGGATGTAGAGATTACTTTAAAAAGGGAGGGGGAGGAATAAAACAACAACAACAAAGTGTGGTCCTTGGAATAGTAGCATCAGTTTCACCTGACAGTTCATTAGAAAAGCAAACTCTTGAACTCCATCCTTAGAAACTCTGAGGGTGAGGCTAGCAATCTATTTTTAATAAGTCCTCTCTGTGATTCTGTTGGACACTAAAGTTTGAGAAATAGCACCTTAAAATAGTTGTTCTGTGAGGTCTTTAATGTCTCGACAATAAAGATGAACATGAAATGGATTGCCAAGAGTGTATTTACTTTGAATAGATAAACACCACTGGAAAAATGTACTTGGCAAGGTAGACCAATGCTGAAAGGAATAAAGTGTATATGGGTTAACTGTTTTTAAATGGTTGCTAAAAGCAAATGTTATTGCTGGTGAAAAGTCCAGGAAGAGGTGACACCAGGTTCAGCTTTCACCACATATCAGATCTTATGAATATTTTCTTATAAGTCATTGGTATCTTAGGCAAATAAATTTACTGTTTATTTTAACATTCATGGAAAAATCGGGAGAATGCACAGTCAATATTCTCAAGTTCTTAGGTGCATATGCCTTCAGTTTCTCTCAACTAGGGACTCTTCAGGGGGAAAAGCTATAGAGTCTCCTTTTCTTATTAATAACTGTATCTTCTCTCTAACCCCAGTAATCCCTCAGTAATTGTTTATTAATTAAATGAGAAATTGTATTTTCAGTGAAAGTTGCCTTGAGTTCATTCCCCCAAGTGTTTGATAAAATGAATTGATTGACTTGGATTGGATGATTTAGATTGCACTTAATTATCTGCACTTTCATCTGAGAGGAGTTAGGGAACAATTGTTCTCATATAGTGCAGAAATATTTTATTTTAGGACCATCTGTTGAATTTCTAATTTCACTGCACCAGCATTTTTATGCAATTAAACATTAAATTTTGGTGATTGGCACATTCTTCTCTAAATCCAAAATATCTTGCTATAATTTTTCCTGTTTCATTTGCATTATAAGCCTACAGGATTTTTTTATTGTTTCTAATCTTTAAACATATCACCTTAAGCTTTCAAACTATATTCAGAAGCAAGATAAAAGGATGCTATTGAATATTTTAAACACCTTTTACTTCTTGGGAGTTGGGAATGAAACCTGAGGAAAATACTAGATGGGACTGGCTCATTATTCCCCAGGTCTTTGGCTACTGTTTTCTACTCTATTTCTAATTTCTATTTCCATCTTGATTTTACTTTATTTTTAATAAGCTATGTTTGATGGGATTAAAACTGGCAAAGATATAAGTATTCTTTATTTATTTTAAGGTTGCATTTAGTCTTTAGATATGACTTAAGCTAGGATTAAAGAAAGTGAAAATGAAAGCATTAATAATCATCTAGAATACACTTCCATTTCCTTCAGTAATATTTTTATTTGAACAAGTGGATTAGTATTTCATTTCTCTTTCAACCCAATAATGCAGTTTTCTTAGAAATGCAGCTTCATTACATTCATTTGTTGAATCAAAAGTGCTCTGATTTGTTTTTTGATGAGCTCTGTAAGAACAGAAGCACTAATCTATAAGAAAAAAACTGTCTAACTTGGCTTTCCCAAAGTGTGTCTGTATTGACTTGTGTGACTGTCAGTCACACTTGAATGGAGCCCAGGATGCTAATAAGATCAAAATCATAGGCTTATCCCCAAAGGATCCGTTAACTTCTCTCAGAGAAGCAGGGGTCTCTTCACTACAGATCAGTCTTCTATTCCTGACCATCTCAAAAAGTACAGGTCCCAGCAGGACAGAACAAAGAAAGCAATTGGCTCATCAATAACATCATCTGTGTGTTGTTTTTGCTTTGTCTATAGGACTGAACTGATTTGGAGATAGGTACACATAGAGGACCTGAAGAAAAGAACTATTGGAAACATTAGGATGATCAGGTAATGGGTAAGAAAGGGGGGGAGGACATACGTTCAAGGGGGAACTAATTCTCTGCATTTATCTTACCAAGTTTAAGTTGAGATCATACTCTAAACACAATTTTAAAACCTAATTATTTCATGGACATTTTCAAACACATACAAAAGTAGAAAGAATAGTATAATCAGTGCTGTTGAGCCTACCACGGGGCTTCAGTGATTATTTAAGCATCCCCACCTCCAGATTAATTTGAAGCAAACATCAAATAGTTCATCCACAAATAGTTCAGAATGCTTATATATAAAAAATAGGATGCATCTTCGAACTATAATGACAATATCATTACATCTCCAGTGTTTGTAAAAATGCTTTAATATAATAAAATATTCAGAAAGGAACTGAATGTAGATGGATCCTGTAAATAATCCTGCAGTGAACGTGGAAATGCAGATATCTCTTCGAGATAGTGATTTCAAATTAAATTTCTCCTGATTGTCTCATGAATGCTTTTTTAATCACCCAGTTGATACTTGAGTAATGTGGAGTTTAGGCGTGCCAACTTCCACACGGTTGAAAATCTACCTATTACTTTTGACTCCCCCAAACCTTAACTACTAGGAGCCTACTGTTGACTGAAAGCCAAACTGATAACATAAACAGTAGATTAACACATATTTTGTACATTATAGGTATTATATACTGTATGCTATAATAAAACAAGCTAAAGAAAATGTTATTAAGAAAATTATGAGAAAATACATATATAGTATTTATCCAAAAAAATTCCACTTATAAGTGGACCCCCACAGTTCAAACCCATGTTGTTCAAGAGTCAACTGTAGTGGATCTGTTTAAATTGAGATCCAAGTTGGGGTGCCTGGGTGGCTTAGTCAGTTAAGCAACAGACTCTTGGTTTTGGCTTGGGTAATGATCTCAGGGTGATGATCTCACGATCTTGGTATCAAGCCTTGCCTTGGGCTCTGCACTCAGCAGGGAGTCTGGTTGAGATTCTCTCTCTTGCTCCTCACCCCATGTGCTCTCTCTCTCTCAAATAAATAAATCTTTTTTAAAAATGATGAAAATTTAAAAAATGAGTAAGATCCATGCAGTGAATCGTTTAATGTGTGTTAAATCTTTTAATCTATAACTTTCCCTCCTCTCATTCATTTGATTTGTTAAAGCAAAACCATATGCTTTGTCCTGTAAGATTTTCCATAGCCTGGATTTTCTGATTTTAATTATATCATTTAATATATTCCCTTATCACATGTATTTTCTGTAACTTATTATTTAGATATATAGGCTTGATCAAATTCTAGTTTTATTTTTGAAAAGAAAAAAATATATATGTATATACAGGAGGTGGGTAGTATCTGCTTGTCTCTTTGTGAAGTTAGCCAACATTAATGGTCACCTCCTAATTGCATTACTTCATTAGGGGTTACAATATGCTGTTATTTTATCTTTTTTTGCTTCAATTATTAACTGGAACACTCTGTAAAGAGAAACCTCCTCTTATTAACTATTAGGTTACCCTGAGGTACAATATGTATATGAGAAGTAGGAAAGATGCTTGATTCATTCTCTTTATTTACCAGTTTTCAAAATCATAAATCCGTTTCTTTGCATTTTCCAAGGATACCAACAGTTTTTGTTTAGGAGTATCAATCTGAGCTAATAGATTGAAACATATATAATATGCATTGATCCATTCCATTACAGTTATCCTAATTCATACTCAAGTTGTCGTCTCTTCTTTGACCAATGAGAGCATTTTCAAGTTAGCTCCTGAATCCCTTTTGACATGACCCAGAAGTCTGTGACACCTTCTGGTATGCCAAGGTGTTCCAGGATCATCTTGTAATTTCCTACTCTAGTCCTAGAATCAGCCATTTCTTTTTCTGGAAAAGGTGATTTGTGATGGCTGCTTCTTATGCAACCACTATTATTTATTTAACTAGTCCACCATTGGGGAGGACGAGAATTTATGTAGTTTCTAGCTGTTCTCTATTAAAAATTAAGTGCTTAGCTCCTTTATAGAAACAGCATGTATGGGCGCCTGGGTGGCTCAGTGGGTTAAAGCCGCTGCCTTCGGCTCAGGTCATGATCCCAGGGTCCTGGGATCGAGGCCCACATCGGGCTCTCTGCTCGGCAGGGAGCCTGCTTCCTCCTCTCTCTCTGCCTGCCTCTCTGCCTAGCTGTGATCTGATCTCTCTCTCTCTGTGTCAAATAAATAAATAAAATCTTTAAAAAAAAAAAAAAAAAAAAGAAACAGCATGTATGAGTGACTGATGGTATACTAATTTTTGTTTCTATTATTTAATGTTTAAAGAAAGGCTAGTCAATAGGCCCATTTATGGCCAGGCCTATAAACTAGGGTATATCATTCACTTAGTATAGACATTTGACTCTAGGGTGGAGCTTGCAATCAATTAATTAAAAGGTGGTAGCAAATAGAATATAAAATCTCTGTGGGTGACACTGTATTTTAGTCCCTAACACTTGTCAGCCCCTAAGGATATGACACTTCTTGGAATTGCAATTCCTCTCACAGTCCCTGGACATTTCATCACTAGCCAAGAGAGTAAGATAAGGTATGGTGAGAATATGATAAATAGAAGATCTTTCTTTCTTTCTTTCTTTCTTTCTTTCTTTCTTTCTAAGATTTTTCTTGATAAACGGTATTGGTGGCTCACTGATAACAATGCAAAAGGTTATAAAAGTAAAGTTACTATATCCCAGTCACCCCAAATTCCCTATTTGGCTGATTGGAAATATTTGGACTGACTAAAATGTTAAAGTGACTTAAAACATCTTCCAAACGAATGCAAATTGGTATACATCTTGGAATACTAAAAGTTTTCTTTAATTTTTTAATGTAATTCTTCTAATTCCAATTGATATGATCTGCCTCTTCCACAGACAGAATGTTTGAAAGCTCTTTCCTTTAGGAAGAAAATGAAATTATAATAGCGGTCTCCAGAGGTAAGCCAATGGTGATGTCGTCACTCATTTCCTTTCTTTACTCAGTTCATGTGGTCAGGTTCTGTGGGATAAAGGTGCTATTGGTCAAAACTCATTAAATGAAGTTAGTTGCAATTCATAGATGTATTAAAAAATTAACTCATCCTATAGAACAGTTAATATTCAGGGTTAACAGAACATTCACCTTCATATTATAGGGGATCTCAAGCATTAAATGCTTACAAGCAGAACTCAAAGTAGGTTTGAGACTGTATAGAATTTCCATGTTCTGATCTCAGGATACTTAGAGCTGACCGTGGCAAAATAGAAAACTGGCATAAATGCTTTCTGTAGGCAGTTACGTTAATGACCTTTCTTTTTGTTAATTTTTGTTCGTTGTGGTGAGAGAGATTTGTGATGATCATGATTGCCAAATCATATACTGCATACCCAGTTGTATTTGAATCTCAGAAATACAAGGATCTAATTTTTAGTATAAGTATGTCTCGAATATTTCATAGAGCATATTTATTCTAAAAATGATTTGTTCTTGATCTAAAATTCAGATCTAATTGGGCATCCTGCATTAAATCTGACAACCCTGTGGTTGAATAGAGCCTAATGGTGACTAATCTCTGAAAATTAAAAAGAAATATATGTTGTATAATATAGAGCAACACTTCTAAAACTTTAGTGTCCATACAAATTACCTCAGTTGCTTGTTAGAAAGCAGATCTTGATTCTGCAGATCTGGAATAGGACCTGAGATTCTGCATTTCTAACAACCTTCTGCTTTGCGTCGATGCTGCTATTTCATGAACCATCATTTATGCAAAGCTATAGTGGACATCTTTTTTAGTTGGTTGTTTTTGTTTTGGTGGCCCAGCTCCTGATCTCTCTTACCTTAGAGAATTCCATGATGTTTGGATCTTGGAAGAAAGTGGGAAGTGAAGCCCCCATTTTCACTACCTAGAAACTGACAGAAGTTGTCAAGTACTTTACCATCTGCCTTTGCAACCTGGATTCAGGTACACAACCTGCATTTTGCCAATCAGAAGCACCTATGTAGCCTTGAGTAGAGAACTAAAAACACAAGGAAACAAAGATAGCAGTCAGTTCTCTTGCAACAGTGCAGTTGTGGCCAAATTAAGTTCCCAGGACACCGGTGGTGGTAGAAGAAAGGAGCAGAGTCCAGTATGCTTACAGCATCAGTGATAGCAGCCTCCTCACTATGTTTGTTTCTGCAGCATGGTTTTTGGTATTGTTCTTGGCCTCACAGCTCTGAGTTTGGTTCTCAAACCTCATAATGATTCTGTGAGTTGGCCACTTTCTTTGCTACTAAATCAGTCAGAATTGATTTTCATTGCTTGAATCTAAGAACCCTGATGAAGCCAAAGGGTCTGCCAGGAGATAGCCGGCTTGCACAGCCCATCAACTACAGTATGTGTATGATATTCCACTTAGGTTACCACTCAGGATGATCTCTGCTGCACAGGGTGAAGACAATTCTACAAGAACTACAACCACCACTTGGTGGAAGGGTATCTATTTCCCGGCATCATCTCTATGCCTTCTCTGGCAATGAGGTTTCTGATAACAACTAGTCTTGGCTTACTAGAACTAGATTTATATGCTAATCCTGTCATTAAATAGTTATGTGACTTTGAGCAAATCACTTAGCCTCTGTGAGCTCCATTTTCTTGGCTATTAAAGGGAGTTACAAGAAATGAGTTAAGACTACATGTTTATTATTGCGTTTTTTCACATTATATCATACTTGTTTTTTTACAACTTTATGGAGGTATAATTTATATATTATCAAATTTATCCCTCTTTGAGTGTGTACAGTTCAACGATTTTTAGTATATTTATTAAGTTGTGTAGTCGTTACTATATCCAGTTTTTAAAACATTTTCATAACCCCAGTAGGATCCTTCATGATGATTTACAATTAATCCCCATTCCCACCACCAAGCTATCTTCTGTCTTTATAGATTTGCCTTTCCTGGAAATTTCATATAAATAGAATCACATTTATAATTATTTGTTACACTAGTTTTTTTCCTTCTATATGGTGAGTTTCCAAAAGGCCTTTGTGCAATGAACTGTTTATCTTTATTGAAGCGTTAATAGCACAGTGCTTTGTACATAGTACAAGTACTCAAGATAATAAAATAAAAAAAACACTGATAATTTCTTATGAAGTTGTTGTGGGAATTAAGGAGCCTATTAGGTTCTTGCTACTCAAAATGTTGTCCTTAGACCAGAAGCAGTAGCATCACCCAGAAGCTTGTTAGCAATATGATCTTGGGTCCCATCTCAGACTTAGAACCTGCATTTTCACAAGCTCCTCAGGTGATTTATATTCTCATTAAGGTTTGAGAAACAATGCTCTACATTGTAAGTTCTATGAGGGCTGAGATTATGTGTGGCACACAGTAGGTACTCAATACTATTTGTTGTATGAATAAACGGTGATTCACATGAAAACGTTTTATAAACTGTTCAAGGCCTATTTACACAAGATTGCTAAAGAATAGAAGCATGGATTTTTGGCTTAACTAAAATCTGTTAGAGAAACAGTTTGGACTGATATTTTATAGTGCCAGTTTATATACTGAAGCAAATGTATTTATTTTTCTTACAATTAAATGACAATTCCATGAGGAAACCCAGTTTTAGATTAAAAAAATAATAGTCCCTTAACTGAAATGGACTTTATAGTGAGTTTATTAGCATGACAGTTAATTATAAAACTTCTTACTTCTAAAGGTTGACAAAGAAAATTTATCGCAGTTCCATTTTCTATGAGATAAGAACTTGATCAACAGTTAAGAAGCCAATGTCAGACTTTAAGAGACAGGATTGGTAGGTTATGTAGTTAGTACCAACCTTTAACAAGGAAAACCTATCTAGTTTCCCACTTAGAGTCTGGCTCTAAATGCTTTAATTTATTCATTTAATCATTCTTCAAATCATCAAACATTTATCAAATTTGTCACTATTTGACAAGTTCTGTGCCAGGGCTTTCTGATGGATTACCAGGTACAATATTCTTGAGGAGTTTCATATCAATACAATGATGATAGCTTTTTAACTACATAGGCTAACAAAAGATTTTTCATGCTTTATGAATTCATGAATGTTAAAGTCTTAAAATGCTATAAAAATTAAGCCACATTAGTTATATATTTAACAAGTGTATTGGAAAAGATAAAATTATATTTTCTTGGGAAATCAGGCTATATGGTTAACACTTACAAAACAGGAGTAGTTTTTATTGAAGGTTGCTCTAAGGAATATAACAAGGATGTCCTGGTTATTTTCCATTTGCTCCTCCAGATCCATTTTTCATCCTATTTGCCTTCCTCTATACTGAAGGCTGACCTCCACAGACTTTACCTATTATCCAAGCCCTATGGCTTCCGGTTGAGTTTGGTCAATGGGAGGAGGTACCAACAGAAGTTTGGAGATTGGGGGAAAAGAGGACAAGTGTTTATTCCCCCAGTCCCCTCCTGGGCCACATTTGGCAGTGGCTGCATTTCTCAATGTTTGTCAGACATCCCCTTCTAAATTATAGCTCTCAAAAGTTCCATTCCCCTGCTCCTTCAGGGTTCCGTCTTCTCATTGTTACCAGTTAAGTGCTTTACCATTGCTAGTGGGTTCCCTTAACCTTTCCTGCATCTCTGTAAATCATCCTTTTATTAAAGCTCTTTTTACCCTCTTTGGTGTGCCATCTCGAAGAGGCAATCAACCAGCCAGTATCTAAGGAATGCCTGCTGGGCTGGCACTGTTAAGACATATAATACATGATCCTGCTCCAGAGAGACTTATAGTCCAGTGAAGGAGATAAAACCAACACATGTGAAGTGATTAGGGATCACTGTGCATTGGTATCTAATGAGAGGCATTTGGTTTTTTGCCACTCAGCATTCACTCTTTTGATAACCATACCTGGGTTTCTCTATTACTCTCAGTCAACGTCTTTTAGGGAGACTGGACTCCACTCTTAACAATAAGAGTAATCATTCTTCTGGTCACATGTCCTAATCAAAACCAATAAAATATAAGGAGATTATTGCTGGCACTTCTGGGGAAAAGGCATGTACTCTTCCACTGAGATTGCTAACAGTAAGGATTATGTGAACTGGAGCTGCCAGGAGCCACCATATGGAGCCTGAGAATGAAGCCAACACAGAAGACAGAGCCAAGAGATGAAACAAAATAGAATTCTAATGACATTGCTTAAGCCCTTGGATCAAGCTATGCCTTAAGCTAAATATATCACTAGTTCCTTAGCTATGTGAGCTGATAGCCAATATACTTTTTTTGTATAAGTCAGTTTGTGTTTTTTATTTTGTCACCTGCAACTAAAATAGCTCTAACAATTCACAAATTGGTACCAGAAGTGGGGATTAGTAAGTGAAAGATCTTAGAATGTTGAATCAGTTGATTCAGATGAGGCCTCATCTATATTGGGCTGGGAATTCAATAGCATAGTACATTAAAGTGGCACCTGTTGTATACTAGAATTCAAAACATGTGCCCATCAAGTATGAAATGTAGAAAATGTTACTAAAAGGTCAGATACTAGAGTCCACCAACTATTACATGTTGGCATGTTGGCTTTCAGTTAGGTACAATAAGAAAGACTCAAATTTAGGATTGAACTTGATTTATTGAAGCCTGAGAGGGAAAAATACTGCTTTGTTAGAAGTGACCATTTTTGCTAAAGGCTGCAATCAAATATGACAGAAATTTCAATAATCTGGAGCTATTAGAGTTGGAAAAGCCCCAAGAGAATTTTAATGCCAATGAAGGCAAGAAATGGGAAAGACTGGCACTTGGGAGAAGTCTGAACACACCCAGGCCTCTCTCAAGCAATTCCTGCCTGCTTAGAAAGGTAATCATTATCCCATTCTACTCCCTCCAGCCCCACTATCCCCATGCCCTTCCCCCCCTTGCAAAACTAGTGGCTATTGTTTCTTTTCTTTTCATTTTATTTTTTTCAGTAGCTATTGTTTCAAATTATTCTCAGGCCCAGAAACCAAAATGGAGGCCACTAAGGGAGGAGTATACCACGGTGTATTATGGAAAGATAAAAATACCCATATTAGAATCTAGATGCAAAGACTGCAGCTTAAGGTAACATCTAGCTTTGGAGGTTTTCTTCCCCATGAAATTGGCCAGGTTCAAACAGACTGGAAGCTTAGTAAGAAGTAAAGAAAATTGTGGCACCTAGCTGGCTTAGTCTGTAGAGCATGGGACCCTTGGTCTCAGGGTCATGAGTTCAAGCCCCACATTGGGTGTAGGGCCTACTTGAAAAAAAAAAGTAACTTGTATGGTGAGAGAAATCTTAAGTGTGGAGAATAAAGTTATTAGGCTTAGCACTAAGTGTTATAACACATAGTACAGAAGTTTGATTGGCTTAACAACACCAATGTTTATTTTTCACTTTTGTAAAGTCCATTATCGGTATTCTTGATTAGCCAAGTGGCCTTCTACAAGGTCATTTAGCTACCCAGACTCCTTCTATCTTACGGCTCCATTACGACTATTCTCTAGGGTCTTAAAATCCTTTCAGTGCAGCTAGAGGAAGAAGAAAACACAGAAGACATACCTAGTTCTTAACCACATTGGCAAGAAGTGATTCAGGTCACTTCCACTCATATTCCAAAGGAAGTAATTAATTGTACAACTTTACCAAGATTAACAGGAGAAGCTGGAAAATGTATGCCCTGCCTATGCAGCTACTTCCTAGCAACAATTCTAGGTAACAGAAGAGTATCACAGCTCTTTGGTAGTAAAAGCTTATTATCTCTGAAATAGCAAGTTTTTTTTTCTTCCGTTGCCACTATATCAGGAAAGAGAATGTTGAAGAGGTGTGGTCCCTAGAAGGATTATACTCCCCACTGTCCATTACAGATATGGCATGGAGGAACAATGGATGAGAGATTCTCCAATAGTTGAACATATGGTAGCCAGATGTGTTGATCAAAGAACTTTCTCCTCTCTAATGGTAGGAAGCCCTTGGTGTTCCTGTCCAGCATGATATATGCTATGAATTAAAGACTACTATGTGTTTGCCATTAAGTCATTTTTCCAAATATGAGTCTTTGTTGCAGTTGTTCTTTTCTTTTTCTGTTATTATGTATTAAGTATTTTGTAGCTAATTTATTTTTGTAGCTAATTTTATCTTGTAGCCTTAGGTTACTAGACCTTGAGGAACTATATTGTTGTATAATAGAGAAACATGCTTATTACCCTGCTCTTCTGGACTTGGGAGTTATCTTCAGTAACTTCATGAGAATTTGGATCATCTCTCTGATCCAAGTGAGCATATTTTTGGTAGTAGATAATATTATTATTTTTAATAAGGAGAGGAAGTGAGCATATTTTAGGTAGTAAATAATATTATTTTTAATAATTTATAATAATATTATTGGATTGAATAGGCATAAACATTTTGAAGGCATATGTAGTGGAAGAACGTTTGAAAGAATCAAGAGAACAGGGGTGTGTGGTATGTCTGCTGTTCTCATTACCCAAGACATATCCACCCTTCCTCTGATAACCATACTCCTATTTTCCTAAAATCACCTTCTTGTGCCATTGATGTGTTACTGATAGACTCAACTTTTGAGATGGGCTTATCAATCACTGCAGGCGAATCACAGCATCTCTTTCTCTGGCAACAGTAATTGGTTTAGGAATAGGCTCTTGACCTTTGCTGGTAGTAAGGATAATGTGAGCCTAGAGTTGCTGGTTGTTCATTTGTGGAGCTGGAGAATGAAGTCAACAGTAGAGGAAAGAGCTAACATGTCAGAGAGAATACAAATCTTGACAACATAATTTGAACCCTTCAACCAAGTGACATCTAACAAAACTATCTTGAGCTATTCAGTCATGTGAGCTAATAAATTCCCTTTTCTACGTAAGCCAATTTGAGTTGGATTTTATGTCACCTGCAACCACACATCCTTACTGAATCAATACTAAGTTGTGTGAGGATAGATCCATAAACAAATGCACATAGGAATAAGTGAACATGAATATACTTGAGAGACAGACCTAACTAGAACTAAAGGAGTAGACTGGAAAATGGTTCAAAGGTTAAGAGGAACTAGATTAGGGCAAGAGCTTGACAATCAGTCAAAAGAATTTAAATTTAATGGAATAGAAAATATAGCCATGAAACTATGGAAGCATGAAGAGATGTAATAAAAGTAAAGATTTAGAATGATTATTCTGACGTTAGATAGGAGCAGAGGAAGAAGTCAGAAAGACCCTCTCTGTTTTCCTGCTCCTTGCATAGCATTCATGTTGGCCTCCTTGCTTCCCACTAATTCAAGCTCCCCAAACACTCTGGCCTGACAGCCTTTGTACTTGTTTATTCCTCTGCCTGGAAAGTTCCTTCCCCCAAACATTTGCTTGGCTTTCTCCCTCATTTCATTAAGACCACCATTTGAACATAACTGCATCAAAGAGGCCTTTCTAGATCAATTTACCTAAAGTATTAAAAAACCACACTACTCTTACCTGTATCTTTGTCCTTCTACTCTGTTTTGTCCTCATGGCATTCATCACTACATGACATTATACTGTATATCTATTTGTTGTACATGTACTGTCTGAACTATAATGAGATTCCATGAGTGCAGGGACTGGTTTATTCACTGATGTATCCCTGGTAAGTATATCAGAGAATAGCACATAGAAAGCCCCCAATAAAAAACAGTCACAAGAGGGATGCGTCGGTCACTTAAATTCCCAGCATATTCTTGTCATTTCGGCCAAAAACTCTGCTTAAGGCTCCCACTTCTACTCTGACTCCCCAAAGGAAAGACAATTTAGGGAAGGTAGCTACTGCTAAAGCAAGGACCTGAGATACTTTCCTGGATGATTCTAGTGAGAATGTTATTTCCTCCCAAGGTACCCCCGTTAACAAGAGTTATCGAGGATCCCAGATTTGGCAGGGCTCTTTCTCCATCTTAGCTGCAAGCAGAGCTCTGAGAGAAAAACGAGGCGGTGGTGGCTGAAAGACTCAAACGTCCCAAATTACTTCTCTTCCGGGAGATCAGCAACCAGGTGAATTTCAGAATGATGACAACCTGGAGGGGCAAGAGTCACGTGCCAGGTGGTTAGGGCACCAGGGGTAATCTCCGTTGATCCTTCCTTACCAGCCAGCTTTCTACGACGGCCTGTACAGAAACAAGCACGCCAACACGTCAGGGCAGAGTGGTGCTTTCACCAAGTTTCCTTCCCAAGCCTCTGCTCCCAGACCTCTCTTCTCCCCACCCACCCCCCGCAACCTGCAGGCTCAGCCTCCGATTTCCGCCGATCCCCGCTGGAGGGAGCAGAGAATCCAATTACTTTTCCCAAGGGAGCGCAATCCACTCATCAGGCCGCGAAGAGGGGAGCGGGGGTCGAGCAGCCGCACAGGGCGCCCCTCCCCCGCCGCCCGGGCCTCCGGGCCCCGGCAGCCCCGGGCGGGGCAAGGCAAGCCGAGCCGTGGAGGGGCGCGCGGCGCCGCCGTGGGGACTATTTGTCCTTCCGCGCGCCGCGCTGCGGCTCCGGCGCCGACGTCGACCGGGCTGAGTGGCAGGAGATTAGCCAAGGGCTTCCCCCGCCGCGCGCCCCCGGCCAATCGGCGCCGCGCGGGCGGTGCTCGAGGGCCGCGCACACGCACATTCCAGGATCGGCTCCTCACGCGAACAGCCTTCACCCCGCGCACGCTCCCCGTCCCACCCCGCCCTGTGGGCCGCCCGCGCGCCTCTCCTCAGGGCCTTCTCCAGGTCCAGGCCTGGCCTCTGTCTCCCGGGCCCCAGATGCTGCTCTCTAAAGTGAAAGTGAAATGAGGAAAGAAGGCCAAGGGGTCTGTAGGGGAAGGGTAATTAGCATCTGTGTCAAGGTTTACACTCCTTGCTCCGCGGTCCAGGCTTGCCTAACAGATGGAGTGAAGAGAGACTCACTGAGGAGGGAGAAAGAGGACATCCCTCCTGATTCTTTAGAGAGTGGGTGGAGAACTCTTGCAGTATCCTTGAGTGTTCTCCAGTAAGAGGATCTTAAACTGGTGGATTTCTCACTGGGTTTTCTGCTCTGGTCCACTCCGCACAACCTTTCTCCATCGGGAAGAAAAAAAAAAAGCCCCTCTCTCCTGCACGCACCGTCAGCCTTATGAGGCCACAACTGACGTACTGCTTGAAGAGAAAGTGCGCTATTGTGTTTTGTTTCTCCTTTTGAATTCCGTCCTCCCGAGACTGCGAGACTGCGGCTGACCCTTAGGCCCATGGCCCTCCTGAATGTGATTGACATGCGTGATTAGCAGGCTAGTGAGAGAGAACCAGGGAAATTGCTATCAAAACAATTACATACAGGGACATCAGAACAATGGCTTGAGAGCCCCCAGGGACTTAGAGACCATCCTAGCTCTGCCATGGATGCCCTCTGGGACTATGGCCAAGTCAGATCATCTCTTTGTGTCTTCGTTTCCTCCTGGTAAGTTAAAACTATTCTTACTGCTGCCTGTCTCAACGTATATTATAAAAAATAAACTTAGATAACAGAGGTGAAAACATAAAGGTTTTGTTTTGGGGGGAAGGTGTTGGTGGTGGTTGAAAGGCATTCTCTGGACAGAAGATTCTGTAAAAGGAAGCCATCTGACCTTCAGCCTACAAAGTGGTCATTTCAATTAAATTTAACACACATGGGTTGAGACGAACTCTAGCTGCAGAGTTCTGTGCCGAGTGCTGAGTGGTCTTCATAAGATTTATAATTTAGTAAAGCCATGCTAAATTCCTGCTTTCTCAGACCTTCTCCCATGTCTGTGCCAGTTCCCATCCCTAAGTCTTGGCCATTTTCATTCTCCACTTGTGTTCAAGAGCCACAAAGCATTGCTAGCTATAGGTACAGAATGATGCTGAGGTTGGGGCTCCCCATTTGAGTCTAAACTGTGGCTTGGGGTTCAGATATATCTGAATATGTCTGTGGAATTGATGGCCCCAAAAGCCTGTTTCCTGGAGTGACTGAGGAGCTTCTTGGGACAGAACATGTCCTTAGTGAGGAAGGAGCTGAACACAGTGAGCTGGAGCTAGGAAAGACTCAATCTAGAAAAAAGGAGAGGTCCTTCTGTGTCTCCGATCTCTCATCTGCGTCTAGTAGTTATGGGAAGGGATGGGGGAGGGGGAAGAAGATGGAGGGGGGCTGTAGGCAAAAGCTGAACTGTTTCAAATTTTCAAGTCCCACATTTCACATTCAAACACATATTCTCACCTTTACAAGAAAAGATCAAGCTATGGGTAAAAATACAAACAACAAAAAACTTGACTAGTGGTGGGTTTTGAAAGAGAAGGAATTTATTATCTCATAAAATAAGTTCAAAGGTGGGCGCCTGGGTGGCTCAGTGGGTTAAAGCCTCTGCCTTCGGCTCAGGTCATGATCTCAGGGTCCTGGGATAGAGGCCCGCATCAGGCTCTCTGCTCAGTGGGTAGGCTGCTTTCTCCTCTTTCTCTGCCTGCCTCTGCCTACTTGTGATTTCTCTCTGTCAAATAAACAAATAAATAAATCTTAAAAAAAAATAAGTTCGAAGGAATGTCATTCCTATATAGGTTAATTGAGTAACTCCACTTTGTTGTCAAGGACCAAAGGGGATTTCTTCTTTCTGCTCTGCCATCCTCAGATGACACTCTCCTGCCATCTCTCTTCAAGGCTGCACCCTAGCTTCTGCATTTTTCGCTTCAGATGCAGTAAGGGCATTGCCCAAAGAAGAGGAACATTGTCTCCCACCTCTTTCTTTCTTTCTCACAATAAAGGAAGGATAATCCTAGTTTCTAGAGGCCTCTAGCAGAACTGAGCCGCATTGGGCAGGACTGTGTCACATACACATGCTAAACTATCTGCTTATGAAAAGGATGATGCCAAACATAATTTGCCTCTCATGTTGGGGAGAGAGAGAAGTCACTTTCTGTGAGCACATAGGAAGCTATAATCCCAAAAACATCCAATTTTGCCATGGAAAAAAATAAGGAAAAATGACTATGGTTTAGGTCTCAGGAGGTTGCTTCAACTTTCCTTACTTCAAAATATTTCTGTGTCTATTCTCCTCCATCACTTATAACTTTTTCTGTCCTCCTTCATATTCTTTTTTTTTTTTTTTTTACTATCTCAATGGAGAGGCAACCCAGCTCCATTTCAGGATTCGGTACTCCATCTGTCTACCTCCCTAAGACCTTGCTCTTGTCCTAGCCCCTCACAGTGGTCCCTAAGCCACATGCAGTTACCTGCAGGTTGTTCCACTCAGCATTCCACTAGTGAGAATTAGAGATCCGAAGCTCCTTTTGTTGTGCCAGGAGGATCCGGACTGAAAGATGCAAGAACTTGTTCAGATCCTATCCACTGGGGCTGGGGCTAAGGACAACCTTTATCCTTTTCTATACCTACATCTTCTGTGTCTGCCTCAGCAATGTGGGAGTGCCACGTGGTATCCTCAGCGACTTGGTTTCAGACTGCTTCCATTTTACCTTCTCTCTCTCCACTGATACCAGTCTCCTGGAGTTTGGATTCTACTCAATTTTTCTGAGTCACAACCTGGTGGAACATTGATATTGGCTTGGCTTGAAACTGAAACTTGTTCCATTTCTTCCCTATACTCATATTCATTCATTCTTCTTCTTCTTCTTTTTTACTTAACAAATATTAAATGTTGACTCTTTCAAGGACTGTGTGCTAGGGAGACATTGGCAAATAAGCTGGAATTCTCTGCCTTCGATGAGTTTACATTCTGGTGGTGGATCTTTGTTTCTCCACAAGGTATGGCATGAAATTCAAGGCTATCTCACAGAAACCTTCAAAGCAAAGCAGCCAAGTTGTTAACCCTCTGCAGCATAATCTCTGTTTTAATTTTTCACAAACAACTACCACTCTTAGTCTAAATTATTTTGGTCTTTACACAGCTCATAACATATCTTTTCACAGAGGCTATTGTTTCAGACAATTACACTTTCCAACAAGATAAACACCATGTAGGGCAATGCACTTGTGGTACAGTACATTTTATTAATAACATTTCTTGTCAGCTGAGCGGGCTAGGCTATGGATGGATGATTACAGCAAAAAATGAAGCCCATATCTGATATAAGTTTATGTATCATCAGAGTTGTTACCCTATCTCCGCTCACAGTCAGGAACCTGCCAGATCTTTTTCAACAGAATGGTTTGTAGATGGCAGAAGATAAAAATATTTACTATTAATCTGCCTGCCTTTGGTTATACCAACTTGAGGATATATAGTAAAATCAAAATTTAATTTTTTAACATTTTCAAATTTCACATAGGTTTATTATTCCCACTTTCATTTTTAGTAGAAAATAGGTTCTCCAAAGAATTGCTATACTATATTGAAATATAAAACTGCTTGTGTATTTTCAACTAATAGCACTTGTACTTCACATGGTGTCGTGGACACTCAGTGTCTAATTTATCTTGACAGAGTCTGAAGTAGAAGTAAACCAATTCAGACTGCAGGGCCTAAAGTACAAGTCAGAGAAGGTGGATGTAGCAGAAGTGAAATGAGAGCATTTAAATGAAATATGAACTCTAGTCAATTTGAATGAATTCCCTTAGCACCTCAGTCCAGAAAAGAACCTGTAAAGGTTTTAATCTTCACTTGACTCATGATGAAGTGCATGACCCTAAACGAGTCAGTTAATTAATTTCAGTGTCTTGGTGTCCCTATTTTACAATAGGGTTAATAAGACAGGTAGTGCACCTGTATTTGGAATTTGGGAGAATAGAAAATTATACTCTTTCTGAAATGTAGCTGATAATTATCAATCAATTATCAAATTTATCGAATTTATTAAGCCCTGCACTTACCCATCTCTATAGGCAGAGAGCCTAGCAAACCTTAAACATAAATAAAATACTGAAAAAATTTTTGTTGCTTGAATGAGTGAGAAAATGAATCAGTGAGCCACCTACTACATGTCCGGTCCTCAGCTATGGAAGATCCAAGATGTATCCTTGCCTTTAAGAAACTTTCTAGTGAAATAAGCCATATATAGAATGAAAGGTATTTAACAATTGATGTATGAAATGCCCAATAAATGTTATGGTCCATCATCCTCAAACTAGAATTCTCAGATTCTCAGCTTCGTTATGGCTTCTTCCCTAAAATTGACGGGCTTGAGAATATGCATATGGTTTTTTTGTGTAAAGGTAGGAGAGTGTGTTTAATAAAAGACTTAAATATGGACATATGTTTCATTAGAATAATATTCTGCAGGGAAGTGGAATTGAAATATAAATTCAAGGGGGAAATATATAAAACTGTTAAAGATTAAGAACTTATTTATAAAATTCTTTTTATATTTTTATTGAGGTATAACATCCATGTAGTAAAATGCACAAACCACCTTTTAAGTCGAGATATAGGTAATCCCCCTTCCCACTATGACCTTTCTTAGTTAATCTCCTTCCCCCATCCCAGAGATAACCATTATTCTGACTTCGCATGCCATAGGGTACTTTAGCCTGTTCTTGGAAGTTGTATAAATTGAATTATACAGTAGGCTCTCCTTTGTGCCAGGCTTCTTTTGTTCAGCATTATGTCTGTATGATGCATCCATTGTTGCATACACCAGAGTCCATTCTTTTTAATTATTGCAAAATAGCTATTCTCAAAGTGTGGTCTGAGAATCCTTGGTGGGGGGAGTGCCTGAGAATTTTCAGGGGGGTCCACAAGTCAAATCATTTTCATAATGATTTAGGATTTTATTTAGTTGCTCTTTTCAGTGCCATGATGTTTTAATTCATGATGCAAAAGCAATGATAGTTAAAACTGTTGGCACCTTAGTGTGAATTTTTCTTTCCTTGAGTCCATACTTTTTGTGTCCTCTCTGAAATATCTTTGTCTACCTTGAGGACACAAATATTTTCTCTGATTTTTTCCTAAAAGTTTTATAATTTTAGATTTTACATGTAGGACTATGAGCCAATTCAAGTTAATTTATGCATATGTTATGACTTTAGGATCAATAGTCCTTTTTTATTCTTAATGTGGATGTCCAATGTCCAATTGCTACAGCAGTACTTATTGCAAAAATGACTCTTCCTCCACTGAATCACATTGGTACTTTTGTCAAGTTGACTATATGTTTATTTTGTTTCTAGACTTTATATTCTGTTTCCTTGATCTATCTACCTATCCTTTAATAATACCATAGTTTGAGGAGAATTGTTATGTTAATATTGAATCTTCTGATTCATGAACATGGTATATTTATTTATTTATGTATTCTTTATTTTCTTTCAATGGTCTTTTGTACTTTTTTTTTTTTTAATTTGACAGACAGAGATTACAAGTAGCAGAGAGGCAGGCAGAGAGAGAGGAGGAAGCAGACTCCCCGCCAAACAGGGATTCCGATGCGGGGCTCAATCCTAGGACCCTGAGATCATGACCTGAGCCGAAGACAGAGGCTTTAACCCACTGAGCCACCCAGGTGCCCCAGGTCTTTTGTACTTTCTAATAGAAAGATCTTTTGTTAGATTTATTCATAATTATTTTTTTGTGCTGCTGTAAACAGAGTGGATTTTTGAATTGCAGTTTACAATAGTTTGCTGTTAGTATAAAAAGATTTTTGTTTAATGCTTGCTTTAAACAGGTTCTTACATATGAACCCTGTATTCTGTGACCTTGCTACATTTACTTATGGGTTCTAGTAATTGTTTTCTAGATTCATTAGGATTTTTACATTAATAATCAAGTAATTTGCATATAGGGACTATTACTTCTTCCTTTTTGATCTTAATGACATTTATTTCCTTTCCTTTTTCCTCTTAAGTGACTAGGACTTCTAGTACACTGTTGAATATACGTAATAATAATAATGGCATGTTTGTTTTATTCCGATTGTAGAGGAAAACGTCTTTTATTTCTAATTATGCTGTAGTTGTTTTATTCATTTGAGGCAGTTCCTGCTATTTCTGGTTTGCTGAAAGTTTTTATCAGGAATGAATGTTGGATTGTGTCAAATGCATTTTCTATATCTATTGAAATCAGCATATTGGTTTTCTTTTTTAGTGAATTACATTGTTATAGTGAATTACATTGATTAAATACTTAAACTAATCTTGCATTTCTGGGATAAGTTCTATTGAGTCCTGAAGTATTCTTCTTTTTATATACGGTCAGTTTGATTTGCTAGTGTTTTGTTAAGGGTTTTGTCTGTATCTCCATGAAGGATATTGGTCTGTAATTTTTTTTATCATGTTTGTCGGGTTTTGGTATTCAGTATATTGTTGATGTTTTAGTTTCTCAAGACTGCTGTAACAAAATACCACAGACTGGGCTTAAACAACAGAATTTATTTTCTCACAGTTCTGGAGGCTTAAGTTCAAGATCAAGTTGTTGACAGGTTTGGTTTCTCCTAAGGCCTCTCTCCTTGGCTTGTAGATAGCAGTCTTCTCACTGTGTCTTCACATGCCCTTTCTCTGTACAACCACATGCCCCTGGTTTCTCTTCCTCCTCTTATAGGGACGCTAGTCATATTAGATTATGACCCTACTCTAACCTTATTGTTTTAATTTAATCACCATAATAAAGATCTTACTTCCAAATGTGGTTATATTCTGAAGTACTAAGAGTTGGTACTTCAACATATGAGTTTTCAGGGAGGGGGGACACAATTTAGCCCGTAACTGTTGGCCTTATAAAATGAGTTGGATAGTGTTCTTTCTTCTACTCTTTTCTGAAAATCATTTGTGTAACTTCAGTGATTTCACCAGTGAAACTATCTGACCCTGGTGTTTTCTTTGGGGGAAGGTTTTTTATAACAATTCAATTTGTTTATTGGATGTAGGTCTATTTAGATTTTCTCCTTTTCCTTGTGCCTATTTTGGTACATGGTAAATTTCAAGAAATTTGTTTTCTTCATCTATGTTGTTGAATTTGTTGTCATAATATTGTTTATAGTGTTGTGTTATTCTTCTAATGTCTGTGGGATCTATGTTGACAGCCAATTTGTTTTAAGCCCTTGTTTTAAACAGTCAAACCCATTTTAAAGAACTCAAGAGGAAAAGAATTCAAAAGTTGTTTGGTTTTTCTGGATGCTTGGTTTTACCATGTAAAGCTTAAAATTAGCTTGTCAATTTCTACAAAAAGACTGGGATTTTGATTTGCTTAGGGAAAATTGCCATCTTAACAAAATTATATCTTTAGATATGTGAACATGGTTTATGTTTATTTATATCTTTTTACATTTCTCTCAATTTATGTCTTTTTAAATTTCTCTCATGAATATATCACAGTTTTCAGGATACAAATGTAGCACAAATTTTGTTGGATTTATTCCTAAGTATTTTCTATTTTTTGAAAATTTTATTGTTTACATTTCAATTTCCAGTTGTTAGTTGCATGTATGTTTATATTGATACTATATCCTATGAGTTTGTTAAACCTACTTTTTAATTCTAGCAGCTTTTTTGCTAGTTATTTCTGATATTTATATATATTTTTTATATATAAGTGATATATAAAATATAAATATGTCATCTGTGAACAAAGACAGTTTTATTTCTTTCTGTTCAAATCTATGTGCTTTTTATATCCTTTTCTTGTCTTATTACACTGGCTAGATTCTTGAGTACAATGTTGAGTAGAAGCAATAAAAGCAAACATCCTTGCATTATTTTAAGTCTTAGAAGGGAAATAATTCAGTTTTTTTATCATCAGTTATGATAGTACAAATAGATGTTTCATAGTCTTTTATTAGATTGAAGAAGCTTCCTTCCATTCATAGGTTGCTGAGACTAGTACATGTCTTCTTAATATATGTGATAAAATGGGAAGTACACATGAAGTACTTCTGCTGCATATAGGAGTATGATGATTGTCTCAAGGAAAAGCACTTGTGCAACTGAATTGTGAACTGAACTGGTTGTTTTTTTCCTAGGACATCATTTTTACTTGAAAAGAGCAAGGACAAACTATGATTACTCAGACTAAAGTATTTGGCAGATATTTTGTTTTAAAAAATGGAGTGAGCCTGTTACTTCAAGGCAAACATAACTTATTTGTTGACATCAATAATTTGCATTTTTGAGCAAAAATAGAATTTTGGAAAATTTATATTCACTATCTTGGCCTTAACATCTTCACAGTACTTCATAATTTTTCTATTGAGATTGGTGATGATATTAACAAATATGATTTTTCTGACATACCATGATGTATGTCAGTATTTGGAAGATCTGCATATATTAATGAACCAGTATTTTAAGAAACTACCACTTATCAAGTCTTGATGTGGTATTAAAGAAGACAATTCAGAATTTTCTGAGAAGACTATTAAAATAATCTTTCTCTTTTCCATTATATATTTTTGTAAGACCAGATTTTCTTCATATACCTTAACAAAAGAACACATTGTGATAGATTGAAATAGAAGCAGATATTAAAATTTAATTATCTTCTATTAAGCCTGACTGTTAAAAAATTTTCCAATAATTAAAATAAGGCTACTACTTCTTACTAATATTTTTATTTGGAAGATATAGTCATACATAAAAATATGTACCTTAACAGTACATATGTACCTTAATGGATTTATTATTGTTATTTTTAAATTTGGTAAGATATACATAACAAAATTTACCATTTTCACGATTTTTAGGTGTATAGGTAAGTGACCTTAAGTACATTCACATTGTTACTCATTTGTCACCACCATTCTTCTCTATAACATTTTCTGTTGCCAAACTGTAACTCTTTATGCATTAAACAATAATTTTGTTTGCCCTTCTTCCTAGCCCTTGGCAACCACCATTTTCTTTTCTTTCTCTATGAATTTAACTACCCTAGGTATCTCCTATAAGTAAAATCATACAATATTTGTGTGTACATCTGTTTGGCTCCTTTCACATAACTTCTTTAAGATTTATCTATGTCATTGTGTTATTTTTAAAATAGATTAATAAACATTTAAAAAATGTCTCAGTCCTAATTTTTGATATGACACATGTTGATAGACATGCCCAAATAGATTTTAAAAAGTCATTGGTGTCCTCAGTAAGTTTTAGGAGTATAAAGGAGTTCTGAACTCTGCAACCAAAAATTTGCAGAGTCATTACTACATAATATCCCAGAGTATGTATGTATGTGTGTACATATGTAGGTATGTAAGTGCCATAATTCACCTAGCCTTTGTACTGCTGAGGAACAGTTGGTTTTTCTTCAGTTTTTGGTTATTATGTAAAAAGTTGCTATGAGTACTTTTGTATGTGTCTTTTAGAGGACCTCTCTACTTCTTTCCATCTGATGTCTAGGAGTGGTATGGCTGAATGTGCCTTTTTAAGATTTTATTTATTTATTTATTTGACAGACAGAGATCACAAGTAGGCAGAGAGCCAGGCAGAGAGAGAGAGGAGGAAGCAGGCTCCCCGCCGAGCAGGGAGCCAGATGTGGGCCTCACTCCTAGGACCCTGAGATCATGACCCGAGCCGAAGGCAGAGGGGAGCCACTGAGCCACCCAGGCTCCTTGAATGTGCCTTTTAAAAATGAATAGTGGTGGATATCAAATCTTTCTTGTATTTATGTCCTATTGGTTACATTTCAAAGAATATTGTGTAATAGATTTATTTTAAATGCTGCTATTTATAATATACAGGATATTTAAATTTACGATGAAAAATTATAGATATCAGCTTAAATGTGTGAGGCATATATCACTTAAACAGATTGTTTTTGGAGGTATACAGGGAAAGAGTTTTGAAGATTAATGGGCAGTAGACCCTTCAAGAGTTCAGAAGAGCAAGGTGATTGAGGATTTTACAGGTCTCTTTTTGTCTCTATCTCTACTCCCCTCTTTTGCTGTCTTCCTCATGACTTAACCAGTCATTTGACAATATTTATTCAACAACTATTATATGCCAGATACTCTGCTATGCATTGGGAGTATAGCTAGGAACATGACAGACAAGATTTGACTCACAGTTTAGTGAAGAAAACAGTAAACCTAGAAACAAGTCATTGAAATAACTATAAATGATGTTAAATCACACACAGGAAACAAGTATATGATAGGGTATAGTGGTAGCATTGGCTGTTATGTAGGATGGTTATGGTGGCTTCATGTTGGAGAAGCTGACTGTGCCTAAGAGCCAAGATGAGAACATTCCAGGCAGAGAGGCTCATCCTGAGAGCATTAACAAGGCTTTGAAGAAGTAGAAGCTTGGAATGTTCCAAAAACTGAAACCAGGCCACCATGACAGGATTATAGTCAGACTTTGAGTCTTTTTGAAAAACAAGTTACATAGTCAACCCTTGAAGGTATCTGTACACAAAATCTATAGTCAATACAAACTGTATATAAGGTAATAATAAAATTTAGAAAACATGCTAATGCTCATGAGAAGTGATAGAAGTGAACAAGCCTCTACTTTCCCCTGGAACCAGGAGCCAGGGAAGGAAGGCTGAGGAAATAAACCACAGTTGTTCCATCTGTATCAGCACAAGCACTGCTATCACCCTGGCAGGAGTATCAGCCCATTGAAGGAGAGATTGTGTCTTGTCAATTTTTGTATGTCCAGTGCCTAGCACTGTGCTTGGTCTGAAGAAGATGCTTAATCTATGTATGTCATTTTTTAAAAGATTTTATTTATTTAATTTGGAGAGGGGAGAAGGGCAGAGGGAGAGAGAGAGACTCTCAAGCAGGCTCCATGCCCAGCTCAGAGCCTGATGCTGGGCTGGACCTCATGACCCCGAGATCATGACCTGAGACCATGACCAGAGCCAAAATCAAGAGTCAGATGCTTGACTGACTGAGCCATCCAGGCTCCCCTTAATCTATGTGTGTCTTAAGGGAGGAACTAAAATTTATGTAGTGCTAGTCTCTGTGCTAGAGCCATTTAAACAAAGTCAAAAGACAGAATACTGGGGCGGGGATGGGGAAGGAAACATGCACAACAGCCAATAGGTTGTTATGCTTAATAGACTTTTAAAATGAGCATATTGGGGCACCTGGGTGGCTCAGTGGGTTAAGCCTCTGCCTTCGGCTCAGGTCAGGATCCCAGGCTCCTGGGATCGAGCCCCACGTCAGGCTCTCTGCTCAGTGGAGAGCCTGCTACCCCCTCTCTCTGCCTACTTGTGATCTCTCTCTGTCAAATAAATAAGTAAATAATCTTTAAAAAAATAATAAAATGAGCATATTGGTTATGGTCATCTGTTCTGGAAAAAGGTATACTGTTTTGAAGGCAAATTAGCGATAGGGTGGGTACTTTGTTGCTCAAGGGGAGCCAGAACACAAGAGAGACTAGGGAACAGAGAGAGAAAGAGAGAGAGAGAGATACAGAATGAATAAATGAATGAATACATGAATGAATGAATGATGGATCTGAGTAGCTCTGTGCAGCTCATTCCTAATCTGGTGCCCCTAAAGCTGACCTTCAGATGTTCCCCCAGCATGTTTTTTCTCTTTCGCTAGTCTTACACTGAAAGTACAAATATAAACAGAAGAAGAGACATATCCCTTTCACACTGTACAGCTTCAGAGAAAATGACAAAAGCCCGAGTAACCTGTTAACTGAATGAAGACTCCCAGATGTGCATAGTGTCTTTTAAAAAACTTTGTCAGAACTTGTTACTAACATGTGTATACTGTGTGTATTTACTACCAATTACCATAGTTTTATTTATTACATAATATACTCGTTTTCATTTTGAAGAGGAAACAAGCTAATTTTTGCACTATATGTTTTTTTCTATTTTAACCAAGCATATTTCTGATAAGTTTGTTCAACAAATATTGGGCACCTATTATGTGCCACTGGCCCAAGGACAGCATATGGAGCAAGAATGAATAAAACAAAGTCTGTGACTTCATGGAGTTTATGTTCTACGTGGGAGTGAGGGTAGGAAAGATAGTAAACAGATAGGGAAATAAGTTACATAACATAATGTCGGGTAGTGATAAATAGTATGAAGAAACTAGAGCAAGGAAAGGAATTCAATTAATGTATACTTATTGTTGAGAGAAGCAAGGTGGGGTAAATGATATTGAATAGAGCTCAGATCGAGCCAAGAACATCACAACCATGTGAACCCCAACCCTATCTATTCTCACAGTTCCCAGGCTGATTTTCATTTACTTAATGTTCAGGTAAAATTGAGTTTGTCAGAGCAAGACCTGGAATTCAAATGGTAACAAAGATGGTATAAATGCCTGAAAATAAAAATGTTTCAAATGTCATCAGTTCCCACCTGTGATTTCCAATCTGCTGACAAACTAATAGCTGAAATAAAAGGAGGGAAGTATAGTTCCAAGTGGTTTAGTATAACAATGTGATGGTTGGTTTGAAGGAACAGAAGATATTAGTGCAATCAATAAGATTTGAAAAAAGCACCCCTTAGAGGTCTAGAGCTTGTATTAGTGTTAAACTGGTTTTGTTTATACTGATAACCCTTAAAAATTTCTAACCAGTATCACCCATGACAAACTAATACCACAACCAACAGTTCAATTTCTCTCCTCCTAAGCTTACCCTGTTGTATTTATTCCAAAATTCTTTCTCTTCCTCTCCTCTCTGTTCCCTTCCTCTTTCTTTTTCCTTCTTTCTATCTAGACTTCATGTAATCCTATCCTGAGCCATGGCTTAGTAAACCATCTATATGCTGATGACTCTAATTTATATGTTCAACCTTGTTTTTTCTCCTGAGTTTTAGGCTTATATATTGAACTGCTTACTCCGTGTTTTTACTTGTATGTCTAATAGTTATTTCAAATTAAACATGGTTAATACAGAAAACTTGATTTCCATCTGCCCTATCCACTTCCCAAAATGGATCCCCCCTAAATCTTTTCCATATAAATAAATTATGCCTCTATTATTTATCCTATTGCTTCGTACAGGTATCTAAGTTTCTCATTTTAATCCACACTCCACATCCAATCCATCAGTAAATTTTATTGGCTCTCATCCCAAATTGTATCTGGAACCAACCATTTCTCATCATCTCTACTTCAGTAGCCCTCATTAAAAGATGTCATTATATCTTGCCTGGTCAGCTGCAAGAACATCCTACCTGGTCTCCCTCAGTAGTGCAGGTAAGCCAAGGCTGTCAGGCTTAGAGGGAGTTGAGGCCGTTTGTGAGCCTAAGGCTTAGAGTGCATGGTGTCTGCACTGGAGTAACCACCATGAGGTGGTCACTGGGCCTGGCCTGGGATCTGTGAGGTTGCTGAGGGACTGTGCACTTTAAGTGCACAGTTGGAGCAGAGCCTGAAGTTCTTCCCCACACACTTGCACCACTGATAGATGATACAGCAGGGACTAGAAAAAGCAAAATGCAACATTCAGGAACCAGGAAGAGAAACTCTCTTCTTTCTGCAACGTCCTTCCCATGCTCNGGGGGGGGGGGGGGGGGATGTTGCAGAGAGTGAATGAAGGGTGAATTTAGAGCTGAGAGGCAATAAATTGATAGTTGGCCCAGTATATTTCAAAATAATAAATGAATCTTAATTATCTTCACAAATCACCATAGTATCAGGCTTATTGTTGTTTTCATTTCTGGGATTATTAATAAATTATATGGAACTGGGATTTAAATTTAGAAAGTACAATTTGTATATCTTTGTTGCCATTCTTTTTATTTTTAAGCTTTATTTATTTTAGAGAGGGGGGTGGGGGCAGAGGGAGATAAGTAGACTCCCTGCTGAGCACAGAGCTACATCCCAGGATCCTGAGATGATGACCTGAGCTGTAATCAAGACCTGGACGCTCAACCAACTGAGCCACCCAGGCGTGCCCATCTTTGTTCCCATTCTTATGTGAAGTTTCTTCTCTGAACCTCGTTGATACTATTAACGATAAGAAATCCAATATAGTGTGTGCCAGGAAGATGCCAAGGCATCACATGCCTAAGTTTCTGAAGCTACATCTAGCAAATGCTTGGGCATAGGCCAGCAATGCTTGATGGTTAAATGAATTAATGAAATGCTTCTTACAAACTGATACTCTCTATTGGATACAACTCCATCTGCTTTCCTATGTGAATCACTCTTTTAAGAGCAGAATTAGTCTGTTAGCCCAGATTAGTTCATCACAATAGCTACCTAGCCAAAACAAGTCTCTAAGTCTCTAAGGCTATGCTAGGGGAAGGTAAGATTTGAGAGAAGACTTACAACAAGAGATGGTGTGGGCTGAATGTTTATGTTCCCCCCAAAATGCACATGCTAAAGCCCTAACCCCCCAGAGTGGCTGTATTTGATGAGGCCTCTAAGGAAGTAATTAAAGTTAAATGAGGTCATAAGGGTCAGATTCTCTTCTGATAGGATTAGTGCCCCTCTAAGAAGAAACATCAGAGAACGTGCTCTCCACCCCTCTCCCCTACCCCATGCGTACACTGAGGAAAGGCCGTATGTGCCTATAGTGGGAAAGCGTCCATTTGCTTCCCCAGGGGAGAGCTCGCATCAGACACAAACCCTACTGGCATCTTGATCTTGGACTTCTAGTCTCCAGAACTGTGAAAAAATAAATTCTGTTGTTTAAGCCACCCAGTTATGGCATTTTGTGATGGCAGGAGGTAAGTATAAAAGGCCTGATAAAAGAATAAATAAAATGAGGCACTATCTAGAAAAGGTGAGATTGGGGGGTGCCATAGGTAGGCAAGAGCAGCATGAATATTCAAGATACTTGTGTATATGGGGGTAGGGAAGAAACATGGAAAAGAGGAGAGTGGAGGAATAACAAAAGCAAATTTCTTTCACTATGTCACCATTTTGCTTAAAACTGGACTTTTTTAACCAATGGAGGGACATGAATAAGGATATCCCCCAAAACACATTAGCACCCACACATTTTTCTACTTGTGTTTAGAATGATTTTTTTTTACTTTCATCTGACTATAAGTCTATAGTAGTTTTCAAAGTAAACATTATAAAGGCTTAAATCGAGAGTGGTCAAGAAATTAGCTTTCATTCTCACATGGAGTACAAGTTCTGAGACCTACTTCCAACCATTTAAGCCTCTCCTACACAGAAATGGAACCTCAACTGCTCACTTAGCTCTTCTCAGTAAAGAGGAGGTAGAAACATTTGAATTGAAAGGACTTCTCTACAGAAAAACTCAACACAAGGTGTAGATATATTCATACAGTTGTGAATTAGGTGATTTAGGTCTAAACTCTCAGTGGAATCGGATACTAAGCCAGTGCTCAATAGTGAGTAGGTGCTCAGTAAAACCACTGAATAAACAGTATAGTAAATAAAGTAAAGCCTTAGAATTAAGCTTTGCTTCAGATTTTGTTTTCTAGGTACAGTTTTCCCAAAGACATCCTTACTGTACCTCTTCATGAAGCTGTGGTCAGCTGAGTAATGCACCCTTTTCTGCCTCATTTGCTTATTTCCTCACTCTCCCTGTCCTTGGATTACACTCCAAATGAAGTTCTAGTCCTCAAATTTTTTCAGGCTTTGTTTGCTAGATAATCCAAATGAAGACAGTACCCAACACAGTGTCAAAATGCATGCTTAAAGGAGATATTTTATAAATAAACTTAGAGTCAAAATTTGTGGCAGGTATAGAAATGTGAATAATGATCTTTTGGTAAAACAATTCTTGGCAATAAAGAGCCCTAAAATTGATACTTTAAAAAACCTTCAGCATTTATGCTATTGACATTTTTGGAGGATACTTCCTTTGTATAGAATGCTTATTATTTGGGATTTGTCTGATCTTTCATCATGATTGGATTAAAGTCATACGTGTCTGGCCAGAATATCGCATAGTGATATTATGCCTGTTTTAGGGCATGCTGTCTAAAGTACATGATGTCAGGGACACTTGAGTGGCTCAGTTGGTTAAACATCTGACTCTTGATTTTGGCTCAGGTCATGATCTCTGAGTTGTGAGGTCGAGTCCTGCATCAGGCTCTGTGCTAGGGACGGAGCCTGCTTAAGATTCTCTCTCTCCCTCTCTCCCTGCCCCCCTTCTGTCCCTCTATATAAAAAAAATAAATACAATAAAGTTCTTTAAAAAAAGAAAAGAAATAAAGTACATGATGTGCATAATATCACTTTATTAGTGATATTAATTTTGACCACCTGGCCAAAATTGTTAATCCTTTTTAAAAAAAATGTATACCCGAATATCTGTATTTTTCTTATTTATAATGTCGTCATAGTCTGACAACATGGTAGCGCCATAGCAGGCTTCATTATTATTGCCTCATACTCCAGCCTCTCATAACTACCAGATAAAATGTAAGCACCACAGAGGCAAGGGTTATTGCCTGTTTTATTCACCGATACAAAATATTCTAAGCACATGGTACAGTGCCTAGCACATATTTACTGAATGAATGAATAAAAAGATAATTCTGATTGGTAGGATGTTGAGCAGAACAGAATTTATTATGATAAAATTCCTTTATGACAGAACATTATTATAGGAATGTTAATTCAGCAGACCATGGTTATAGGAAATGAGAACAGAACAGAAAATATATGATTGAGGATAATTTTAACCCCCCATTTTAGGTCGGATATTTAACCAAAATTATGAGTAGCTAAACTGACTGATTTAGGATGTCTTGCAAATTACACTTATCACTCTCTAGAGGTGATACTAATGGAAATGAAATGGCTAAAAAGTGAGGAAAAAGATGACGTCTAAAAGGAAGAGAATGAGTGTTGCATAGATACATCTAAATTTTCCTCACCAGCCCTCAGCTGAATTATACACAGGTCTCACTTTGCATGGTTCTGACATGCATGATTTCCAGTTACCATGGTTTAGTTAAATAATCCAGCCCTATATCATCACAGTTCACATTTCAGTTACCATGATTCAGTTCAGTTCAGTAACTGGATAAAGTACAAACTTTGTTGCTGGGTCTTCAGTCCACAAATCACCACATAAATAACACGTGCCTATTGTGATCAGTGACCAGTTGAATACCTTCTTTCAAAGTCTATCAGTGATTGATTATTCTGCATCTGTTATTCATTTTATACACACACACAGCAAAAGTGTATAGTTGTGTTGCAATCTTGTCTCCCAGTGATAAATTCACATGACATTTTATAAAAATGGATAATCAAAAGAGCGAATTGGCCAACAGTACAGCAAATAGCCCAAAAATGACACTGCTGGAACTGAAATTCACATTGAACATAAATAGAATTATAGAAGAAATAGCTGATAGTGGAAAAACTCTAGATGTACAGCCAGAAGAACTTTGTAAAGGAGAAGTTATCAACATAAAGGAAAGTGGTTGCGACAAAAAGGGTGAAGAGATCCCAGAAGAAGTAACACAGGCAAAAAAAAACAACAATAAAAAAACCCCCACCAAAACCCAAAAAACAAAAACCTTCCACATTAACAGAACTTTTGGAGATATTTCACAAAACAAATGTCAAAATGTTGGAAGCTAATCCAAACTTAGGAAACAGTATAACAATTCACTAGGGCAAACACAAAATCCTTATTCCCTGTTGTAAGTTATACAGTGAGAAGAAGGCAAGCAGTGTTTAGGTTACTCTTGATGCATTTAAAATAAAAAATAAAACAATTCTCAATGTTTCTGATGCCTTAAATTTCAATATACTAAGTAAATAATAGCTTTATTATTTTTTCATTCCTCTATGCAAGTACAGATAAGAGATTTTACTGTTTTGACAAAAATTTTAACATTCATGAAACACTTTTTTCATTGATTATTAAAATCATTTGGCACAGTTTCACCATGCGTGCTCATTTTAAAAGATGATTTCAATTATTTATTTGAGAGAAAGAGTAGTGAAAGAGAGAGCAGGAGCAGGGGGAGTGGGAGAGGAAGAAGCAGGCTCCCTGCTCAGCAGGCAGATAGCCTGACATGGGGCTTGATCCCAGGACCCTGTTATCATGACCTGAGCTGAGGGCAGATGCTTAACTGAGCCACCCAGGTGCCCCTTGTGTGCTCATTTTTGAGCTTCTGCATGAAGATTGCCTTTTTTGCATTTAAGGTAAAGTGCAAATTAAATGCTCAGAAGTGAAAAACAGAAAGCCCTTACCATAGTTGATCTGAAGAAAATAAAGAACCACTGGCTGGAAATGATAAGCTGTAGATGTTAGCCTCCCTCTTGGATCACTCCCAAGTCTATATCTCTACCTCGTGTTTCCAAGTCATGTCTGGGCATTCCACCAGCAAGCACCTCACATACAACACATCCAAAACAACTTTCTCCTAACCCTGCCACCTACCAAAAAGCCCCAAGCAACTTGATTCTTATACTGGAGTACAATTAGGATTAGTGGTTACTAACAGAGACCTGAAATAAGCTTAAACAAGATAAATATTTATTTTCTGTCAAAATGAAACTCCAGAATTAGGCAACCCAGGGCTAACTTGGTGACTCACCGATTTCAGGAATCTATCTTTTTGTTCTACAATCCTTAGCATGAAGTGTCTATCTTCAAGTAACCTCATGGTCACAAACTAGCTGCTTGTGCCTCAACATTCCAGGCAGAGAGAAGGAAGGTAAATAAAAAAATGTGGTCATCCTGCTGAGTCAATGTATTTTAGACACATTGGATGTTCCACCCGAAGATGTCTGCTTATATCTTATGTCATTATGTCTTATTAGGCATAGTAGAGACAGGAAAATACAGTTTTCCTATGGTTTTAAGCTGGTTATGTTGCCATCTTTAATACTGTATAGGTCAATTACATAAGAAAATGGGTCAAGTGGATATTAGGTAAGCAAGTGGTAGTCTTTATCAGACATCTTTAATGATTCTACCTTTCACCTGTTCATCAAGCCAGAGAACTAGGGATTACCTGAGACTCTTTTTTCTTCCTCACTGCCCATGTCCAAGGGTAGTTTATTATACTTACCAAATTTCTTTCAAATTTGAAACTCCACTTTTTTCTTTAAAACTCCATGGGCTAAAATAATGCATGATGCATTCTGTTTATGTTTATAAATGTTTGTGGGATGCTGATTTAATAGTTGGTTTTCAGACAATAGGGGAAGTTATTGCAGTGAACTTTAAATTGGGGTCTTCAAATAATATTCAAAGAGTATTCTTATTGTATTATATAGCGTAATTCCTGGAATTCTTTGAGTCACAAAGTGGTTTTTCCCCCAAGGGACAGTTTATTTATTTTTTTATTTTTAAGATTTTATTTATTTAAGAGAGACAGAGTGAGTGAGAGAGAGCATAAGCAGAAGGAGAAGCAGACTCCCTGCTGAGGAGGCGCCTGACAACCTGGGCTCCATCCCAGCACCCTGGGAATCATGACCTGAGCCGAAGGCAGATGCTTAACTGACTGAACCACCCAGGCACCCCACAAAGTAATTTCTTATTCTCTAACACTAGTGGGATTTGAATTGGTTGTTCAATTTCAATAGTATGAAATGCACGCAAATATACTCCCTTTTCTAGTATTTAGCTTTTTCTCAATTGTATAACTTTGTTAGTTGCTTCTGTCTCTTGCACTGTCTCCTCTGAGGGACCTCTATGACATGTTCCTTAGAGTGCCCATGAGCATGCACCACACCCCACAACCCCCTACACACACACACACACACGCGCACACACACACACACACACACACACACACACACACAGTAATGGCCTCAAAAATCTTATTCTGTTAGCAAGTCAAAATGTCAAACATCTCAGTGGCAGGTATGAAGAACAGTAAGCCTGTCCCTGCTGAGCCACCTGCTGAATATTCCATATGCTAGGTACTAATTTTAGGAGAAAGAAAGGAAAGTTTAAAAATGTATTCTCTTCTCACTGCTCCACAAGAGCCACCTTTCCTTTTCTTCTCATGCAGCTGCCACAGAAGCTTACATGAATGCAAGCAAAATGCAAGTGGTACTAGAAACAAGGCTTAATTTAAAAGAATTCACCAGATGACTTAAACAAATAAACCTATTGGTTAAGCTTATTGTTCTGGAGAGAATAAGCAGTGGGACTGGCTTTGGATGGATGGAATTGACTAGAACAGAGCAGGGCTGACAAATTGGGATAAAATATTTGGCAGTTGTTTTTTATCCTAGGACAGATGACCAACTTACTTTAAATTCATTTCCTGCAGCTGGTGAGTGGGTGGTCAGGTCTGTATCCTACCCACTGTAGCCAAGTAACATTTCTTGACTTTGACACGTTTCCTCCATTTGATTAGATATTTGACAAAACAATATACATCACAGGGGTGCCTGGATGGCTCAGTCGTGCTCAGGTCATGATTCCAGGGTCCTGGGACTGAGCCCGGGATTGCGGGCTACCTATTCAGCGGGAAGCCTGGTTCTCCCTCTTCCACCCACTCTGCTTGTGTTCCTTCTCTCACTGTGTCTCTCTCTGTCAAATAAATAAATAAAATCTTTTAAAAAATGTACATCACAGGTCATTTTCAAAATATTATTGCTTCTTCAAATCCTGACATTCGGTATAAATGAAGACCTCTGCAAGCTCTAAACGTGCTCCAAAAATGGGTCATTTTGACAAGCTGTAAAATTGACTGTTTGCCTACAGTCTGTAGGATGGAGCTTTATTAGTGGTCATTTTACAAATGCTGTTTTATCTGTAGCTGTACATTTTTCCTTTGTAGCTCTAAATATTTCAGTTGCTCAAATAATTTAACATAGTAGCATGGGGACAGGACAGTTGGAACAAATGATTTATAGATAACTTTTGTGATTTCTTCTTACGTTTGAAGTCATAATTTCATTAAGTTGGTTTTTCAAATTGAAATTTCATACACAGTTGAAGTCATTTCAATGTGAATATGATTCTATGTAATAAATTAGGTCTGCAGGAATTCAAATATTCAGAAGTTATGAAACAAGGAATCAGTTAGATATACAAAGGCTAATGACTCACTTGAGAAATATTCCAGGCCTCCTGTGCTGTGTATTAGTAACTGTGCCCCCACCCCCAACTCCCATTTCCTTTTGCTATTGAGGCTCTTGTGACTGCTGTGTTTATTTACTGCTCCCCTCTCTTTTTTTATCAGTGCCTCTGTGATGTTTCCTCATCTTCTCCTAACATTTCTATTTATTCATTCTAAAAGCCAGAAGTTTCCACAACGTGCTAACTGATCAGTTAAGAATTTTTATCCTTCGGCCTTTGTGCTAAATATAAATGTAACCCTTGGCATATTTTATATTTCAATTTGGGAGCTTATTTTGGAGAATTTTCATTTTGTCAATTTTATTTGGAACTTATATTTTTTCTCCATTTTAAAATCTGATTTTATGATTGTAGACAGGGGGTCTTATTTTATTTTATTTTATTTTATTTTAGAGAGGGTACATGCAGGGGAGAGGGGCAGAGGGAGAGGGACTAGGGCAGGGGGCAGGGAGAAGGAGTCTCCCTGCTTCCCTGCTGAGCAGGGAAGCCCAGTGCGAGGCTGGATCTCAGGACCCTGAAAAGTTGACCTGAGCCCAAGGCAGACAATTAACCATTAACCGACTGAGCCATCCAGGTACCCCTGACAGAGGGTCTTCTTAAGGGACTGCTTTTCCCCATAAAATATTTATTTTAGCAACAGCAAATGAAGATTTAAATGAGGGGAGCTTCCAGTTGACTTTCAGCTGAGAGTCACAATTTTGCAAAGCAGAGGAGTCAGCTCACTCTGCTACTTCTACCTCACTTACTGCTGCGTGGTCTTGGGCAGCTTATTTAACATCTCTGGACCTCAATTCTCTTATCTGTGAAATGTGGATAATAATAGTACCTGCTTCTATTATGTCTCTAGGGATTAAAAGAGTATATACAATATGCTGTGACCCATACCTGGCATATAGTGAATGTTCAAAACATTGTTGGCTAGTATTATTTTATACTTGTTACCTCTATACAGATACTTTTCCCTATCCTTTCTACTTACTTTCTCCTTCCTCTATCCTCTTGTGAGTGAATAAGTTACTTCCAAGCATGCCAGGAGATTAAGAAGTGTGATCTGGAGCTATAGTTACAGTCTAATCCTTATTATAAACCAAAATGTTTGAATCCCCCCCCCAAAAAAAGTTCCACCAAGAGGACTATGTTGCACAACTCCAAGGGGCACCATCCATCTTTGTAGTCAGAGTGATTGCTGTCCTTGAGATTGTGCAGTTGACAATCCATGTAGCCATACATGGTAGCTCTGAAGCCTACCATTCAGTCACTTTTTTTTCTTTTCCTTACTTCTTTCATGTTTTTTTTTCATATTTATGTTAATATGTATACTCACCAGATGACATACAAACATTAAAGCTTTACACTTTGGTTCCCCTATAGAAGTCTCTTTTTTGTCCTTTCCATGTGTTTGTGAACATGTAAGCTTATATTCATACCTATGTTTTAATAGTGATAGAAAAATATGAGTAGAAAAGTAAAGAATATTGCCAGTTTTTAAAATGCTCAAAATTTATAAGCAGGATTGCTTTTTCTTACTTTTATGAGTTGATTACAACTGGATCAAAGCAAAGTTTTTGAATAGAACCAAGACCTGAAATTAATTGACCACTAAGTGATGGGGATTGATAGATTTCCTGCCACTAAATGAAAAGCATAGACAAGCTGGGATAAGCCTGACCAAATCTTTCAGTGATGTTGACATCCGCTTTCCGTTGTGTGTCTGTAGACGCTACCAATGATTTGAATCAATATAACATTTTTTATTATTGTAAATAAAATGCCTCACTTAGTTCTTTGGTTGATATGAGGAAAAAAATGTTCTCTGATGAACTACTTCAAGAAATATCTTTTGAATTTTGAATACTGTGACAGATTTTTTTCAATACAATTTATGACCAGTAATAGAGCTGCATACAGGTGGTATTGGATTTCTATGCATTCCTTACCACCATTTAAGCATCACAGATGTTTCCTTTATTCATAATGAGTTAATCCCACTGCAATTCATGCACATGGAAAGAAGGCGTCCAAAGGACTATGTAGCTGGAGGGAGTAGAAAAAGCAAAAAGCCTTACTAATCTACAAATTTGATAATTCAACCTCAAATAATTGAAAGTTTGATATATTTGCATTAGAAAGGTGTGAATCGGGAATGCTGAAGTTCAACACATTCTGTGCTAAAATTGAAACAGGACTCAGATGGACTGAACCATGTTTTATGATGTGCTCTTTTTTCAGTCTTTGGTATAGAATTTCCCTACTTATAGAGGAATTGCAACTGAAAATAAGTTAAAACTGGAACTTTACCTCTTGTGATGAATATTCTCCTGCAATGATCTCTTCCTTCTCAAAATTACCATTCAGTTCCTTTCAACAGTCTCTATTAAGCATTATACTATGCTATTTCTGAGAATTCAAAGATGAATAAAACATGGTCCCTGTTCTTAAGTAGTTTCCTCTCAATTCAGAGGACTCAAAGAAAATCAAGGAAACAAAGTATGGGTGGAGGAAGTATGGACTAGGGTGTGGAGGGGGGGCATTTGAGTCTTATTCTTTATAGTACTCCTTTTTATTTATCACTGGCAAATTTGCCTTCCCATATATATACATATTTTGCCAATTCTTAGTATTACCAAGCTTTCCTGTTCTTGTTTATAATAAGATATTCAACTAATAAATAAGTGTGGTAAAACTCTTATGTACAAGTAACTTTTTGGGTATTGTCAGTGACACAAAGTAATTGTCCTCCAGTAGCTCCCAATCTATCAGTTAAGAAGACTGTCATAGAACACCTAACTCCGAAACAAGTCAAATGATGGCATTATAGATAGCATACGATTGGAACACCATGAAGTCAGGGTTTAGCATAGCGAATCAGGTTATTGGTAAGCGTTACACCATGGGTAAACAACAGAACTGAGATTTGAGATCAGGTCTGTCTCTAAGACCAGTGTTTCATTTTTTTCTTTTTTACTTTGAAATTGCAACACACATAAATATCAGAGCCTATCATAGAAATATACAACATTAAAGTTGTTTTCAGCATTTCATGTGGAGTTTCTACTAATTATTAAAATTTTAACCAGTTGGGTATTCTTCAGAGCCTTTGTCATATTCTGATTTGCATATGACCAGAGAAAAACTCACTGATTCTTTGCACTGTAGTAGAAAGAACATGAATACTGAAGTATATTGTTACTTCAGTTCTCTGAGCTTCATTTTTCTCATCTATATAAACCTTGCAGTGTTGTGGTAGAGATGAAATGAAATAGTTAATGCAAGGCCTATGGGATAGCATTTGTCACTGAGTAGCCACTTCAGAAAGATGAGTTATCTTCTCTTGAGTTAAGAGAAAATATGTCTTTAAACCAATCTGAGAAGATATATAAGACTTGGCAAGGATGAGGGAGTATCTTTTTTATTTCTCTTACTGCCCAGAGTTGAATATGGAAACCCAGTGCTCAACCCTGTATGCTCTTCTCAAGGTCCTATAGATAGATGTACATAGAATAAGTTTATCATGTAAACACTCCAATACTTATTGAAACATTATTTATAGTAGCCAAGAAATGGAAACAACCTAAGTAGACTAAGGAAAATGCAGTATATATACACACAATGGAGTATTACACAGCCATGGAAAAGGTTGAGATGGTGCCATTTGAGACAACATGTATGGACCTAGATGATATTATGCTAGGAGAAGTAAGTCAGACTGAAAAAGACAAATATCATATGATTCCACTCATATAGGAAATTAAAAAAAAAAAGAATAAACAAAAAGCAGAATCAGAACAGTAAATACAGGGAACAAAGTGATGGTTGCCAGAGGAGGGGAGGAAGGGGAGTTGGGCAAAATGGGTGAAGGGGAGAGAGAGAAATAGTTGTCCAGTTATAGAATGAATAAATCATGGGAATAAAAAGCAGAACATAAGGACTTCAGTCAATGATACTGTAATGGGGATGTCATGGAAAACATGGTACCTATACTTGTGGTGAACATAGTATAATGTATAAACTTGTCAAATCACTAACTTGTACACCTGAAACTATTGTTACATTGTGTCAACTCTACTCAAATTAAAAAATATATGTATGTGTATATTTCTTATAGAAATCATATAATTGTCTTGCTTTTTATCCTATCTGGCAATTTCTGTCTTTTGATTGGGTATGTTTAGATTATTTACATTTATTTTAAGTTACAACTCTTTTTTTTTTAAGATTTTATTTATTTATTTGACACAGAGAGAGAGATTACAAGTAGGCAGAGAGGCAGGCAGAGAAACAGGGAGAGGAGGAAGCAGGCTCCCTGCTGAGCAGAGAGCCCGATGCAGGCCTCAATCCCAGGACGCTGAGATCATGACCTGAGCCGAAAGCAGAGGCTTTAACCCACTGAGCCACCCAGGCGCCCTACAACTCTTTTTTTAATGCTGTAGGTTTATAGTATACCTTTTATTTCTTTCTTCTACCCTCAAGTGTTATAATGGTGGTATAAGTGGTATAATCCACCTCATGTATAGTATAAAAGCCTTATATAATAGAACTGCTGTTGTCACACTTTTACATATATTATAAATGCCACAATACTTTATTTTTATTTAAATTATTATCTTTTAAAGAGATTTCTAGATTAAATTTTTATGTGTTTATTCAAGGAGTTGTGGTTTCCATTGTTCTGTATTGGTTGTGTAGATCTGTGTTTCCGTCTGGTATCATTTTTCTTCTGCCTTAAGGACCTTTAATATTTCTTTTATAGCATAGATGTGCTCATGAGGAATTGGAAGATATTCCATGCCCACTGGAAAACACTCCATAAGAAATGTTCTCAGCTTCTGGATGTTTGGAAAACTCCGTATTTAGCCTTTGTTTTTGAAAGATATTTTTGTTAGGTATAGAATTAGATGTTGATAGTGTTTCCTTTTACAATTTTAACAATGTTGCATCACTGTCTTTTCTATTGCATTGTGTCTGAAAAGAAACCTGCTGTTATCCTTGCCTGTGTTCCTCTCCACATAATGTGTCTTTTTTCTCTTCCTTCTACTTTTTGTATTTTCTCATTTTCACTGGTTTTGAGCAATTTAATTATGATGTATCTTGATGTAATTTCTTGTTTCTTTTGTTTTAAGGCTTCAAGAGTCTCTACAATTTTTTTAAAAAAGTATTTTATTATTTTTTTAAAGTAGCTCCATACCCAACATGGAGCTAGAACTCAACAACTCAAGATTAAGAGTCGCATGCTCTCTGACTGAGCCAGCAAGACACCTCTCAAGTTTCTTATATTGGGATTGGATAAGCTTCTTTATGGGTTTATGATTTTTATCAGTTTTGAAATATTTTAGACTTTTATTTCTTCAAATATTCTGTCACCTTCTCCTCTTTTTTTTAAGGATTCTAATTACATATGTATTAGGCCCTTGACATTATCTTATAGGTTCCTTATGCTCTGCTAATTTTTAAATTTATCTTTTTTTCCTCTTAAGTTTTTATTTAAATTCGATCTAGTTAACATATAGTGCAATATTAGTTTCAACGCACCTACCTCCCTGACCCCCCTCTAGTAACCATCAGTTTGTTCTCTATAGTTAAGAGTCTGTCTCCGCCTCTCCCCCACCATGTTCATTTGTTTTGTTTCTTAAATTCCAAAAAATGAGTGAAATCATATGGTATTTGTCTTTCTCTGACTCACTTATTTTGTTTAGCGTAATACTCTCTGGTTCCATCCCTGTCATTGCAAATGGCAAGATTTCATTCTTTTTTATGTCTGAGTAATACTCCATTGTATATATAAAGCACATCTTGTTTATCCATTCATCAGTTGATGAACATTGGGCTTTTTCCATAATTTGGCTATTGTTGATAATGCTGCTATAAACATTGGGGTGCATACATCCCTTTTTTTTTTTTTTTTTTAAAGATTTCACCTATTTATTCGACACAGAGAGAGGGATCACAAGTAGCCTGAGAGGCAGGCAGAGAGAGAAGAGAGAGGAGGAAGCAGGATCCCTGCTGAGCAGGGAGCCCGATGCGGGCCTCGATCCCAGGACCCTGAGATCATGACCTGAGCCGAAGGCAGAGGCTTCAACCCACTGAGCCACCCAGGCGCCTGCATACATCCCTTTGAATCAGTATTTTTGTCATCTTTGGGTAACACCTACTAGTACAATTGCTGGATGGTAGAGTAGTTCTATTTTTAAGTTTTTGAGGAAACTTCGTACTGTTTTCCAGAGTGGCTGCACCAGTTTGCATTCCCGCCAAGAGTGTAAGAGGGTTCCCCCTTCTCTGCATCCTTGCCAACACCTGTTGTTTCCTGTGTTGTTAATTTTAGCCATTCTGACTGGTGTAAGGTGATATCTCATTGTAGTTTTGATTTGTATTTCCCTGATGCTGAGTGATGTTTAGCATCTTTTCATCTATCTGTTTTCTCTCTGTATGTCTTCTTTGGAAAAAAGTCTGTACATGTCTTTTGCCCATTTTTTGACTGGATTATTTGTTTTTTGGGTGTTGAGTTGTATTAGTTCTTTATAGATTTTGTGTACTAACCGTTTATCAGGTATGCCATTTGCAAACATCTCCCATTCTGTAGGTTGCCTTTTAGTTTTGTTGATTTTTTCCTTTGCTGTGCAGAAGCTCTTTATTTTGATGAAGTCCCAATGGTTTATTTTTACTTTTGTTTCCCTTGCTAAAATTATCTTTTTATGTTTAGTTTGGGGTAGTTTCCATTGCTATAACTTCAAGTTCACTAATTTTTTCTTCTATAATTTCAAATCTGCTGTTAATACCACTTAGTGTATTTTTCATTTCATGTATTATAGTTTTCATCTCTAAAAGTTTTAGTGGGTCTTTTTCATACCATCCATGTCTTTACTGAATATTGAATGTGCGGCATATGGTTTTAATACCTTTGTCTACTAATTCCTTCATCTCTCTCAGTTCTGGGTTGGTTTTGATTGAATTTTCACATTATTATGGACTGTTTTTTTTCCCTGCTGTACTTCATGTCTGACAAGTTTTGGTTGGAGTCTGGACATTGTCAATTTTACTGAAACTAGATGCTAGACATTTTTATATTCCTATAAATATTCTTTTTAAAAAAATTTTATTTATTTATTTTTTAAAATATTTATTTATTTATTTATTTATTTATTTATTTATTTATTTCAGAGAGAGAGCACTAGTAGGCAGAGTGACAGGCTGAGGGAGAGGGAGAAGCAGGCTCTTTGCTGAGCAGGGAGCCCAATGCGGGACTCAATCCCAGGACCCTGGGATCATGACCTGAGCCAAAGGCAACCACTTAACCAACTGAGCCACCCACATGCCCCCCTATAAATATTCTTAAATTTTATTCTGGACATAGTTAAGTAACTGAAATGATTTGATCCTTTCTAGTCTTAATTTTACGATTTGTTGGGCAAATTGAAGTAGTGCTTAATTTATAGCTAATTATTCCCTACTTCAGAGGTATGGTTCTTCCATATACTTGAGCCAGTGCCTTTAATTTATTAGGTTTTCCAGTATAGCTGGTGGGATGGTGTACCATGTACTCTTTAGTATCTGTCTTTCTCTACTCAATATTTTATCTGAAGATTTATCCATGTTGTTCCATGTATCAGTAGTTTGTAATTTATTGATATTTAGCATTCTTATGTATCAATAAAACATAACTTATTAACTAATTTTGTTATTGTTGGGCATTTAGGTTGTTTGGGGTTGTTATGAATAAAACTGTTATGAACATGCATATACAGAATGGTTTGATAGGTGCTATGACAGATGTATCCACCAGATGCTGTGGCATCACAAATGGATGTTTGAGCTGAGTTTTTAGGGGAGTAAGAAATGACTAGATAAAAAAGCAAGTGCAAAGATTCTAGGCAAAAGGGTGATTCATAGACACTGGGAAGAGAATCAGCAAGAAATTATAGAGAAATTGGGGAGAGGAGACTAAAGTAATAGGCAGACATTGCCTTGATAAACTAAAAGGTCCCAACTCTCCTCTGAAGAATTTCAAATATGCAATCACATAATCAGGTCTTTTTTTTTTTTTAAGAAAAGTATTTCTTTTTTTAATAAAGATTTTATTTTTAAATAATCTCTACATCCAGTGTGGGCCTTGAATTTACAATCCTGAGATTAAGGGTCACATGCTCCACCAACTGAAGCAGTGAGGCACCACTAAAGGAAACTATTTCTGATCACACTGTAGAGAATGGATTGGATGAGGGTGAGACTGGAGTTTGGGAGATTGTTGGGAGGTTATTGCAGAAATTCAATTCAGAAGTAATAAGGCCTGAACTAAAGCCATGACTGTGGGAACGGTGAAGAAAGGAACGATTTGAGAAATTTTTGCTTTTATAAGTTAAAAACTAAGTTTTAAGAGAAAGGTTATATAATTTTAAATTATATTTTCAAATATTTAAAGCTAATTAATGTTTTTAAGAGTGTGAACAAATGGGTGTTCTCAGACTCTCCTGGGGAGAGTATGTATTTGCTTAAATATTTTGGAGAGTAATTTGGTAATGTACACATATATATTTAACTTTAGAATATTTGCTTTGATACGAAAATTCTACCATTTGGAATTTATCTTAAGGAAAAATTAAAAAGCATCTGTTCATTGCAGCTTTCTTTATAATAGTGTAAAATTACCAACAACATAAATATCCTTCAATATGGGATTTCTTAATTAAATCATGGTACATACATACAATTTTAAATGGCTGTTGGCATCATATTAGTTGCCAATCTAATGGTCATCACTTCCCTCCTCTCCCTTGTTAACAGGATTGTCATTTTATTTCAGATATTGAGGTAATATGCTTAAGGAAGGTGGGCGTAGTAGTCTAAGGAGTAAATTGTGAAGACAGTGGTGGTCCTATTCCTATGTGTTTGGATTAGAGGTCAACAAATGAGCTATTTCTGGTCAATGAGACACTGAGGTTGTTCTTCTTGGAGCTTTTGAGAAGGTTTTTCATTCTGAAGAAAATACATACAGGAGGAGAAAACCCTGCCCATTTGTTCTTATCTTTGGATATTTCATGTGAGAATGTAAGAATGTGGTGCTTGGAGCCATATAGCTATCTTTTGACTCTGAGGAAAAGCTGTGAGAATCATAGAAATGCCAATCCAAAGCTTTGCATTGTTGAGGTAGCTTTAAAACTATCCAATTCACGACTTTTTAATTTTCTTTTAGTTAGGCATCCTGTTATTCATAAATGAAATTACTCTGCCTGATTAAGCTTTATAGATAGTGAAAAGAGCTCCAGCTCTGGAGTTAAACTGCTTGAGTTCAAATCTTGGGTAGCTCTTACCAGGGCTATACCATGGACTATTTACTTCAATTGTCAAAGCCTTAGTTTTCTCAACTGTAAAATAAGGATAATAATATACTTTCTATCTTACAAGGTTGTAATGTGAAGTTTGAATACATGTAAAGAGTTTTTACCACAGTAACCTCAGTAAAATCTCAACGAATATTGGCTATTGATAATTATAGTAGCAAAATTAATCTATCCTGATATGAAAGAATGTACATTATATTAAGGGATAAAAGGACCATTAGGAATGGTAGTTACCATTTTGCAAAAATAAATACATATTCCTAAAAAAAAGCCTGGCAGTATATACTGATTAAAATGTTAATAATAATTATTATCATCTTTGGGTATTAGGATTACTGGCAATTTTAATTCTTTCCTTTATATTTCCCTAAATGCTCTAGAACTGTTATAATGATTATACGTTCTTTCTTATATATTTTTAAAAGCTAGTTAAGTTTGGCAGGAGGTAGGAAGAAGCAAAAAGAGTGGAAGACCTGCAGAGGTTATTAAGAGGAAGGAGTGGGAAGTAAGGATGAGTACTGTTGCAGAAGCCAAGGGAGGAACTGATTTTAGGAAGGGAGTAGTCAACATTATTGAATGCTTCTGAGGAGTGGCCAGTTAGCTGAACACTGAAAAGCTTTCATGGGATTTCACATTATCAGGTCACCTTAGAGAAAGTCATGTCAATTAAGAAATCGGTGTATTGGAAATGAGAAGGAAATGCTGAATTAAGAAGTGGGTTGAGAAGTGAGTAAAGTGGAGAAAGTAAATGTATATTAATCTTTCAATAAGCTTGGCTGTGAAGAAGAGAGATAGGGGAGTGTTTTGGAAAAAAAACCAGCAGAGAGACTTAAGCTACAAAACATAAGGAAGCGTCACTAGGGAGTCAGAAGATGATAGTATCCAACTGTACTTGTATGGGGAAAAAAATCTTCTCCAAAGGAGAATTTTCACATTTCACCCAGTGGTGAGTTTTTCTACTCTCTTGCTTATGTATTTTGATGAACAAAATTTAATAATTTTAATAATAAAACAAGTCTTTTCCATTATTGTCAGTGATTTTATGTCTTAAAGACATAATTTCTGACTTCAAGTTCAGAAAGGTGTTCTCCTATATTCTAAATATGTTAAAGTTTGCATTTAATATTTAAGTCCATAATCCATCTGGAATTGATTTTGTTTGATATGAGGTAGATATTCAATGTAATTTTAAAAATTTGCATAGCCAGTTATCCCAGCCTGATTATCTTTATCTGTTGGTATTCAGTGTCATGGTATGTGAGTCATATAAATGGTATATAGGAGCCCACTCATAGTGATTTGTGAAAACTGATTGTTAGCATTTCTCCCCAATTCTGAATTCAGGAAGTCACACTGGCAGCTTGAAATTAGCCAAGACTAGTATTTACACCATGCAAATCAGCAAACAACTATAGATCAAGGCTGTTTTGACTGGAGAGCTGACTTATTTGCGATGAATTGCTTTTTAAAAATGATTCTAGGGGCGCCTGAGTGGCTCAGTCAGTTAAGCATCTGCCTTTGGCCAGGGTTCCTGGGATCAAGCCCCGGGTGGAGCTCCCTGCTCAGCAGGGAGTCTGCTTCTCCCTCTCCCTCTACACGCCACCTCCCTCCCTGCTGTTGTTTTTTTCCTCTCAAATAAATAAATAAAATCTTTTAAAAAAAATGAATCTAGGTTTACTTTGCTAATACTTTTTTAAATTTTTATTTTAAATTTATTTTTTTTAAAGATTTTGTTTCTTTACTTGCCAGAGAGAGAGATCACAAGCAGGGGAAGTGGCAGGCAGAGGGAGGAGCAGGTTCTCTTTCATCATATTTTTCCTTATTCCATGAATAATTTAGAAATGTGTTTTGAGAATTTTAAATGTAGATTTTTAAAAGTATATTTTTGTTATTTGTTTATGAATACTAGCTTTGTAGTCAAGATGTGTTCTGTATGATGCTGATTCATGGGAATTTGCTGAGACTTGCTTTATCTCCTGACACCCAGTCAATTTTCATAAATACTCCATATGTATTTAAAAGGTTATGTTTTTGCAGATGTTGGATGCAATGTTTTTTACATGTCTATTAAATCAAACTTGTTCAGATATTCTTTATCTTTACTAATTTTTATCTACTCTATCAATTATTAAGAGAGTTTATTAAAATCTCTCACTTTGATGGTGGATTTGCCAATTTCTCCTTGTGATTTTGTCAATTTTTGTTTTCTATATTTTGAAACTAAGTTACTGTTTGTACAAGTTTTCCCAATATTTTATTTTAAGAAGAGACCCCATACATAAAATTTAAAATAATAATTCAACAAATATCTGTACAACTTTTATTTAAATTTACAAACTGTTACCATTTTGTCACATTTTGCTTTTTCTATTTCTAAGAGTATGTATGAATTTATACTTTTTAAAATTCAAACTCATAGCATAAAATTAAGCATTTTAGACTGTACAATTCAACGGCATTTAGTAGTAGAGTCACAGCGTTGTGTAACCACCATCTTTATCTAATTCCACAGCATTTTCATCACCCCAACAGAAAACCCTGTACCCATTGAGCAGTCACACCCCATTTCTAGCTCTGGAACCATCAGTCTGGTATCTGTCTCTATGAATTTACCTGTTACAGATATTTCATAAAAATGGGATCATGCACCATATGACATTTTGTGTCTGGCTTCTTCCATTTAGCATAATATTTTTGAAGTTCAACAGTATTGTGGCACGTATCAGTACTTCATTCATTTTTATGGCTGAGTAATATAGATATACCATGTTTTGTTTATCCACTCATCTGTTGATGGACATTTGGACTGTTTCCACGTTTTGACTATTATGAATAATGCTGTAATGAATATTGGCATCAGCATACAAGTATCTGTTTGAGTCCCTGTTTTCATTTCTTTTAGATTTATACATAGGACTGGAATTGCTGAGTCATATGGTAATTAAATGTTTAACTTTTTAGGAACTGCTGAACTGTTTCCACAGTGGCTGTACCATTTTACATTCCCACTAGCAATATATAAGAATTCCAATTTCTCTTCCTCCTTATCGATACTTGTTATTTTCTGTTTTTGTTTTATTGTTATAGCTATTCTAGTGGGTGTGAAGTGGTATGTCATTGTGGTTTTGATTTGCATTTTCCTAGTGACTAATGATGTAGAGCACTTTTTCATGTGCCTGTTTACCATTTATATATTCTTTTTAACAAAAATGTCTATTCAAGTCATTTGTGCACTTTCATTTTTTTTATTTTTATTTTTTTAAAGATTTTATTTATTTATTTGACACAGAGAGGGAGATCACAAGTAGGCAGAGAGGCAGGCAGAGAGAGGAGGAAGCAGGCTCCCCACTGAACAGAGAGCCCGATGCGGGCCTTGATCCCAGGACCCTGAGATCATGACCTGAGCTGAAGGCAGAGGCTTTAATCCACTGAGCCACCCAGGCGCCCTTTTGTGCACTTTTAAATTAGGTTTTTTGTCTTTTTGTTTTTGAGTTATAAGAGTTCTTTATATATTCTGGACATTGTATTTTTATCAGATATAATTTGAAAAATTTTTTTCCATTCTGAAGTTGTCTTTTTACTTACTTAATAGTATTTTTTGATGTACAAAAGTTTTTAATTTTGGTGATTCAACTTTATCTATTTTTTTCTTCTGTTGCTCATACTTTTAATGGCATATCTAAGAATCCATTGTCTGAGTATATAAAGATTTACCCCTTTGTTTTCTTCTAAGAGCTTTATAGTTTTAGTTCTTACATTTAGGTCTTTGATCCATTTTGAGTTAATTTTTCTATATGCTGTGAGGCAGAAGTCCAACTTCATTCTTTTATATATAGATAAACATTTGTCCCAGTACCATTCATTGAAAAGCTTGTTCTTTCTCTGTTGAATAGTGTTAACACTCTTGTTGAAAGTCAGTTGGCCACAGATATATAGGTTTATTTCTGGATTCTCAATTTCGTTCTCTTGCTCTGTCAGTCTATTCTCATGCCAGTACAACCCTGCTTTGATTACTATAGCTTTGTGTAAGTTTCTAACCAGAAAGAATGAGGCCTCCATCTTTGTTCTTCTTTTACAAGATTGTTTTGGCTATTCAGAGCCTCTTGTAGTTCCATGTGAATTTGAGGATTGGCTTTCTGTTTTTGGGGGAAAAAAAAGGCTTTTGGAATTTCAATGAATCTGTAGATCACTCTGGGTAATATTGCCATATAACTGTTGTTTTCCAGTTCTTGAACACAAGCTATCTTTCCATTTTTTTTTAGAACTTTTTAATTTCTTTTCAGCACTTTTTTATACTTACCAGTGTACAAGTCTTTCATCTCCTTGGTTAAATGTATTCTGAGCTATTTTTGCTTTTTGGATGCTATTGTAAATGGAATAGTTTCCTTAATTTCCTTTTTGGATTGTTTACTGCTGGTATATAACAACAACATACTGATTTTTTAGTGTTAATCTCATACGCTGTAACTTGTTAGTTTATTAGCTGTATTATATTTTTTTAAAGATTTATTTATTTATTTGAGAGAGAGAGAGAGGGAGAGAGATGGAAGTGGGGGGAAGGGGCAGAGGAAGAGGAAGAGAGAATCCTAAGCAGACTCCGAGCTGAGCATGGAGCCCCACACAAGGCTCAATCCCACAACCCTGAGATCACAATCGGAACCGAAACCAAGAGTGTAGGATAGATTGTTTTCTAGTTTACTCACTGAGGATATGGCTTTTGGGGATTCCTTGCTATATGCAAAGCCCAATATAATCTCCTGCTTTCCTTGGGCTTACACTGTCTCTTGTTTGCCATGCTCAATGCCTTTTAAAATTAAAACTCTAGATCACCAATGATTGACATATACCCAAGACAGTCGTTGGCTTCAGATCTCTTATATTTCTTTGTACTTATCATCCCCTTCTTCTCGTTCTTTATTTTGGCTTCTGAGGATCTCTCTTGCCTTCTTGATAAATCAATAAATCAATCATGGGCATAAAAATTTTTTTAATTTAACTAGCATTTTTAAGTTGTTTTGCACTGGGCAGTTAAAAAGAAACTTGATAGGTGGTTTGCCAAGAACTAGAATATTAATGTCATTTCTGAATAAAGATAACCTCTACCATATTTAGCTTAATCTTTCCCCTACTCTTAAATTGTCATGCTAATTTTATTTTTTATTTATTCATTAATGTTTTAAAATTAAGTATAATGAAGTGAACATCTTTCCTCTTTGTTTATTTGTTGCTTTATTAATATTTTGATTATATCCTTGGGATATTTTTGAGTAGGATTTCTGGGTCAAAAGAAAAATGACCATTTATATGAAGGAAGTTTATATGAAGGAAGTTTATCTGTAACAATTGAATGTAGGAGGTAAGGCAAAGGAAGGAAACTAGTATTTTTGGTTTAAGTAACTGGGTAGATGATGATGTCATTAACTAAGATTGGGAATATAGGTTAAGGTGGGTGTATGCGTGGGGAATGATAACAAGTTCAGTTTGGACATGTTGTATCTGAGGTGATCATAGGTCATGTAGGTAGAAAAATTTTCAGTAGGCAGTTGCATATACAGGGCAGAGGCTCAGGAGAGGGTTTTGCACCATAGATACAGGTATGGGGTACCCAAAATTGGTGGTGCCAGATATATTTTCAGAGGTTTATCTGTTTGCTAAGTAGATTTTGATTTTTGTTTATTTATTTTTTTTAGGATTGAAAACTTTTTATTTAAGGGCCAGACAGCAAATATTTCAGACTTTGCAGGCCATACAGTCTTTCTTCCAAACTTGTAGTCATAGTTAATATGTAAATGAATAAGCATGACTATGTTTATGTCCTAAGTATATTTTTATAGTAATGCTTATATTCATGTTTTCATTTAAACAGTAATCTGGATCACCTGGATGACCACTTTACCAATATTATTGCCAACTTACTTCAGTGTCTGCATCTGTATTTATGTTTACAATCTGGCTTGTGCCAAGTATCACAGAGCCCGGCTTACTATGTAAATGATGCAATCAGGTCAGGTGAAGATGAAATGGTATCATTGTGTGCTTGCTCATGTGAATGAAGGTTTCATAGTAGTGTGAATAGAGAATAGTGGTGGGAGAACTGAATCATCTCACCGTACACAGTTCTATTTAAATTAAAAAGAACTGGGGCACCTGGGTGGCTCTGTTTGTTAAGCATCTGATACTTGGGTTTGGCTCCCATCTTGATCTCCTGGTCTGGATCGAGTCCGTGTCAGGCTCTGTGGTCAGCATGGAGTCAGCTTGTCCCTCTCCCTCTGCTTCTCCCCCTGCTCTCACTCTGTCTCTCTCATTCTCTCTGTCTCTCAAGTAAATAAATAAATAAAAATCTTCAAAAAAAAAAAATTAGAAAGAACCTATGTTATTAGCAGCCAGCCCCATATTCACATTCTGAGTTGGCAGTTTAGTTTCAAGAAAAAAAAATATAACCATCCACATAAATTGCTATTTATTTCATCTTGGGAATTTTTTAGATTTTTAGCTTTATTTGATTTTATTTTATAAAGATTTGGTTGTAAGCTTGTTAAGAGCTATAAGCATAAGGAATTTATACCGATTTTTATATTTAAGTAAGTAAATATTCTAATAAAATTACTTTTGGTTAAGATTGAAAACTTAAGAGAAATATTTTTTACATTATACAAATTTGTGTGTCACAGTTGGGCATGGATATAAGGGGGACTTGTCCAAAGAAAGTACGAAACGAGGAAGAAAGAGTACTGAGAACAGAATGTTAGGAAGCATCAGTAACTAAGGAATGAATGAAAAGAAAGAGGAAAACTTACAAACCTGGTCTTAAGATGGGAATAAAGCAGTCAAAAGAGAAGGGAGTTCTCAAAAGGAGGAAATTGAAATGTCCTTAAAAGACATAGATGGTCTTTGCCCAAAACCTTACAGTTGAATGATAGTGTCAAAAGTCTTATATTAGAGTTGAAGGAGTAAGAGGTGAGAATGTAGGAACAGTTTAAGAACAGTTTCTTAAAATGTGCTTGGTTATGATGAAAAGGAAAGAAATAATGGTTCTGAAATCGGACATAACATCATTGTAAATCCAAGTCCTTGAGCATATTTCTGTGCTAAAAAGGGGTGAATGGAGAAAGGATTCACATATATGTCAGAAGAAATAATTAACAAAATTAAAAAAAAACACAAAATAGGATCTCAGAAAAGATGGGACTCAATGTGATACAGGTGACAAATGGCATGATTTCCCCTTGAAGAGTAAAGATAATGTTCCTTTGAGATGAGATAAGAGAAAGTTTAAAAGTGGAAACTAGAGTCATGCTTGGTAGCTTTTAATTTTCTGTGAAGTAGGGGCCAGAGTGATGGAGAGGTAGTTGTGTAAGATTTATGAAAACAGTTGTGAAGTTTTATAATACCTATTATGAGAAATGGGTAGGGAACTTTCCAACAATGTTGACAACCTTGTTGAGATCTGGGTTCTAGTTTTGGCTGTGACCCTTACTAGCTCTGTGAATTAAGCAAGTAATTTTAACAAATGTCTCTCCAGATCCTCTGCCCATGTTTTAATCAGATTATTTGGGTTTTGAGGGTATTGGGTTGTATCAATATTAATCCCTTATTGATGTATCATTTCCAAGTATCTTCTCCCATTTGTAGGCTTCCTTTTGTCTTGTTGATGGTTTCCTTTGCTGTTTAAAACTGTTTACTTTGATGTAGTTACATTTGTTTATTTTTGCTTTGTTACCCTTCCCTGAGGAGACATATCCAAAAATATATTGCTAAGACCAGTGTCAAAGAGCTTACTGCCTAGGTTTTCTTTCAGGAGTTTCATTGTTTCAGGTCTTATATGTGAGTCTTTAAGCCATTTTTAGTTTATTTCTGTGTATCATGTAAGAAAGTGGTGCAGTTTCATTCTTTTGCATGTAGCTGTCCAGCTTTCCCAACGTGAACTAGGTAATTTCTAAAGAGCTTTTAAGTTCCCAAATCATTTAATTTAGAAGTCAGGCACTAAATCCTTTCTAATAAGAAATCTAACACAAAAAATATTTCCCCCCCTTTTAAGAGTTACGTTGGAAGTAAAAACCAGGCCTTTTTAGACTACATTTAGTTTGAAAGTCTACATGGAGAATTAAAGAGCCAGTTAAAATAGAAAGGGGAAAGGAATGAAGACTTTTTTTTTTCTCCTTTTCAAACACATCAACCATCCACTAAAGCAGACAGCACCCACAGAAAGATACGGGAACTAGAATAAGAAAAAAAGGTAAAATAAATTGTTGTCAGCGTCTTTTTGTCTTCTAGCTCCCAGGAATTTGTAGTGAATTCCAGCTATGTGTTAAGTTATTGTGAAATTCCAATGAGGAATCGAGGAAAATGAGACAGCCTGGAGGAATTTCTTGTAACAGAATCCACTCTAAAGGTCTAACTGCTATGCATCTTTACGGAGGGAGTGGCTCCAAATAAACAGAGGCTTGATAATGATTGAAAATGTAAATTTAGTAGGTCCCCTCACTGTGCTCTCGAGAATTTTGTTCATAGTTAAACTTTTTAAAATTCAAATTTAATTTACAATTTGCAGTATAAATCAACCAAAGTAACTTCCTAAATACCGTATCTGGACTTGTAAAGAGAGTTAAAACCACATTCAACAACCATGGTATACCTCTTTATTTTTCCTGTGAGGAAGTTCTTTACATAGAAAAAGACTGAAGCAAGCTGAGTTGTGCCTGAAATGCAAGAAAACCCAGGGCTACCTGATTCAGTGAGCTGCTTGGCCTGGAAAACTCAGGAGCTGCTTTCATGGAACTGTGTGCACTACCTCTACTTCCTGCATACAGCTCTCAGATAATAATGCCAGTGAAGAGGAGACCTCCAGCAGAAGGAAGGGTTCCAGTCCTGCCAGCTCTTACACTATTTATCTATTTACACTTCTGGTTCTCTCACAGAATGTGAATTCCTGAAGGGCAGAGAAATTGTCTAATTCATCTTTTTATCCCTAGAGCCTCTAACAGTAACTTGCACATAGCGACTTACTAATATCTGCTTGTAAGAAAAGTAAATGATGTAAATCTATGATTCAGTGTCCCAAATAATAAAAAAGAGTGTATATTAATTCCTAAACATTCTTAAGGTATAGGCAGTAACAGTTCTTTTCAGTTATGCTAACATAAAAAGAAATGGTACCTGGAATCTTTGAAAATTAAGGAAATATATATATATATATATTTCTGAATGCATGTATGAACATATGTTGTTTTGATTATTTCCACACATCTCTGGCAGGCAGACTTCTCTAAAGCACCATCTTTATTTTGTTATTCCCCTGATTAAGGACCCAGGATGACTTCTAGTTGCATAATGTATTGGTTTGGAGCCTTAGGACAATCTAATAAAAAGCAGAGTTTTCAATTAAGTTCAAGATTTCATCAGCATTGTGTAATGGAAATTATATAGAATTATGTTATGCGGGCATAATTATTAATCAGTGCTTATTTGAATGCAAGGGAAGGAAATTCAATTCTATTTAGTTTAAGCAAAAGAAAAGAAAGAAGAAAAGAAAGAAAGAGATTAAAGAGAAAGAAAGACAGATAAAGAGAACATAGTCTTTGAGTTAATGTGAAGTCCAGGAGATTGCACTTGGTTGTAGGCATGGCTGGTTCCAGGGTTCAGATAACGTTAGGACCTTGTCTCTCTGTTCCTCTCTCAGGATCATTTATTTCTTCTTGGCTTCGTTCTTGAGTAGGATTTCTCCTCTCTGAAGGCAATGTGGCCTCCAGTTGCCTTATGTTCAATTCCTTCAAGTTCAGCAATTTCCAAAGTAGGGGAAATCATCCCAATTAAGTCCAGGGGAAAAGTTCTGGGGAGGACTCTCCTTGGCCTAAACTGGGTCATGTACCCATTTCTTAGTTAATTACTGTGGTGAAAAAATGTGATATTTTGACTGCCTAAATCTGGATCACATGTCCCAGCCTTGTGGCCCAGGGAAAGCGGAGTCCCATAATGCCCATTTCCTTCAAGATCATTTGGAATGGGGTAGGGCAGTCCAACAAAGGAAAATGTGTGACTTATCAGAAGGGAAATGCATGAACAGAAGTCACTTAAAAGTCTACTATGCCAGGGCTGAGATGAAGCTTATATATGCCGGTCTGGAGAACAAGCTGGCATCCATCCAGATTGCTCAGGGGTCCATTCTCAATGACTGGTGTACATGCTGTACCATTGTTAACTATTTTGAATATCATCCCTGCATGACAGCGTCTCACCACTTATGAGTTAAAAATAACATATGTAATGCTATATGAGCACTGTTGAACACATAAAAAACAACACTTATTTTCCTGGAAAAAAATTACATTATACCTAAATAAATATTTTTGACAGGGTATTTTTCAGAGCCTGATAAGATTGGAACAAACAAAGAGAAATGTGGAAACTATTGCCCCCCCCTTTTAAAGAAGAAATAAATAACATGTATATATAGTCCTTCATGAAGTGTTTATATCATGTTATCACTCTCCTCAATATCTAAAAGTGGTTTGGCTTTCTGATAATAAAACTGAATACTTCTGTCAGTAGTGAGGTAAGGGACACATGCACCAAAGGAAAGCTAAGTCCCAAGTCCCTAAGATGCCCTTCAAAAGCAGTCATCCATTTAATTTGATCTATTAAACAAACTTAGCAGTTGGGATGCCCACACAGTGAGAAAGGCTGCTTAGAGATGGAATTTTGGCTTTAATTGGAATCTTCTGTCCTTTATTAGACAACCATAAGCTTTCAATTATACACACCATCTTCATTTCAAATTATGGATTTATAAAACCTTATGAATTTTCATTCCTAGCAACAGATTTAGGAATAAACACAAGCTTCTGTCATGAACAAATACGAGGGGTTTTCTTCTCTCTTTCTTCTTCTTTTTTTTTTTTGTTGGTCACATCCCAAAGGTCATTGATAATTGATCAAACACCCACTGTGTATCCAGAGAAGTACTAGGTACTTGGAGCTATTAAAAGGAAACTTGAAAAATAATCCCTGTCCTTGAAGAATTTAGGTAATATGTCTCAGGAGAAAAAAATTAACATACTTAGAACAATAGGTAACAATTAAATGGCAGCTTTGCTATTTCCACTTATGGTGTAATAACTTCCCCTCCATTTCAGTCTGTTGAAATTTTACCCATTCTTCAGAGTCTGTTTCCAGAACTTTCCTTCACTTAGCTTTACTTGATTACTTGAATATAAGTTAGGGCTAACATTCCTCTGAACCCCCAGCCTAACATTTGACACTTAAAAACGTCTTCAGTAGCTCTTTATCATCGACAGGATCAGTCCAGCCTCTGCAGTCTGGTGAGAAGCCCCTGGTGGCTCCCTTGCTTTATCTCACCTTGCTCATCTATTTGCACACTATTTTGAAAGCAAACCAAGTCCTGGTACCAAATCCAAAGCTGGTTTAGTAAACAAAACAAAACAAAATTTACCAAATCTGTGAATTTCCACATATAGTCTTCTCTGCATAGACCGGTCTTTTCCTTCCGTTTCCCCCAATTTAGCCCTTGCAGACTCCCACTCATCCGTTACCCTAGCTCAGACATCACTCTCTCAATGAGGTCTCTTCCCTTTCAATCCTGTCGATTGTAATGTCTGACTTTTGTACCTGTTTTTATGATTCTGGGTGGTGATGATTTGCTTTCAATGTCTGCCTGCTTTCTCCTTCTAGTGGGCAGCAGCCATCCCTTAATAAGACTGGAATCCTGAGTTCCTGGCACACAGCAGGTTCTCCATAAAATTTCATTGAAATGAACTGGGTTACATTGAACTAAGGAGTGTAGAGAAGACTTGAAGTAGCTGAAAATCCTAACCAAAGCCCAAGTTTTTATGTCAGTTTTGAAAAGGGTAGCAGATTCTTCGAGAAGGGGGAAATGACAGGGGCAATGCCCCAGAGGGGAGAATGAGCCAGGTGAAAGCTGGGGACTGTGAGTGATCATATCTGGCCAGAGTAGAGGCTGTAGAGTGGAGAGTGTTGGGAAATAAGGTCAGAAAGACCAGCAGGGCCATGTTGTGGAAGACTTGGAAGCAAAGGAGGTGAAACATGAGGCGATAAATACTACAATTCAAGAAAAGAAAAATTTAGAAATATCCGAAGTATCTGTGTAGAAAATGAGCTTTATCCCTCCTACAATCCTCCCCTTTGAAACTTACATTGTTACTGTTAGTATTTCACTGGTCCCAGTTGGCCTGGAGTCATCTGATGGTTTGAAGCAGAGTGTGATGTGTTGGGAGTCAGAAGCTCTGGAGTTTAATTTCCACTCTGGCCCTAATTTGTTACCTGATAAGGCAAAATCACTTCACCTCTCTAATCCCGTGTTCTCATCTGTAAAATGAAGGCAGAAAGTGGATGATATAATTCATGAGGTCCCTTTGGTCTCCAGGAGCCTATATGTAGTAAAACAACTAATTCTTGCCTAACTTACTCATCTATCTTTGCCCCTTGGTTTTTATTTACCTGTTAACCGAGTTTCAGAGTTGCTTTATTAGAGTGCTGTGACAGCCGCCATGCGCTCTGCTGAGACCAGCCTCTGTGGTCCTCACTAGTATGTCACACCTAGAAGGCCCTCCCCAAACGTCCACCCCTCCTTAAAAACCCGGCTCCAGCCCAACATCTTTCTTAAAGCTTTTCCTAATCTCTCCAGGTCTCTGATATTTATTCCTTGCTTTTGGTGTTTATAGATATTTTGTCTTGAGTTATTCTTTGTTTCATATTGACTTTTCTCTCTCCAGTTACTTCGTAAGCTTCTTAAAATAAGGCACTGTTGCATGCAATATCTGTTCTTCATCTCCCTTACCCCACTCAACCCCAGTACAAAACTAGGCACAAAACAGACATTTAGTAAGATTCTTGAATGTTGAATGAGTGATGTACAGGAAATATTCCTAAAAATAGAAAAACCAAGCCTTGAAAAGGACATTGATAGGGCTTAGAATTGAAACAATGTAGCATATCAGTGATTTTGCAGATGGCATTTTGTTCGCAAAAGACTGCTTTAAGATAGGGTGATCTGTGAAGTTTCTGGTCTGTGGGCTGGTCTTGAATTAAAGAGTGGGTGGTACTAGGTCTTACATATTCCAGCCAGCTCAAGGAAAAGAGGATACAGAGAACTGTTTACTGAGTGACTTTGCCGTTGGATGTGTCCCAAGTGTAGCTTGAGAACATGGGGCAGAGTTACCATCCTGCTGCTACAACCTCTGCCAACTTGGATAAGAAGCAGTGAAGTTGACCTGTCTTTTGGCTCTGGAACAAGGCGAGGGAGCACACCAGCAGGCATGGGAAGGAAGAAGTTGTGAAATGAAAGACATGAAAAAGAGATGACAGGAGCCTCTTTCCTCTTTTCCCCTATTACCCTGAGTCTCTTTACTGTTTCCTCGATACCTGTAAAGTGGAATAAACCAGAATCTTGCACTTTCCACCAGCTGGGGTGTGGACCCCTGGGGGTCTAGCTTGGGGAAACAGAAGGCAGTGAGGATCAGCTTTATTTCCTAAAGTGGTCCTACGATGAAAGGTTTGAAAATCACTGCTCTACTCAGGTAATCAGCCTTTAAACAAACTAATGCTTCAGAAACTTAGGGCAAAATATAAGAGGGAAGTTTACTGTTTGAAGTAGTTGAGTTCTAGATCTGACAGCGTGGGAGCTCTCTTGATTGTAAATTAGCTCACAGAAATAAAACGTGTGAGGTTAAGAACTCTAAATCCTGCTTTTGCTCTCAAATTGCCTCAGGCTGCCTCTCAAAGGGAAGTCCAGAAACTTAGATTCATTGTATGCCTCTACCCCCTTGTGACAATGCCCCAAAGCTGTTAGTGTTTCTACCAGCAGAAGGGGCATTGCACTGATTTGTCTTACTGTGTGTGGAAAAAGGAGAAATAACTCCCATGTGTCATCAACCATTTAGTCAGCACTCAGTTCCTTAGCAGGGGAAATGGTAAGATTTATTAGGGAAAGTATCCGTCATACCATATAAATAGATGCACAGTTAAGGCAGATGTAGCAGGCAGGGTGTATGTTTCTGTGTGACTGATCATAAGGAACTTATTATCAAGAACTCTTTGGAAAAATCAGTCATTTGGGAAGATGGCAACCATAAGGATACGCTTATATTTTTATGCAAAATATTTCTCAAAACAGTAATTTTGGCATTAAATGCATTGTTGGGGTAGAAATAATTTTAATTAAAGATGTTTTTGCTTTAATATTTTACTTTAGAGAAAACATATGCACATGATGAAAGCAGCCCAATGGTAGAAAAAGGTACATAAAGTAGGTCTCTTTTCTCCTGCTGACCCCAGTCCCCTTTCGAGGTCATCATGTCCATTTATTTTGTATCGTTCAGAAACATTCAACACAAGCTGATCCTCCTTTTACACAAATGGTAGTCTACTTGTCGAATTCCTCCACAGCTTACCTTTTTCCTTAACAGTATGCCTTGGAAATCATTCCTTATCTGTCTGTACATATGGCCAGGCTCATTGTTTTTAACAGATTTAACTGATGTTGACATCTTGCCATAATGGGTTTTGGGTTTTTTGTTTTAACAATACAGATACATTTTAACCACAGCCCCCACCGCCCAGTTCTGTTGCTCTCTGCCCAAAGGTAATCACTATCCCCAAATTAGCATATATCCTTCCTGCCTGGTTGTTATATATTTAGTACATACGTATTTAGTATTTCATTGTGTGACTCTGGCACCACAATTTATCCACAGTCGTGTTTTTAAACATTTAGTTTGTTTTCAAGTTTTTGCTCTTAAATACAGTGCTACAATAAACATTCTCTTTCATGTCTCTCTGGGGACATGTATGTGAATTGTTTAGGATATATATCCACAAGGAGAATTCTAGGTCACAGGGTATGTGCATACCAACCTCATCTGATATTGCAACATTATTCTCCAGTGTGGTTTTTAACAATGCACATTCATGCCAACCATGTTTTAAAGTTCATTCTTTCTTACTTGCTTGCTTTCTTGTTTTCTTCCTCTCTCTCTTCCTCTCTTTCTCTCTCTCTCTCTTTTTTTGTTGCTACATTCTTACCAACACTTGGGCTTCTCAGACTTCTGAAATGTTGCCAAGCTGATAGGGATGAAATAGTACCTCGTTTATGATTTTAATTTGCATTTATTTCTGAAGGTATCTTTTCTTACTTTGGGGGGCTAGTTTCCCTCTATAATAAATTATCGAAACCTTTAGCATTTTTTCTACCACACTACTTGTTTTTCCTTATTGATTAGTCAGGATTATTTTGTATTCTGGATACTGATACCCCATAATATGTATTATAATTAACTTCTCCCAGTCTGTGGCTTGGATTTTTTACTATTTATGGTGTCTTTTGTCTAATGTGATTTTTATACTATCGTGTATTCAAATTCTATTATCATTTGTGCATTTAGAGTTTGGTTTAGGAAAACTGAAGAATTGTAATGAAGACATTCTCTTATACTTTCTTTTTAACTTTTAAGATTCCCCCCATACATTAAAATTTTTAATCTGTGTGGACTGTATTTTTATTATGGCATGATCTAAATACCCCTTTCCCCCAGGATATGCACTGGCTATAGTCAGTTCTCTTGGTACCATTTATCTAATGGTCACCACTCCCTGCTGATATGTAAAGCCATCTCTGTCCCATGCCACGTTTCCATATATGTATAGGTCAGTATTGACTTATTTTGTTCATTATGCTTGTTTGGCCTATTTTTATATCCTTGCTTCAATTCCACACTATTTAAATAACTATTGCCTTATAATTAGCCTAGTAGGGCAAATCTCCTCTTCTTAGTTTGCTTTTTCAAAAATTTCTTTGCTAGTTTTGTCTCTCTCTCTCTCTCCTTTTTTTCCCCCCACGTGTACTTTAGGGTAGGATTGTTAAATTCCATGCAAAGTCTTGTTGGGATTCTGATTGGAATTATAGTGATTCATAGATCTATTATAAATTCATGGGGAGAGCTACTAGAGTTACACAATTATATCTTTCAGTCCTTCGGTGTCTTATTACTTATCCAGTGCATCTTCTATGTAATGTTTTATAATTCTACCAAATAGGTCTTGCATATATTTCATTAGATTTTTGCCTAGGTATCTGCTGTAAATGAAAGATTTTATATAAGTATATATAAATGTATATATATTTTTCTCTTACACTCTGAATGTATCCAGAATGCTGAATTCTATTTGTTTGAATTATTTACCTACAAATTCTCTTGCATTTTCTATGTAAATTATCCCACGATCTGCAAATAAGAATTTTCTTTCCTTCTTTCTTCCTTCTTCTCCTGCCTTCCTCTTCTCCTCCTCCTCCTCCTCTTCCTTCTTCTTCTCAAGTATCACACTGGCTAGGACTCTATATAGTGTTTAAGAGAAGCTGTGGGGGACATCTAAGTGGCTCAGTTGGTTAAGCGTCTGCCTTCACTCAGGTCATGATCCCAGGGTCCTGAAATTCAGTCTGCATCGGGCTTCCTGCTTGACAGGGAGCCTGTTTCTCCCTCTGCCCCTCCACCTGCTCACCTGCTTTCTCTCTCTCTCTCTGTCTCTCTGTCAAATAAATAAATAAAAATCTGAAACAAAAAAAGAGAGAGAGAGAAAGAGGAGAGAAGCTGTGGTAACAGGTACTCTTGACTTACTCCTGACTCTAAAGAGCAGTCTAATGTTTTACTACTAAGTATCATGTTTTCTAGCAGCTTCTCATAGATATATGTGGAAGAGACTGCTGGCTCCATCCCGCACACACCCCCCCCAAATTGGTTTTCTGGTTCTCTCCTTTTTCCTAAGTAGAATCTCTAATTTTTTCTTTTCTTTTCTTTTCTTTTTTGGTAGAGAGGGAGGGGCAAGGGGCAAAGAGAGAGGGAGAAGGAGAGAGAGAACTTTAAGCAGGCTCCAAGCCCAGCACAGAGTACAACTTGGAGCTCAGTCTCACAACCCTGAAATTATGACCTGAGCTGAAATCAAGAGTCAGACACTTAACCAGCTGAGGCACCCAGAATCTTTAAATTTTATCTGAAGACCTGTCTACCAAGAAAATGCCTACATTTCCCAGCCACCTTCAACTTTGTGAGGGCACAAAACTTAGTTTCTGCTGTGGGGATGTAAGTGGAAGTCATATGTGCAAATTTCAGTGTATCCTAGAGGGGAAACATAAGCCCTCTCCCCTTTTCTACTTCCTGCAGCCTGGAATGCAGATGTGATGACTGGAGTTGGAGCAATATTACCTGCAGTAATCTTAAGAATAAAGATCACACAAAATATAATATGATAGAAGGAACTTGGCTCTGGACCACCCAACTAGTCTTTTATATGAGAGAGAAATAAAATTCTATATAGTTTGGAATTTTCTGCTACTAATAGCCAAGCCCAAGCCTACAACACTCTTCATTGGAATGATGAGGTTGTAGTCCATTCCCAGTTTGCCAGTAGTTTGTCTTTTTTCCATAAATTGCACTTAAAAAAAAAAGATTTACTTCCTTATTTGAGAGAGATAACATGAGTGAGGGGAGGGGCAGATGGAGAGGGAGAGAATCCTAAGCAGATTCCATGCTGATCCCAGATCCTGATGGGGGGTGCACCATCTCGTGAGCCTGAGATGGTGACCTGAGCAGAAACCAAGAATCAGATGCTTAACTGACTGAGCCACCCAGGTGTGCCCATTAATTGTTAACTTTTACAAGTTGCTCATCTGTATTAATGAAATTCTGAAGTACATTAATAGATTTTTTTTAGTTGTCCTTGGGATTCTGTCATGATATGTTTTTAGAGGCTGCAGATGTACAAAGATTTTATTTCTTACTTTTCCTAAGGTTTTCAAATGAAAAATTTTAAACTAGAAAAATGGGCCTGTGCAGTGAACACCCATACATCAACCACCCAGATTCTACAGTTAACATCTTATTATATATGCTTTGTATCTTATCTGTTATGATGTGTTATAAATGCATGACTTAATTCAGTTAGGTAATATTTTAAAATATTTGTGCACATGTTCAAAAGTGAGAATAACAAAATATTTTCTTTTCTCATATTGTGTTTGTGCAGTTTGGGTATCAAAAATATAAAATGAAGCAAGGATTTCTTCTATCTCTTCATTGAAAAAGTCTGTCTAATACAGGAAATAAATTTTGAAGATTTGGTTAAACTCACCTATGTGGGTAAGTACTTGGTTGGCATGGTGCTTTTTTAATGGGTACAGTTTTTTTTTTAAATGAAGTATAGTTGACATAAAATGTTATATTAATTTCAGGTGTATAATATAGTGATTCAACAAATTTGTATGTTATGCTATGCCCACCCCATGTAGCTAGCTACTGTCTGCTACCATACAACACTATTAATATACCAGTGACTATATTCCATATGCTGTACCTTTCATTCCTGGTGACTTACTCATTCCATAACTGGAAGCCTATATTTCTCAGTCCCCTTCTTTCATTTTGCCCATCCTCCTGCCCCCCCCCTCTGGCAACCATCAGTTCTCTTTGTATTGTATTCGTTGTATTCTCTTTGTGTTTATGGGACTGTTTCTGCTTTTGTTTGTTTATTTATTCCTTGGTTTTTTTTTATATGCCACATATAAGTGAAATCATATGGTATTTGTCTTTATCTGTCTGACTTACTTCACTTAGCATAGTACCCTCTAGGTCCTTCCATGTTGTTGCAAATGGTATGATTTCATTCTTTATAGCTGAGTAACATTCCATTGTATATATATGCCCCATCTTCTTTATCCATTAATCTGTCAATGGACACTTGGCTTGCTTCCATATCTTAGCTATTATAAATGAAGCTTCCAGGAACATAGGGATGCATATATCTTTTTGAATTAACATTTTCATTTTCTTTGGGTAAATACCCAGTATAGAATACTGGATCATATGGTATGTCTATTTTTAATGTCTTGAGGAACCTCCATACTGTTTTCCACAGTGGCTGCACCAGTTTGTGTTCCCACCAACAGTGCAGGAGTGGTCCTTTTTCTCCATGTCCTCACTAATACTTATTGTTTCTTGTGTTTTGGATTTCGGCCTTTCTGACAGGTATGAGGTGATATCTCATTGTAGTTTTGATTTGCATTTCCCTGATGATGAGTGAATGTTGGGCATCTTTTCATTTGTCTGTTGGCCATCTGTGTGTCTTCTTTGGAGAAATGTCTATGCAGGTCCCCTGCCCATTTTTAATTAGATTTTTTTTTTTTTTGGTGTTGAGTTTTATAAATTCTTCTTCTATTTTGGATATTAACTCCTTATCAGCTATATCATTTATATATATCTTCTCCCATTCAGTAGGTTTCTCTTTTGGGTTTTTTTTGATGGTTTCCTTTGCTCTGAAAAAGCTTTTTATTTTGGAATAATCCCAATAATTAATTTTTGCTCTGTTTCTTTTGTCTGAGGAGACATACTTAATGGGTACAATTTTTAAAAATTACAGATTCAATTTAATGGGTATAAATAAATATAAAGGTTGCCATTTATTTTTCAAGTCAGTTTTAGTGATTTATATATCTCTAAAGAATTAAGTTCATTTAATTGTTAAATTTATTTGTGTAATGATATTAATTGTACTTCCTAGGACTTTTAAAAACTTTGACTGTTTGTAGTCATGTCCCTTTTTCTGCCCCTTTTCTCTTTTTCCATAAATCGATTTTGCCAGGTTTGCCTATTTTATTAGTCTTCAGAAAGAACTAGCTTTTAGGTCTATTGATTCTTTATTGATTTCCCCCCGTTCATCTGTTTCTCTTCCTTTTGTTATTATTTCTTTTCTTTTGCATTCTCTGTTCTAATTAACTTTTGAGGTATATGCTTCCTTCTATTATATGCATTTAAAGCTCTAAATTTCCTCCTAAATACGGCTTAAATTACATACCACACATTTTGGTACTAGTGTTTTCATTGTCTGGGTATTTGGTAATTTTCATTAACTTTTCTCCCCTACTAAATAATTATTTTGAAGCTTCTAACATGAATAGGGCAGTGTAACTATTATATTCATTTCTAATTTTATCTCATTGTTATCAGAGAACATGTTTTATATGATTTTGTGTCATTAGTATTCATTTGAAATTTACTTTTTGACATATTATAGTAAATTTTTATAAATGTTTCATGTGTGCTAGAGATAATGTATATTTTGAATTTTGGATGTAGGGTTATTTTTATTGTTTATGTCTTCTACAACTATGATTTTCGATTTGCACACACTACACACACACACACACACTCACATACACACACAAACACATTTGAAGTTCCAAATGACTATTTCTTCAATGTGAATTATTCTGTTTATCCTTGTATCTTTATATAATAACCCTCCTTTTGCCTTAAAGTTAAAATTGATATTGATATTATTATATTTGTTTAATTTTTATTAAATTTTTAGTCCATGTTCTTCTCAACTTACATAATGATGTCTCCATCACCATGTTTTAGGTATATGTCTTAATAAGCAATACATGGTTGAATTTTTTAAAGTCCTTATGAAAATGTCTGTCTTTTAGTAGGCAAGTTCAATATATTAATATTTATATGTACTTTGATTATTGACCTGTTTGGACTTTTTTCTACCATTATGTTGTTTTCTATTTACCATTCTTTAATTTTGATTTTTTCCTCTTCTCTACTTTCTATTAGGTTGATCTAGTTTTGTTTTTTCTTTAAGATTGTATTTATTTATTTATTTGAGAGAGGGGGAGACAGCATTTGCATGGGGGGAATGGTAGAGGGGTAGGGCAGAGGGAAAGGGAGAGAATCCCGAACAGACTCCTTACTGAATGGAGAGCCCAATGCAGGGCTCATCTCATGACCCCAAGATCATGACCTGAGCCGAAACCAAGAGTCAGACACTTAACTGACTGAGCCACCCAGGTACCCCCAGGTTGATCTAGTTTTAAAATGTATTTTCCTCTTTGCTCTCTACTGGAACTTTGCTATCTGCCTAGGGTTAGGATTAAAATTAACAAGTCCCATGTGAGAAATTAAAACCACAAGATTCTATACTGCTATCCCAAGCTGGGTGGTTGGACTTTCCTACTCTTTTCATGACACCAGGACTTTCGTCCTTCAAGGACATTACTTGGGTCCTCAGAATCTGTGTTTCAGGAAGCTCAGGGAGATCTTTTATTCATCTTCTGAACTTGAGCAGAGAGGGTGACCAAGAGCCTGGGCTGGGCTCAGGTCTTCTTTACCCAAGGTGAGGGATCAATATGACAGACAAAGACACCTGAAGAAAACCTGAACAAGAACTATTTAGACCTTCAAGTGAATCAGAGGGTCAACTCACACTGAACCCACTATAGTTTTCTTTTCTCTTTTTATTCTGAAACCTGTTTTTTTTCCCCCTTTTGAGTTCAGCTGTTGATTAAAAAATTATTTTTATTGGATTTTAACCAGCATTTCCATGTAAGTACCAATTTGCTATACTCTAAAAAGCTGTGGGAGTTAATTTACTTATCTTACAGAATGTTTACAGGTTCCAAGTCTCACCTTCAACCTCAGATCTTTTAGTTTTTGTCTGTTTTCCTCAGCTTCTGGTTAAGCCAACTTACAAGTAGGTTATTTTTTCCCCCTCATCTTACTTGTTGGCATTGATGATTCATTTTGAAATTCTGAGTGACTGTTGTTCTGGCCTTTCCTCAAAACCCCTTGTCTCTCAGATTGAGGCAGGAAAGGGCCCCCTCCCCCCACCTGGTGCACAAGTTCTGGGATACCATCAATAGTCCAAGTAGGAAAGCTGAAGTTTCTGGGTGTGTGGCCTTTCCCCTGCCATCTAGGAGCTTCTAAAATGATGGCTATGACAAATTTCAGCCTTCCTGGCTACACATGGCCCTGATTTGGTTGGAAATATACCCAGCTGGAAGCAGTTGACTTGCCAAGACCTTCCAGCGTTGGGCTTTCCAATACAACATGTTGGGGCTCTTATTTCCTGTCGCGTCTTTTTGGCTAGGTGGCTCCCTCTAGACCCAGGCATTCCCTGGGCAGCTGTCTGAGTTAATGTCTGAGCTTGGCCACCACTGGCCCAGCTGTGGTCCCTGACAATTGCCAGTCATAAGCAAATTCTCCATTGAGCCCACAGGGCTGTCTTGGTTTCTTTTTTAGGTACAATTATCTTGAACAAAGCCAGCTTTGTAGGTGTGAAACCTATACAGTTATACTGGTCCATCACTCAGAAAAGCCAATAATTGCATTAATGCTCCATACTGCTATCTTGACATTTAAAAATAACTTTTGAATACAATTTAAAATTTTTGATTTTGCGCTAGGCTCCGCAAAATATGTACTGTCTCCTTAGGAGAAACAGGGAAAATCACTGACACTTGGAGAAGTGGGTGGGACTTATTGACTAACCCAGCCTCTTAGGACTCCTGGGCAACAACTATTAGAAGTAATTATTTAAAAATATATTTTTAGATGTGGTGCCATATCCTGAAAAACTTATGTTATGGGGAGCTTCCTTCTGCATAAAGTATCTTAGAGTTTCAGGAAAGGGAGGTGGGTACAACTCTAGAATAGCTATCCAATAGAACTTTGATTACATTAACAATGACATTAATGTTCTGTATCCTTGCTGTCCAGTATGGTGGCCACTAGCCACATGTGGGTACTGAGAACTTGAAATGTGGCTAGTTTAATAGCGATATGAGGCTGCTGGCTATCATAGCCAGCATAGCTATAGGACAGAGTAATTTCTGACCTTTGAGACTTTGACTATATTTTGTACTGACTCTACATCAAGAATTAAAGTTAGGCTTTGTCCAGAAAGAATTTCTTAAATTCAGATTTAAGGCATATCTAGAATTAGATAGGGGAACTCAAATCACAGTGTTTTTTCTTAAGTATAGAAAAAGTATCCTTTCTACCTATGGAAGCAAAGCCATGAGTCTCACTCATAGCCTTCAAGGGAAATATTACACGGACGAATGAATTGCCTAAAGACTGCCCCTTCCAGTTCTAAAGGATTATGGAAGAAATAAGGAAGACAAAGAAGAAGCAAGGTCAAAGGTCAGAATCTTGGCAAGGAATGATAGTGAGGAGGTGTAGTGGGAGGTGAGTCAATAGATGAGCTTGAGCCATCCCTCCTGGGCCCACATGACCTGGTGTACAAATGACCTAGCAAGTTCCATGTGTTTTGAGAGCACAGAAGTACATCAGAAGACTCTGGTCAGAACAAAAGGTAGCTGAATAGGAACTTTGAGAAGGCCAGAACTACAGATTTCGGAGATAGGTAGTGCTTCATCTCAGAAAGCCACACCAGAGGGACGCCTGGGTGGCTCAGTCACTTAAATGTCTGCCTTCGGCTCAGGTCATGATCCCAGGGTCTTGAAATCAAGTCCCACATCTCCTTCCTCAGCGGAGAGCCTGCTTTTCTCTCTGCCTGCTGCTTGTGCTTATTCTCTCTCTCTGACAAATAAATAAAATCTTAAAAAAAAAAATGGAAAGAAAGAAAACCACACCAGAAAAACTATACTTTAGTGGTCACCAGTCCAGGGAAGAGAAAATCCACCCACTCCACTGTTCACCACTGAAGATCCAGATGATACTATCTCTGCTGCCATGGGTCATCTAAACCCTTATAGACGCCAGTACACACAGAGGCGATCTTGAAGGACACAAAGAGATGAAGAGAAACTTGGAAAGATTTACCATTTTACTTAAAGAAATGAAAGAGAATCACATAAAGGGGATATCTGAATTATTGAGCTGAACTAAATATAACTGAATGGGATAAATTTAGGGTTCTCTTTCCAGTTCCGTGTGGATGAGCAGATGTATTATGGGAAAATAAAGAAGCTACATTTTCTTTGCACAGCTAAGGGCAGAGTGAATGAATTTGTGACCTTACTCCAAATATGCTTGCCTTCCTGCCAAGCCAGTTATAGACAACAGTACTTTTCTCAAGCTTTAGCAGAGGTGCAGTTATGTGGCAGGAGGTGGAATGGGGATGCTAACCTGCTGTTTTGAGCCTTGGAACGAACATTTTGAGTGAATTGACCACCTTACTCAAGGCACGAGGGACTTCACATGGGCAGTTCCTTGGGGCTTATCCAGAAGGCAGTTTTTCTCTTATCACCTACCTGGACGTGGAGGAGGTTGTAGATACTTCCGTGTACTGGTCCAAGAGCTCTGAGAACAATGGGAGAGGCTCAGTCTGTCAGATTATGGTGTCATTTTGCCTGTGCAATGCCTTAGTCATTTTCTAGTGCTGAGTGAATCACATCTGGAATCAAGGAGGCAAGATCTACTTGGGCAATATCCTAATTTCTTACCTGGATTTAACATCCCATCAGTCCCTTGCCATACTGTAGAACATGTAGTCCCTCTGTGGGCTACAGCTCCACCTGCAGGCCAATCCTGAAAAGTACATGTTCAAGAAAACGGGAGGAATTTCTGGATTGTATTTTGTACAGCCAAGACATCTGCATTGCGCTTCAAGTGTCATGGTCCTACAGTAAGAACCCACATGGTTCATTACATATATTTAGCAATTCCTGGAATTTATTACAAAATTCATTACACATTTCTTTTCCTACACATTCCTATTCCTAGAATAACTGATACTTTCAAAAGGGAAGGAGGCCTTTTTTCACTCTCAGAGGCAGATGCAGCTTTCCAGGAAGCCTTGCTTAATTCCTCCAACCTTTCATTAGCCTACCTGACCCAGCCCAACCCATATGAATGTCTCCAACCATTCAGATTGGAACCATTAGTTCCCAGGAGGACCCAACCCTCATACCTCCACCCCTTGGGATTCCTTCCCTGGGAAATTGGCTTTTGGAAACATTCAATTGCTCATCCTTCTTTGGAACAAAGATCACTTGTCATGGAGACTAGAGTGACTAAGATAAACGCAGAGACTCAGTTGGCATCAGGGTCATCTTTTTCAAGCACTTTGGGTTTACCATTTCATACCTAATCCTGAAAAGCATAGCATCATGAGTGAAGACTGCAGCACCAGTCCTGGAAATCACCTGGCTGGGAATTCTGAGGACACCCAGTCCTAGCCATCAGGCACATATAGAGGGGCCCACATAATTGTATTTGATGCTGTCTACGTGTAAGAGAAATAAAGTGATTAAGAATGGGCTTTAAGTTTACATTCTGAGGTACTGGATTTTCTTAGTCCATTTAGACTTCTATACCAAAATACCACAGAATGGGTATCTTTATACAACAAGAATTTATTGCTCACAGTTCAGGAGCCTAGAAGTCTGGATCATGGCACTAGCATCCTACCTTCTGGTGAGGGCCCTCTTTCTGGTTCATAGCCAGTACCTTCTCACTGTGTCTTTACTTGGTGGAAAGGATTAGGGATGTCTCTGGAACTCTTTTATAAAGGCACTAATCCCATTCATGTGTGTTCTCAAGCACCTCCTAAAGGCTCCACCCACTAATACCATCAGTTTTGGGCATTAGGATTTGACATATGTGTTTTGGGTGGGGGGCAGGGAACACATTTAGACCATAGCATGAATGAATGGTAAAGCAGTAGCTGCTATGGAGGAGACCGTGGGAGAAACAGGTTTGGGAGATAAGATCAAGTTCTATTTAAAAAAATGTTCAACTTGAAATTCTAATTAGACATCTAATGGAAATGTCAAGTAGGTGGCATGATATGTTTGTTAAGTCTGGAGCTCAGGGGAAATGTCAGAACTGGAGAATATATAGATCTGGGAATTACTGACAGGGAAAAGGACATGAAAGCCATGGGACTGGATGAATCTCCTCCAAAGTGAGTGAGTGTATTTATTTATTTATTTATTTATTTATTTATTTATTTATTTATAAAGATTTTATTTATTTGAGAGGAAGAGACAGAGATAGCTCAAGCAGAGAGGAGAGAGAGAAGCAATCTCCCCTCTGAGCAAGGAGCCCAGTGCAGGGCTTGATCCCAGGACCCTGGGATCATGACCCGAGATGAAGGCATACGCTTAACCAACTGAGCCACCTGGGCACCCCCAAAGTGAGTGAGTATATTTAAAGAACAGAAGAGGTTTAGACAAATTTAAAAATCAGGAATAAGCAGAAGGAGCCAGCCAACTAAGAAGTGCCAAGCAGGAATGTAGGAGGAAGGCTGAGAAGCCAAGTGATCTACTGAGTCAAACACTGCTGAGAGGTCCAGTGAGAGAAGGACTGGGAATGGTTCGGTGGATTTAGAGAGAAGAAGCTCATTGGTGATCCTGAGAAGAAGGGCTTCAGTAGAGTTGTAGGGAAGAAAATGATTGGGGAAAATGATTAGAGAATACTGAAAAGAAACTCTGAAGTGAGAAAAGTGAAGACATTCAGCGTTGACCACTGATTTTAGGAATGATGATATAGGCGGATCTGAGCAGTAGGAGGGGTTAGGTGGAGAAGGGCATAGATTCATGGGAGGACAGCTTTATTTTAAGGTGGGAGATATTCTAGCATTTTTATATGCAGACAGGAATGTTCTAATAGAGGAAATGTGGAAATCCTAAAGAGAGTAGAGGATGGAAAGAGCAAAGCCTATGAATAGGTTGGAGGGGGTCCAGGGCTTAAGTGAGATGAAGTCTGAGAGGACCTATGCTCCAGGACAGTTCTTCCGCCATAAAGGAAAGAGGCAAAAATTAGTAACTGTGATGATGTGAAATTGTCATTGCTGTCCTCTGCTTGCTCCTTTCTTAGTAAAAGGAGAGACGAAGTCTCTTTCCACCAGCTCCACTAGCCCAGCTTCCTCACACCTTGCCCTCAACCCAGAACTCCATCAGTTTACCCTTCCTTACCCTGGAAGACCCAAGAATCTTACAAAAGGTTCTGGATTCCCAGCAGGACCACAGCTGGCTCTGGTACTTTAACCAGAGAAGGGAAGCACGTTAGAGAACCAAACACAGGAAATTCCCTCCCTCACACTCAGAACCCTGAACAGGTAAGTCTTTGTAGCCACCCACACTAGACAACAGAGTCTAGTAGAGTGCAGAGTGGAAGAAGAGCAACTCCAGGTTAAAACATCCACTGCCATCAGGCAGCTACCTTAATTTATTTTTGTTTCTGCCTGTACACTCTATTTCTAACCTCCTCATTTTCAGTGGTTTTCCCAGTTTGTCCTCATATTTAGATACTGGCATTAAGTGGTTTTCAATTCAACCTCTAAGTTGCTTCCTTTTGAATCTCTTCCTCTTCAGCTCCAGGGAGCCTCAGACAAGTGCCTGGGTCCCAGCCACCACATCCCCTCCCAGCTTTCCTGGTCCCCCCACTTGTTAGGGAGAAGGGTCCTCACATAAATGGGAAAACATGTAAAAAGCATATAAGATAGATTTTGAAAGGATAAACTAATGTCACCCTAAAGTGTTTTTGACTAAACAGAACAGCAACAACAGAACTTTCTGAACAAGATTTTGCTATCATCTAACCCTNCCCCACAAAAAAAAAAAAAAAAAAAAAAAAAAGGCTTCTAAAGGAACAACACATCCCTTAGGAAAATGAGTGAAGGTACAGATAAATTAAAGTTTGGAGACAATGAGGGTAAAGAAGGTCGCTTCCCCACGGAAGACAGACATGTACACACACTTTGGTTCCCACACCTTGCAACTACAGTTACTGTAGCTTACAGATAAATCAATAGCAAATTTGAATGTCTTTTTTTCTAGTAGGAATTTTTCAGCAAAACACAAAGAGATATATTAATTTAAAAAGAAAACATTCATAATTGTACACAAGTATTTTAATTTGGTAAACAAGCTTCGTTCAGCCAAACATTTGTGGAGAGGTGTTTGGGCTTTTATTTGCATTAAAGTAGCTAAGTAAACATACTTTTAACTAAATAGGAGTCAGGGTGAATATTTATTTTCCTACATAATACGTGACCAAACAAATGAGGTTCTTTTTTTTTTTAAACACTCCTGGGATGCCTGGGTGGCTCAGTCAGTTAAGTGTCTGTCTTCAGTTCAGGTCTTGATTCCAGGGTCTTGAGATGGAACCCCACATCAGGCTCCCTACTCAGCGGGGAGTCTGGTTCTCCCTCTCCTTCTGGTTCTCCCCTCTGCTCCTGATTTCTCATGCACTCTCTGTCTCTCAAATAAACAAATAGAATCTAAAAACGAACAAACAAAAAACCACTTCTTGTATTAAAAGCCAAACACCTAGTTTGTCACGTGCCATGACTCAAAATGCTTTTGGAACTTCTCGTTTGAAGTACCTTCAGAGCTCTCTTCACACACAGAGTGATGAACCATCTCAGTTTGTCTGGCACTAAAGGATTTCCCAGAATGTGGGACTTGGAATTTTAAAACTGAGTAGCCTTGGGTCAACTTTCTTGGGTTACCTGGAACTGAGGGAGATTTCAGTCCTCAAGCTGGGAGAGTGTCAGGCAAAAGGGGTCGAGTTTGGTCATCCTATTTGTAAACCACATACAAGAAACGCCAGCTCATTGCTTTATAGTTGTAACTCTGTTATTCAATTTGATCCCCTCCTTATTTTTTGGCCCCAAATATCTTTTGGCTATTGCGAAAGATCAAATTTCTCACCCACAAACAAATATGTGGTAGTACTCAAAATAGTCTGAGTTAAGAAGGCAATTTTATAAACCTTTTCTTCCTTCTTTCCTTCCTTCCTTTCCATTCTTACCTTTGTCTGTAAAAGTATGTATATTAGTAGTGGACATGGCATACTCTCTCTTTGACCATAGTTCAGTCAGGCTTCTCTGAGCCCTCATCTCTGTGAGGTCTCCATCTTGGTCCCCATCCTGTCTTTGGCCTGTCAGTCCTAGTTTTAGCAAGAATCCTATCAAGTTGGTTTAGTAAGAATCCCCTTACCCTTGAATCTCCTGTCAGTAATTTTCCATCCTCTGACCCCTTCACTCTGCCTATTGGCTATAAATCCCCTGCTGTCTTTGCTGTAATCTCTCCCCTACTACAGTGCTTATTGCAATTGTCCTGAATAAAGTCTTCCTTGCCGTTTTATTTATTTATTTATATTTTCTAAGTAGGCTTCATGCCCAGTGGAGAGCCCAATGAGGGGCTTGAACTCACGACCCTGAAATGAAGACCGGAGCCAAGATCAAGAGTTAGACGTTCAACTGACTGAGCCACCCTGACATCCCTTGCTTACCATTTTAATAAGTGTCTGAATAATTCTTTTCTTTAGCAGTTATGGTGCCATGACTTGGACAGAATTAAATTCATCACTGGACCTCTGGAACTTCTCCTCCAGGACCCCAAGTGTACACTTCTGAAGACTTTGTTTCACTCCTGACTGGTTAGGGATCCAATGGTGAGTCAAACTCCTGAGCCAGTGCTCTGGATGACGGACTGTTAAAGCATGGTAAGGGCAGATTTTGGTTCTTAAGATTCTGAGTATGCCCTCTGAGGCTAGGTTAGAGTCCCAGGATTCTTTGGTTGAAAAGTGCCTGTTTAAGCAAGCATCTTTCTGGATGGATGTCTTCTTGGATCTTTCTGAGTGGGAATTTACTCCCTGACTCTTAAAGCAGCAGATTTCTGACTCTTTTTGGAGGCCTCTACTCTAGAAGCTCTGTTAGAGTCCAGCCTTCTTTGTTAGCAAGGGATCATGAGTGAAGAACAAGGGAGCTTCTCAGCAGACTGAAACCCCCTTCTCATATTCCTGTCGACTATATATCCCACCACCATGGCACTAGCTCTCTATTTCCTTTGTTGTTGGAATAATTTTACCAAGGATAATCGGGAATTTCAATGACCTCCCCAAACTGGTTCCTCTTAAGATTTCTCTCTCAGCATTCCCCTTCTTCCTTTTACCAACTTGAATCCTCCATTCCTTTGAATCCATTGATAGGATTGCCTTCAACCCCCTACGTCCTCCATCTGTCTGTCCACCCCTGCAAGACTTTCTCTTTTCTTACGGTCACTTGTTACAGTCAATTTCTTACAGTCATTTTCTTACAGTCATTTGAACTTTGAACCTGAGGTCCCCCAACCTCCACTGGGGGCTCTCAAGAGACCCAAGGACCACCCAAAGAAACTACATGCAGGGCAAAACAAAATCTTAAAAGTTTCCTCCACAAATATTGATAAAAAGCATTAACTGTCAATTGAGCAGGTAACCTTAACTTGTTCCATCTGTCAGAAACACAATTTGGGATAAAAATATAAAGAGGAAAAAAACCAAGAGCTAATTATTTTATATAAACCAGTGAGTTTTTTATTGCTATGTTTATCTGACTCATGGCTATAATTTTTTTCCTAAAATTTTATTTATTTATTTATTTATTTATTTATCAGAGAGAGAGAGAGAGAGAGAGAGAGAGAAAGACAGCACAAACAGAGACAGCAGCAGGTAGAGGGAGAAGCAGGCTCCCCGCTGAGCAAGGGGCCTGATGTAGGGCTTGATCCCAGGACCCTGGGGTCGTGACCTGAGCCAAAGGTAGATGCTTAACCAACTGAACCACCCAGGTGTCCCTCATGGCTACAATTTTAGAATGAAAGCAACAAGGTTTCTATTTGTATCTGTCTATAAAATTATATAGTTATGTTTGTATATATATGTTATATACGTATAACATACACACATATATATAACATATATGTTATATATGTGTGATATTTTTCTACATCTAGATGGTATTACCAAAAAAATTTATAAAATCTTGTGAAGGAGTTTTATAAATTGGCTTAGAGATAAATAAATGCTTATATAAATTAAATATTCCTAAATCTCTTAGAAATATAGAAACTAACCCAAATGCTTTTCAAGTTTATGTGGTTTGGGAAAATCTTTGGTAAATAAGACTAATACTGTTTAATAAGAACAGCTCTGTCTTCTGAGTTATCAGTATTAAGTATAATACAAGTATAAATTTGGTGTTTAACCACTTTTAGATTTCTTTGCTTTTGTGATTTCTTTCTTTCTTTTCTTTCTTTCTCTCTTTCTTTCTTTCTTTCTTTCTTTCTTTCTTTCTTTCTTTCTTTCTTTCCTTGACACTTGCCTAACATGCATGTGCTGTGAAAAATAGTTAACAGGGAAATAACTTGAGACGAAGGCTAGATTTGTTTAATGTTATGATATATTTGCCTAAAAACAATTTCCAAAATCTTTTTTGTAACTTCCAACCTTAGAGAGATGCTATGCTAAATATTCATTAAATATTGAGATAATTTCTAAGAGAAACTATTAAACATTAGATTACTAAGCACAAGTTTAAGTTTATATACATTTGGCCTCATATTTTTATATGATAGAGGCTAGCTATATTTGAGTCTGTTAATAACATCTTTTTGACACATTGAAAAGTACTATCAGGAAGCATAGACTTAAAAAATTTTGAGATGGTATATTTATAAAATTTGCTAGACTGTTACAGAATGCTGGTATATGAGAGACAGTTCACAATAGTCTTCTTTGTAGTTTTCTGTTGAAAAGGGTTATTAATGATTAAAAAGTACAGCCAATATTTGTAACTGAAGCTACTAGAAACAATAGGGTGAAGTGAAACAGCTTTGCATGAAAAGTATGCAAGGAAAGTAGAATGTATTTTTGATAAAGAAAAGTATATAGTGTATGTAGGATGGGTTTTAAGGGAATAAGAATGTAATTTTGTCCAAAAGGAAAATATAGGACAGAAACTGAATGGAATAAAAAGCTGTAGAGGGTTTTCAGGAAAGGAATCTTGGAAAAGGAATCTTATCTCATGTGGTCAAAGCTGGCTGACTGGATAGATTTATTTATAAGGTTTCTGAAAATGTGTTTTAATATTAAAAGTATACTGATACAGAACTAGAGCTTGATTTTCTCTCTGTTGAAATAACAAAGTTTTCTTGGTTTATTGGTCTACTCTTAATAAGAAGTTCTAAAAGTTCTTTACCTTTGAAGTAATTCTCCTAGAATTCCTATAATTCTGTGTCTTATCAGAATAATTTCCTGTGCTTTATGTTAACCTTTATCAACCCTTAATTATTTAAGAGAACCAAATCTTCTCACTTCTTTTTTTTTTTTTTTTTTAGATTTTATTTATTTATTTGAGAGAGAGAGAGTGCGCCCCCAGGGGAGAAAGAGGGGAAGGGCAGAGGCAAAGGTAGAAGTACTAGACTCTCTGCTGAGCCCCGAGCCCAAAGCAGGGATCCAGTCCAGGACCCTGAGAGCATGACCTGAGAGCATGACCTGAGAGCATTACCTGAGAGCTTGACCTGAGATCATGACCTAAGCCAAAGTTAGGTGCTTAACTGACTGAGCCACCCAGACATCCCCAAGTCTTCTCACTTCTAAAAGAACTAACATTTAAACACTTTTACAGTCATGTTCTGTCCTATATTTACTTTTGAATTCTTTCATTGTAACTGTGGCTAAATAGGTAGCTAAGTGTTGTTCACAGTAACCTGGGATTGTATTTAGTCAAGTATTCACCTTTTGAACTTTTGGACAATTTTGTCCTCCCAGAATCAAATCCTAAATGAAATCTTGATCTTGAACTGACCTTGAGATTTCTTGGAGATTTCTTTCAGTATCTTAAAGAATTTTTTTCTTTTATTTTGAAAAGGAAAGATGACAAAAAACGATTAGGTTGATTTAATATGTTCAGTTGCATGAAAAGTATTGTCAAATAAAAGATACTTTAACCTTCTCTAGTTTTATTTGTATGGATAAAATATTACTAACATAAACATTTCAGAAATTGTTTGAAGTTTGTCAGTACCCTCACTGTTCATGATATGTTCTGGTATAATATTACCAGTGATAATTCTAGTTATCATTTTAAAAGTTCTACACCACAGAAATAAACAAATTCTCTTGTCAGTTGCATCATTTTTATGATGAATTCTCCTCAGATCTTTAACACTTTAAAATCTTTTGTCATTAATAGACAGTTTTTGTTTTACTCTGATTCTTCTCTGAGAGCCCTTGCAATTAGTTGTCGGCCAGAGTGCTTTATCTTCAACAAAAAGGAATGGAAAGAGACCCATGGAAAGGACTAGGAGAGGTCTCTGGGATGTAGGCTTCTGATGGCATTGCTTAAATTACTTTAAGACCATACCATTTGACAGAGAAAGCAGCCTAGAACTTTAGTGGAAAAGCTGAAGGGTTCATAAAACTGCTAACCCAAGGTGAAGCAGAACAACAATTAATTACACAAAACTGAATGAACTGGGGCACCTGGGTGGCTCAGTGGGTTAAAGCCTCTGCCTTCGGCTCAGGTCATGATCCCAGGGTCCTGGGATCGAGCCCCACATCGGGCTCTCTGCTCCATGGGGAGCCTGCTTCCTCCTCTCTCTCTGTCTGCCTCTCTGCCAACTTGTGATATCTCTCTCTCTGTGTCAAATAAATAAATAAAATCTTAAAAAACAAAACAAAACAAAACTGAATGAACTGATGAAGGATAATTATCGTTTTTGTCTGGAAGATTGTTACTGGATTTAAGGAATCCCTTTTCCTTTCCTTTTAAGTTATAGCTCACAACAATTTAGTAGTTAATACTTTTTATAAACAGAAATGAAACATTTATCTTTTCTCCCTGCCTGATTCCTCCAGAATTCAGAAACTCTTACTGAGTATTCTTATTTTCATGGCAATATAATTATTTGCATAAGTTCAATAAGAATCTCTCCTTCTTGAACAGGAAATAATTGGAAACATTGGTTATATAACCAAGGCTTTGAGTGGAATGTCATATTTTAGACTGATGTGCATAGAATCAGTCATGACCAAATAGCTTCAAGTAACTAAGGTTGATTTTATGGAGCTACTGCTTATAATGCCCTTTTGGAAAACTTGGGCTGGTATGGCTTACAAGGTTCCCAGCCTTATAAGTGAATAAGGAAGGTCACTTCCTGGCAGGCTCAGGAAGCTTAGCATATTTTGGGGACATAGAACACAGAGAAGTTCACCCAAATCTGTAGATCCTGCAAGTGAAATCTGGTGGCAAATTCTTGGCTTGGCTTCCTAGCCTTTGAGAGGCTATTTGAGTTTCCTTATGAGAAGTTCCAGCAAAGCAAACTTTCAAAGGTCTATGTAGTCAGTTACTATTCTTGCTGCACTTATGTAAATAATAGGCCAAATCTAATGTGACCAGACTCATTTTATGAACAAGAATAATCTAACTTTGGTTAACTTTGGTGAAAAAAAGGGTGAGTGTAGAGAGAAATTTTATGCTGCAATGAAAAACTATAGCACAACTTTGTGGACTCTCAGCATCTAGTCCTGGTCAATGTCTTTGAGGTTTTGTCATATGCTTAGAGATTGGACTGAGTCCTGCCAATGTGCACATTTTGTCAGTCCCTCCCAAATAGTCAGTTCTCCTAATTTTCTCCAAAATCTGGCTATACGACTGTCCAAATGAATGTTTCCAACTTTTCTCCCACCTGCCTAACTTGGTGTCACTGAGAACTCAAACCTGACTGCCTGGATCCTTATTGGGATCCTAGGTTGTCCTGCAAGCTGATGCTGGATAATGGGTAACCTTTAAGCCTGGAGCTGCTGCTGTCTAGGCCATTCAGGAGGTTTATGGAAAATGCCACATCTTCCCTGCTCTGCTATAGAAAATAACCATGACCCTGATATTACACCATCACTGAAGACATTCAGACTGCAGCCTAGGAAATCTACCAGATCGCCACCGTCACCCTCACTTCACCACTTGAAGATACTTCAAGCCCAACATCTAGAAATCTCAACTGGCCGCCCTCTGGACTCAGAAACTGGGTTTATAGTCTGCTTCGACCTTAATCCTTATTTTTCCTTTTATTTTCATACAAATTTCTCACATTTAATGCCTGATTATTTGTACTTTCCAGTAAATATCCTCTACTCCCAAGTCCTAACATATGGTTCAGCTGGCCCTTAATAACAAAAGGAGACTGAGCAAGAAATGGACTTAAATTGTTCAGAGGAAAGAAGAATGTCTCTCTTTTCATGATCGGGAGGAGTGACTGACAAAGATTCTCAGGCCTCAGTCTTGGCCCTGTCCTTGTTTGGCATGCCTAATCCAGTTTTAACAAGAATCCTGATAAGTAAGTTTATCAAGAGTACCCCTGGCATTGATATCTAATCATCTCCCACCCCATGTCTGGTCAAGTCCCTCATCCCTCACCATTGATGTTTAAGTCCATGCCCAGCCTTTTGCAGGAATCCTCTTAAAAAAGAATCCCTGTGCTCTTGATGTCTCCTGTCAGTAGTTTTCCACCCACTGACTTTTTTGTATTGGGAGTTGAATCTGATCTCTCTCTTATTGCCATAGAGTCAGCCCCAATTCAATAATCTTGAATCAAGTCTCCTTTACCATTTTTACACGTGTCAGAATAAATTTTTTCTTTAACAGATACATCAGGAAAAGGGGGTTTCTTACTCAGTATATGAGCCACCAGAGACATTAAAATCAGCATCTCCTCTTTAAAGGTCATTTTGTCCTACCTCCCACAATTTTGGAATCCCTCAGACCTCAACTTGTAACTCAGTACATCATCCCTTCCCCTGACTTTTGGCTGCTTAACACATTTCATGGTAATCACTAATTCATCACATGGAACTGAGTAAGAACCATTTAATATGATTATCTTCTCCATTAAAGCTGTCATCATAATTAGAGCTGCAGTGAACTGTTTGCCAGGAATTATAACTTCTGCCAAGAAAAACTTGGGTGTCATTTTAGAAAAATTCTTAGGTGGGGGAGGAGGAGATCAGGACCATCTGTGTTGGGATCCAAAGCTAAATAATGAGAAATAAAGCCCCCTTCCCTTGCTATCTGCCAAACTCTGGCCAGCCCTCCAACTGGACCTTGCCGAACACTTTAGAATGAATCAACTTCCAAGGTAGTCCAAAGAGTACACCCTCTCAGGGAATGATAGTCTTGGAAAAGTCACCCTTTAAGAAGAGAAAAAAGACAGCAGCAAATAAAAATTAGGCCTTCATGCATAAAGCTTCCTAAAAGTTGTTCCAAAGGGTTTTGTTTGCCACCCTACTGTTTCCAGGGCAACCACCTAAGCCAGGACAGAAGTAGAAGGAGACACGAGGCTAGAATGGGACCACCCACTGCAATTCTCATTTTATCCTGATGGCAAGAACCTTTATATCGACTCAAAGTGTTTGTCAGGCCTCTTGCTGTGAATCACTAGAATAACATTTTGCCCTGATGGAAGTTGTGTCACAGGCTGCTGCTCCCAAATCCCCCCGTACTGAGGTGTTTTTAAATGGAACCAAATATCCCAGGGGAATTTTCTCTGCACTGCTAGCATTGCTTTGTTGCACATTTCTAGATTACACACTGTAAATTATAGATTAAATACATTATGCTGATTTCCTCCTGCATATCTTTTAGTTATTTTTAGGAGGACTGTCTTTGAAATTCAGCCTTTCAGGTAAATGTTCAAAATGAAGAGAAAAATAAAACCAAGGTAGAGGGATGCTCAAGACTGAGACTACAGCCACATCACAGTCTGGCACTTCTGGGTTTCTGGGTATATGACTTTGGAAGAATTTATTTCATTTCTCTAAATCTGAGTTTCCTTGTCTATGAAATAAGAAATATTCATCAAGCTCTCTAAGGCCCCTTCCACTTCTCACACTGTATGACGCTCTGCGTGGCCCGAAGTAAAATGCCCTCGAATCATTTGGAGCAGATTATATTGACCATCTTTAGAAAGAAAGAATACACTCAACCTGTGGGCATTAAAAAGTTCAGTAGCACCAAAACTCTCTGACCCATAATCTTCATGATCTCTTACTGCACTGGGTGTTGCTGATTTTTTATTTGCTGCGCCGGATATCTCTCATTTGCTTCTCAGATGGACTCTCCATTGTTCTCCACCATGGAAGGTTGTCTTGTGAGGGCTACAACACAGGCTCTTGTCCTCTGACTTCCAGGCAGATTCAGTGAATGGGCAGGAAAATGAAAGGAGGGCAGAGTGTGAGGTGGTTCCTTCCCTGCTCCCCACCTATTGCCGTGAGCTAGCTTCAAACCTCAACTAAAGTTCACAGCTCCTGGAAGACATCCTCTCTATGTAACTCTTAGTCCGTTTGGGCTGCAGTAACAAAATGCCATAGACTAGACGGCTTATAAACAAAAGAAACTTATTTCTTCCAGGTCTGGGGGCTGGAAGTCTGGGATTAGGGTGCTGACAGATTTGGTGTCTGGTGAGAACCCACTCCATGGTTGTAGACTGCTGACTTCTTGCCATACCCTCATGTGATGGAAAAAGGGCAAGAGAGCTCTCTGGGATCTCTTTTACAAGGGCACCAATTCCATTCATGAGGGCTCTGCCCTCATGACCTCATTACTTCGCAAAGGCCCCCATCCTCTAATATCATCATATTGGGGATTAGAATTTCAACACTAAGAATTTTGGGGAACCACAGTTCTGTCTATAACAGACTCTTTTCCCTTGCTACTTCAGGTCTAGGGGCAGTGTATAACCCTGTGGTTCTCTATGCTCTGTGCATATCTTTAAAAAATTGGTCTTACATGAGAAAGTGCTCAACACCGCTCGGCATCAGAGAAATAGAAATCAAAACCACAGTGAGATACCACCTCACACCAGTCAGAATGGCTAAAATCAACAAGTCGGGAAATGACAGATGTTGGTGAGGATGCGGAGAAAGGGGAACCCTCCTACACTGTTGGTGGGAATGCAAGCTGGTACAGCCACTCTGGAAAACAGTATGGAGGTTCCTCAAAAAGTTGAAAATAGAGCTACCCTACAACCCAGCAATTGCACTACTGGATATTTACCCTAAAGATACAAATGTAGTGATCCTTAGGGGCACATGCACCCGAATGCTTATAGCAGCAATGTCCACAATAGCCAAACTACGGAAAGAACCTAGATGTCCACCAACAGATGAATGGATAAAAAAGATGTGGTATATATATACAGTGGAATACTATGCAGCTATCAAAAGAAACAAAATCTTGCCATTTGCAATGATGTGGATGGAACTAGAAGGTATTATGCTGAGCGAAATAAGTCAATCAGAGAAAGATAATTATCATATGATCTCTCTGATATGAGGAACTTGAGGGTCAGGGCGGGGGGTTGTGGGGGGTAGGGAGGGAAAAATAATGAAACAAGATGGGATGGGGAAGGAGACAAACCATAAGAGACTCCTAATCTCACAAAACAAACTGAGGGTTACTGGGGGGTGGGAGGATAGGGATAGGGTGGATGGGTTATGGACATTGGGGAGGGTTTGTGCTTTGGCGAATGCTGTGAAAGGTGTAAGCCTGATGATTCACGGACCTGTACCCCTGGGGCAAATAATAATTAAAAAAATTTTTTAAAAATAAAAAATTGGTCTTTATTCAAGTTTGAATGAACCATCTGTTGTCTTCCTATATCTCAACTGATACACTCAGTTTTTTGAGATGCAAGTATGGCAAGATTGGAAAGGCCATGGTGCTTTTTATTTCAATATATCGATTCACCTTGAATATATATCTTTCCCCTATAGTTGTGACTGAGAATAGATGAGAATTTCTATGAAATGCTGCTTGGTTATGTTTTACTTGACTTCTATATGTGCTTGTATTAGACCAGAGTCAGAAGCAGGTAATAGGGGCCAGTCTAGTAGTTAAACAGAAAAGGATTGGATGCAAGGAATTGGATGCTCACAATTGGAAGGGCTAGAGGAATAGGCTCTAGGTTGGGCTTTGAGGAATGACTTCCAGAAGACTACCATAGAGCTGACCTATCTAGAGAACTATCTCTACAATATTCAGGAAGAAGGGGAATCAAGAAACCCATGTGCCACCTGCCAGCTTCAAGATCTTACTACTTTTTCTGATTCAGGAATCAAAAAGTAGCAGCCCCAGGTGTTGACCCCAAACTTTGTGTACCTGATTTGCACCCTCAGGATGAAGGCCTGCCTTTCCTCCTACTTGACTCAGTTCTAAATTCAGTTTTCACATAAGTACATTTAACTGGTGAAGGCTGAGTCATATTTCTAGCTGCAAGTGAGTATGGGAAATGTTAGTTTTAGCCTTCCAGCCTCTATAGTACAGGAAGGCATAATAGGAGACTGGGATGAAATCTGAGCAAGCCAATCTATTCTCCATCACACGATTATTTTTGAAAGCATGCTTCAAATGCCACACTAAAAAAAGATGAACTTTGGAGATTAAGAAAAGAGAGAGACTAGAATGAAAATCTCTGCTTCAGGATTTACTGGCTGTATGACCTTGGGCAGGATGCACTTAATACTACCAGGGCTATTTTTCATCTGTGCAGTAGGAGTAATAATGCCTACCTCCCAGAATTGCCATTCATTTATCCATCTCTATAAACAGATTTTTGTCGATTGTTATATAATTATCAGGATTTTTTAGTTGGAAGTGACAAATCTAATTGATTGGTTAAGTCAAAAAATTTTTTTTCAAAGGATATTTGGTAGGTCACAGAATTGCTAAGAGGACTAGAGAGCCAGCCTCTAGGCTGAACTTCCAGGACACCAGCTGAAGCAGGCATCAGAGCTAGCCTGGGACATGGCTACTGCCCCCCCCACCCCATCCCAGCACCGATGGAGGTGCTATTGCCAACTCTGTTAGCAGAAACTCACCAGTGTTGCCCCTGAAGGCCAAGTGGCAGCACTTCCCTCTCACTGGCAAAAATGCTGCATGGCACTTCTTCCTCACATTAGTCTCTTCTCAAAGAGGGTTTCACAAGAGTGTCTGGTGGGACCTGGGTCACATGTCCAGTGACAAGGGAGCGAGGGAAGCACGATTTCTGACTTTTAACTTGGGGAGGAAGGAAACTCCCTAATAAAAGGGAGAGTGTTCATAAAATGCTGGCCTCCGGACAGATGTCCACTACACCTCCTCCAAATGGCTAAGCAAAGGAGACTTCTATGAGCTTTTTCTCACTCTGCTTTCCTCTGCTCAAGCACCTTTCTCCCCACAAAGGTGGCATGCTGGTTCCTGAGAGCTGCAAATTTACCTTCCATCAGCCAAGCAGTCCCTGTGTAGAAAGTGTGTCTCTTTCCCAGTGATTCCATCAAAATCTGTGGCTGACTCTATTGATCTGACTTGGATCGCATGAACTTTCCTAAATCACTCATTGAGCCAGAGAGATGGAATAAATTAACACATCAGGTCTGGGTTACATGCCAGCTGAGCTAGGAAGGATAGGTTCAGCCCTTTTAGAACTATTTGGCTCAAGCCTGGGGGAAAACATGTTTTATGAAGGAAAATTGGGATGCTGGGCAGGCAAAAACAATAGTTCTCTGCTGTTCTATTCCTGGTAATTCAGTATCCATAAACACACACTCTTCCTCTCATCCTACAACATCGTTAGTGTTCTCATTCATGATAGTGCAACTCTTCCACGTACACCCAAAACTCCCTTCCTGGACTCTATGCTACTTCCTGCATCCTGCTTTAAGGACTCTCAGCAATGTGCATTTGATGGTTAATTTTATGTGTCAACTTGACAGGACTGAGGAATCCCCGGATAGCTGGTAAAACCTTATTTCTAGATGTGTCTGTGAGTGTGTTTCTGGAAGAGATTAACATTTGAGTTAGTTGACTGGGTAAAGATCTCCCTTACCAATGCACTTGGGCATCAGCTAATATACTGAGGACTTGAATAAAATAAAAAGGCAGAGGAAGAGTGAATTTGCTTTCTCTGCTTGAGCTGAGACACCCATCATCTTCTGTTCTTGGACATCAGTGCTCTTGATTCTTGGGCCTTTGGACTTGGATTGGGACTTACATCATTGACTCTCAGACCTTTGAATTTGGACTAGAACTACACCACTGGCTTTCCTGGGCCTCCAGTTTGCAGACAGTAGATCATGGGATTTCTCAGCCTGCAAAGTCACATAAGCTAGTGCCTCAGAATAAATCTCTTTCTATATATCTCTATATATCCTACTGGTTCTGTTTCTCTGTAAAATCCTGACTAATGCTGTTAATTACTCTTGGGTTGGTCCAGGATATCTCTTGCATATTGGCAAGTTTGCCAAATGACAAATTTAACCTAAGCTACAATGGTGCAAAGAGGTCAAGCTATACCTTAATTTAAAAAAAAAAAGTCCCATGTAGAAAAGAGAAGAATTAGCTTAGAATGGTCACTGTCTAACAGCATAGATCACGTCCTGCTTTCCAGGAATAAAAAGCTCTCCCTGCTTCAGTGATGGAGTGAAATCTGTGGGTAGCCAAAGTGGCTAACTCTGCCTTTCTCTTCTGGTAGTGGAGCCAATGTGCAGTGTCCACTGTGGTCACATCTGAGAAGGACAATGGGGAGGACTCATCTGTGGGGGCTATAGAAAAGAGTTCAGGGGCCTGGAGACTGCCTTGGGTTGGTCATCATTTTTCCAGGAATATAATTTATTTAGAAATCTAGTAGGCTTTCCATCTATATCCAACAGAGAGGATGTCCTCTCTCACAACAGGCCTTAGATCTATGCCCTTATCTCTAGCCCTTACCTATAATGCCTCCATTTTGGACATTTCTTCAGGGCAAAAATAAGTAGTATTTTGTGCTCCCTTATTCCATGTATGCCAGTGGTTGTGTTCCAACGTGGGGCTAAGTGGAGACTTCTTCAGGCAATGAAAACCCAGAAAAAGGTGCTTAGTAGTGCTTTCCTTGGGTCCCTTGTTATTTTCTTTTAAGTTTTCAGTATCCTGGACTTTGCTTCCACTAACTTTATCTTGGGGAAGAGAATACAGCTTTGCCAAATGAGCAAAGCTCAAGACTATCTGGCTACTAACTCTCTTTGATCATAGGCCATAGATATAAGGGGCTTTCCTTAACAGTTTCTGTTCTCTCTGTTTTCTGATGAGCCAGTAGTTTCTTACTTATAGTAACTCATCCCAGGCTGAAAAAATATCCAAACTGATCTAATAAGATGACATTTTTCTACTGACTTTCCTGTATCTCCAGCCTGGGTAGACACATTGCCTGAGTCTCCAGATAAAATGTGCTCATGAAACTAGCCACCTGCCCAGTCAGAGAAGGGGAAATCTACACTGTGTTCGGCCTCACCATGACCCTTCCAACTTCACATTGTCATTCCAAGTGTCAGTTATAAGAGGTGCTTTCAGGAATCGATTTCTATTTCAATTTCTCCATAAACAAAAGAAACTCTAGCTGTCTTAAGCAAAAACAAGAAATGTGTTCAAGACTGTGGAGTAGCACAAAGAGTTAAAAGAAAAACTAAGCACTGTGAAAAGAACAGGAATCACTATAGTTCTAAGTATCCAAGTGACAGGAAATAATGGTCAGTCCTTTTTGTGGAAGTTTTGTTATGATAAGTGATCATAGCCATTATCTAACCTTTTGTTATCCTACTTGAGATTTAATGTTTGGGAGAGAGTCTGAATGGCATTCTTGGGTCATCCAACCACTCGCTTTTTGTTCAAGGGAGTGCAGGACATTCTGAATGATTGCATCACCAAGACTCTTAAGGGAATTGTTTCAAGGTGTTCTTACAAGAAAAAGATGGAATGAATGCCCAACAGACAAAACCCAAAGATGTTTATTATTTGCTCACTAGGTAATAGGCTAATCTCTCTGGATCCAAAGATAAATAATGATGTTGACTAACATTTATTAATCATTTTTTTAAATTAGTTAATCTTTTAATCAATGCCAGGAACTTCCTATGCATTACTTCAGATATTCTTTATAATAAATACTGTAACGTACATACTCTTATGTCTTAGGTCAGTCTTATGGGTTTATTTGTTCAGCGGGTTTAATTGTTTAATTAATATGTTGAGGTCCTAACCTCAGCACCTCAGAATGTGACCTTATTTGGAAATATGGTCATTGCAGATATAACTAGTAAGATGATGTCTTTAGAGTGGGCCCTAATCCAATACTGGTGTCTTTATAAAAAGAGAAAATTTACATACACACACATATATATATATCAACTGCCAGACATGTGAGTGGTGAGACTTCAGATAATTCCAGTCCTCAACCTTCAAATCTCATAAATATTATGAAGCAGACAAAAATTACTCCCAAAAAGTTCCTGACCCACAGAATCCACGAGCATAATAAATAATTGCTTTAAGCCACCGAGTTTTGGGATAAATTTATATTGCAGTTATAGTGACTGGAAGAGGTTTTAGTACCTAGGAGTAGGGTATTGCCATAACAAAACCCTGAAAATGTGGTACTTTGGGACAATAGATGAAATGTGAATGGGCCTTGAAGAGACTGATGGAGGAGTCTAATGGTCCTCAAGAGGACTCTCAGAGAGGGCTTAAAGAAAAGTAAGGACAATCTTACTGGAAATTGGAGAAAGAGAATCCTCATTATGTAGTGACAAAATGTTTTGCAACACTGTCACCTGTGATAAAGTAGAAAATAGAAAATATACCTAATGAGCTGGGTAATCTAGCTAAGGAGATTTTCTGGAAGAATATTGAAGGTGCCACCTGGCTTCTTCTTGCTTATAGTAAAATGTGAGGAGAAAGAAATAAGCCAAATAAAGAAATTAATTTGAAAATAAAACTATCGGGGCACCTGGGTGGGTGGGTTAAAGCCTCTGCCTTTGGCTCAGGTCATGATCTCAGGGTTCTGGGATCGAGCCCCACATCCGGCTCCCTGCTCAGTGGGGAGCCTGCTTCCTCCTCTCTCTGCCTGCCTCTCTGCCTACTTGTAATCTCTCTCTCTCTCTCTATCAAATAAATAAATAAAATCTTAAAAAGAAAAGAGAATTATTATTTCCAGGCTCTCCAAGATTGCCAATTAATAAAAAGCTTCACAGCAAAGATCAAACCCAGATCAAACCCAAATGAAAATTCATTTTCATAATCTCAGAAAGATCTGAAGTTGTTCCTCAAAAAACAATTTAGTCAGACAAAAGGTCCTCTAAGGATCTTAAAGCTGTCTCTAAAAAGGACTTCTAAGACTCTTAAAGGTGTTATCCTTCAGGATCTTTCCCTTACTAGGAAGACCAAAGTAAGAGAAGTGCTTATCTCAGAGACCTTTGGGTATAGATTTTATTTAGTGGAGTGGACTATAAGTTGTTTCATAAAAAACCCACAAATATTTTAAAAGAATTAAATCAACTTGGGCCAAAAGATAGAGATACTACAAAATGAGAAGAGATCTTTGGAACCCCAAATTTCCATGGGCAGAGCAGACTGGGAAAATTGCTCAGCTGCAAATGTGAACTATTCTCCATGGAAAATCAGAAGGTCAAAAATACAGAGGATAGACCCAAGAACAATAGTGAATCATTTCCAGACAGTAGGACTGATTCTCTGACCAAAGAACTGACAATACATGTCCAGCTGGATTTTAGTATTGCTAAAGACCAGTGAATTTTGTGTTCTTCAGTTTTCCCCCTTTGTGAATCTATCACAGTTATTTTGTGCCTGTCCCATCACTGTATGTTGGGATGCGTGACAGAGATATTTTTGTCTCTTTAGTTCATAGGCCTGCAGATCAAAAAGAACTATTCCCAGGAAGCTATATTTGAGGAAACACATTCAAGGAAACTTATCTATACCTAGATTTAATCTAAATGACAGTATTTTCATTTCCCCTCTAAACACTATATAGTGCTTGACATATATGCTTAGAAAATATTTGGTAAATGATTACATGAATGAAAGAACATGTTATTCATTATACTGGAAAATAGACATTCTAGTTGGTAAAAATAACTATGGGCTGGCATAAAGATAGATACATAGACTGAAGAATTTAGAAATAAATCCATACATTCTTGGACAATTGATTTTTAACAAGAGCACCAAAACAATTCGATGTGGGTATGAACTGTCTTTTTAAGAAATGGTATTTAGAGAACTAGGTATCCACATGCAAGAGAATGAAGTTGTAATCCTACCTCATACTATACACAAAAATTAACTCAAAATAGACCAAAGACCTAAATGTAAAAGTTAAGACTTATACAATTCTTAGAAGAAAACATAGGTATAAGTATTTGTGACATTGGCTCGGACAATGGTTTTGTAGCTATGACACCATAAAGCATGAGCAACCAAACCAAAAAGGAAAAATTGGAGTTCATTGAAATTAAAAATTTTTATGCTTCATATGAAATTATCAAGAAAGTGAAAAGGCAACTTAAAGAATGGGAGAAAATATTTGCCATAATTGGCCTTCCTCCATAACACATCCTTTACTATCCATTCTATATTTTCCTAATGCTTAACTATTACCTCTACTTGTTTCAGTGGCTAACGTGATGGTATGAATAAAATTCACATTCCTGACGGATCTGTGTCCCATATTTGGTTTTGGTTACTAATCCACGAAGGTGACAAAATATATGGGTAATATACTAAAATCTCTTAAGGGCTTATATTTTGAGATGAGGCAATGGTCGGCAATCCTATGGCCTGTGGGCCAAACTCTGCCTACCACGTGTTTTTGTAAATAAAGTTTTATTGGAAATAGCCACACTTATTCATTTACACATTTTCTTTGGGTATTTTCATGCAGTCACAACAGAGTTGTGTAGTAAACACAGAACCTGTTGCATGCAAAGCCTAAAATACTTACTCTCTGGACCTCTAGAGAAGATATTTGCTGACCACAGCTCTGAGGCAATCCTTATCAATAGGAAGTGGCATGTAAAAGTGAAGAAACCCTCAGATGGATATCATCCCAAATGCTCTCTTTACCTTGCTCCTTGGTCTCTTCTTACTAATTCTGTACTTTGCGAGACCTCTCAGCCTTCAAAGGATTTGAGATCTGCTGGGAAAATAATTGTGCCAGAGTCTGATAGTTCTCTAGTATCCATACTCCTCTTTTCCAATAAAAGAACCCTTGCAATTCAGGTACTCACAGGGCCGCCAAGATTAGAGTGCATTTCCCAGCTTTCATTGCAGCTAGGCATGGCCATTATGACTAAGTAATTATTAATGAGATGTCACTTTCTGAGAATGTGGCAGATGTAGGGTTTATGCCCTTTGGGTTTGATTTTCTCCTTGCTGGTAGGAATGCAGATACAGGGGCACCTGGGTGGCTCAGTCGGTTAAATGTCTGCCTTCGGCTCAGGTCATGATCCTAGGGTCCTGAGATCGAGCCCCTCATCGGGGTCCCAGTTCCGCAGGAAAGCCTGCTTCTACCTTTCCCACTCCCTTGCTTTTGTTCCCTCTCTCACTGTCTATCTGTCAAATAAATAAATAAAATCTTAAAAAAAAATGCAGATACAATGACCAACTATCCAGCAACCACTGTGGACCATACCTCTAACAATCATCCCTTAATGTTGATGAAAAAGAAAACTAGAAGGAACCTGGTCCCTGTCAAATAGACATTTTATATGAGAGAATAACATCTTGAGTATTAAAGCCACTGTGAAATTGAGTTTTCTCTCTCATGCTACACCACCTAATTCCTACAAATACACTGCCATAGATAGAATTATGGCTGTTTGAGATCAGGGACCTTGTCTGCTTGAGTCATGGCTATATCTCCAGCATCTAGAATGATGCCTAGTACATGGCAGATCCTCAGCAAATATTTATTAAGAAATATATGAGTAAGATATTGTGATAAGGAAGAATGGAAAACCAACACAAATGACTAAGAGTTATTTCCCACATCTAGAGATTTCTACTATTTTTCATTTGTGGTTAACTATAAATAACATAAAATTTACCATTTTAACCATTTTTAAAATTGTGGCAAAATACACATAATATAAAATTTATCATCTTGACTATTTTAAGTATACAGTTCTGTGGTATTAAATACATCCACTTTGTTGTACAGCCATTACCACCATCTATCTCCAAAACCTTTCTCATCTTCATGGGTAAGGTGAAATGTACCCTTTAAACCCTAAGTCTCCATTCTCCTCTCCCCTCAGCATCTGGCTACAACCACTCTACTTTCTCTCTTTATGGATTTAACTAAGTAGCTCATACTAGTGGAATCATGCAGTGTTTATCCTTTTGTGACTGGTTTGTTTTCTTAGCAAAATGTTCTCAAATTCATCCAGTGGTAGCATATATTAGAATTTCCTAACTTCTTAAGGTTCAATAATATTCGATTGTATGTAATACCACATTTCATTTATTCATTTATCTTGGATGGGTACTTGGGTTGCTTCCACCTTTTAGCTACTGTGAATAATGATACTATGAACATGGATATAAGGAGAAGTTTCTTTAAATTTTCAGATCCCTTAGGTTCTCTGATTTACTGAGTCAAAATCTTAGAATTGGGAGAAGAGGAATAGGGAGCAGTTTGGGAGATGTATTTTAAAATGTTTTCTAGGCGATTTTGATACATTGTGTCAGATGTACACAGTATAGTCCTTGGGTTGACAATTGGGAGCAACTGATCCCACACAATAAGCAACCAGTCTAGAAGTATTAAAAAAAACCCTAGAATAACAAGGTTGTAAGATATGACTTCAGTGTATTGTTAAAAGCTGAGGAAAATTTGGATTAGGCAGAAATGAGAAGGGAAGGCATTTCAGGTTGAAGAAAAAACAAATTTAGAGATATGAGAATTATGATCTTACTTTTCTAGATGTTCTTAGTTATGAAATCATAGCTCATTCAAAATCCAAATTGACTTATGGTATATTTTCAGTCAACCATTATTGAAAACAACAACAAAGTATTGTTTCACTAAATATATAATACATTTTGTTATATTGTGAAATCTCATTAGAGCAACAATATTGTCAGCTTAACCTTCCCTTACATAGCTCTTATTTCTCTGGTGTGAGGATGGGACACCAGAAAAGAAAAAATGATGCAGAAATATGACCTCTTAGAGTTAAATTAATCTAAAATTATCTTTTGACCATAAAGGAGGGCTTTGCAATTTGCAGTATAACAAAATCATCTAAACTGTTTTTCTTTTTCTTTTTTTTTTAAGATTTTATTTATTTATTTGACACAGAGAGAGAGAGAGAGAGAGAGATCAGATCACAAGTAGGCAGAGAGGCAGGCAGAGAGAGAGGAGGAAGCAGGCTTCCTGCTGAGCAGAGAACCCGATGTGGGCCTCGATCCCAGGACCCTGGGATCATGACCTGAGCCGAAGGCAGCGGCTTTAACCCACTGAGCCACCCAGGCGCCCTAAACTGTTTTTCTAATAGCTGAGAGAAAGTCTGTGTGTTGAGATTTGATCCAGCATTGAAATGGAATTGTGAACATTTATCAGTTTTTTGTTGTTGTTGTTGCAGCTTTAAACTAGAAGAGGAATTTTGCCAGAAATGATGTTTGTTCCCTAATTATTCCATCTACATCTTAATCAATACAGTGGTCATATTCTGGCCTCTTTGGTTGAGTTACATTAAAACAAATTTATCCTTCAACCTTTTACCTTACAAGAATGTTAACTCAGCTGTTTAATTTATCCTCTAGATAAAATAGTATGTGTTTCTGATATATCTGTTTTAAAAATTTTCACTTTTATAAATTGCTTGGATATAACCAGGAAAATTTCTCCCATCATGTCTTTACAAAATTTAATAAATTTTACTAACCCATTTTCATTTTATGAGTGAACCAGTGGTAGTCACTGTAACTTTATGCTTCTTTTCAAATGTAATTCAAATTGTTATTTGATAAAGTGTGATGTTAACTGAAAATTATTATATTAAGAGAATGTGTTCCTCCTGTTGATTTATTTTTTAAGATTTATTTATTTGAGAGAATGAGAGGTGGGGGAGGGGCAGAGAGAGACGGGAAGGGAGAGACTCTCAAGTAGACTCCCTGCTGAGTGTGGAGTCCAATGGCGGGCTCCATCTCATGACCCTGAGATCGTGACCTGAGCCAAAACCAAGAATGAGATGCTTAACCAACTGAGCCACCCAGGCACCCATCCTGTTGACTTCATTAATTCACTAATTTATTCAACAAAAGAAATAACAAAGCACTTACTATGTGTCAGGAAATATATTAGTAAGCAAAAAGAGTTTCTCACATGTAGTTTATAGTTATATGAGAGAGACAGATTTTGATGAAAGAATCTCATAAATAAATGTAAGATTTCTATGCTTATAAGTAGCAAAGTTGAACCCATATTGTGCTTGGAAAGTAAGTAATGAGGATCTGGTATGTTTAAGGACTCATGAAAGGCATTTGAGCTGAGAATTAAAGGATAAGTAGGATAAGAGGCATAGTACTGGTTATATGGAGGCCAAGAGGGTTTCAGGAAGAGGGAATGGCATGAGAAGAGGTTAAAAGTAAGCCTTTGTGGCTTGAACCCAGGGAGCAAATGCAAATGTGCATCAAGTTGTATTGCTTTTATTCTATGTGCAATCGTACATTCACTTGGGTGGATATTAGCTAAGAATCTTTCAGCTGCAAGTGATGGAAAACCCAGTCTAACTTGCCTTAAGCCAAAAAAAAAAAGTGTCATTGGCTTACATAATGATGAAATTCAGAGTTCAGACCTCACCCAAGCACAGTTTTTTTTAGATTTATATATTCACTTGAGAGAGAGAGAGAGAGCACTCCCACATGAGTTAGGAGAGGAGCAGAGGGAGAGAATCCCCAGGCAGACTCCCTGTGGGTCAATGCAGGGCTCGATCCCATGACCCATGAGACCACCACCTGAGCCAAAACCAAAGATGGGCCACTCAACTGACTGAGCCACCTGGGCGCCCCCCCCCCGTCCACCCCAAGCACAGTTTTATGAATAGGCAGTTGATGTCTTCATGCCCCTTCTCTGGCCCTCTGCATCCCTTGATTCTGCTCTCACCCTTGTGCTGGCTCAGTCTTCAGTCTGTTACTTATGGTCACAAGAACCAGTCAATGCTGCTGACTGGATTTGCTTAAATCATATGCCCACCTTGAAGTAGTTTCTTTGACTAGGGGAATGCAGTATTTTAAGTGGTTTAGGTATGGGTTAAATGCCCTTCCCTAGGGCGCCTGGGTGGCTCAGTGGGTTAAAGCCTCTGCTTTCGGCTCAGGTCATGATCTCAGGGTCCTGGGATCGAGGCCCGCATCGGGCTCCCTGCTCAGAGGGGAGCCTGCTTCCCCCTCTCTCTCTCTGCCTGCCTCTCTGCCTCCTTGTGATCTCTCTCCCTCTGTGAAAGAAATAAATAAAATCTTTAAAAAAAAATGCCCTTCCCTAAAACAATCTCTGTGTCTAGGGAAAAGTATGCCAGTTAGGGCATCCATAACTCTGGAGCTGAAGGTGGCTATAATTCCAAGTCATTTTTGAGATGGGTGGTTTCTTAAATGAAATTTAGGGTGTTATTATCTTGAAGAAGGTGGAAATTTTCTGGACAGAAATCACTAGATATGCAGTGTACTTTTGAGCCAGAGCACAAACAGGGAAGACCAATTAGTAGGTTAGAATTGTAGTCCAGTATGATGATATCTTGTACAGGGGAAGTGGCAGCAAAGTAGGGAATAAGCAGAGAGATTCAAGACACATTTGGAAGGTAAAATAAATACAACCTGGTGATTAAATGCACATGGAGGAAGTGAAGGAAAGAAGTTATTAATGGTAACGCTCAGGTTTCTGACTTACATATAAATTGCATTAGTGATGGTGACATTATATTGATAAGTGGAATTAAAAGAAGGTCAGCTTTGAGGGATACAGCCTCAGTTTCAGGTTAACTGTAGTTCCTTTTGAGACATCCAAGTGGAAGTGGCCAGAAGATACTTAGATTGTTTTTATTTACTTGTATACATTTATTAAAGGCTTTGAGAAAAATCACCTTTCATACTTGGTTAAATTTCTTGAAGCCCCCTCCTATTAGAAAAAAATAGCTTCCCACTCATTCTAACCCCTTCCTAAAATAAGTATTAGCATTCCTCCCATAATCTTCTCTTTATATATTAAATAAGAATCATTTTCTTACACACACACACACACAGGAATATTACTTAGCCTTAAAAAGGGGAATGAGATCTTGACATTTGCAACAACATGGATAGACTAAGAAGGTATTATACTGTGGGCAAAACGAATGGAGCTGAGTGGAAGTACAGGCTTCTTGTTATGAAATGAGTAAGTCACAGGAATAAAAGTTATAGTATAAGGAATATAGTCAATGGTATTGTAATGGTATTCTGTTGTATGGTAACAGATAGTAGCTATACTTGCAGTAAGCACAGCATAATGTATAAACTTGTTAATCACTGTGTTGTACACCTGAAAGTTAGGTAACATTGTGTGTCAACTATATTAAAAAATCTGTCTGGGAAAAAAAATCCAGAATCTTCTCTTTTCTTCCTAAAATCCCCTTCCACTGGATACACCCTAATTTCTAAGAATCCCCTGGAACACAGTGGCCCCTCCTGTAGGCTCCCAGGCATTCAGCACACATTGTAATGGGAGACACAGAATCATGGACTTCTGTTGATGCTCTCTCATGTTCTAAAGACTGAGGTGCAGTTGGGGTATTTATGGGGAGGAATTTAAATTGTGAAATGTATTTCTATCAGAGTTCAAGAGTTAGTTTTCCAACTTCATATATATATATATATATATATATATATATATATATATATTCTTTTATTTGGTTGTAAGTGATAAAAGCCCATCTCAAATCAACTAAAAAAGTCAAAGGAAATTTATTAACTCTTAGAGAAATACAAGGTGAAGCTGGCTTTAGGACTCTGGAGACTCAGAAAATATTGCTAGATCTTTCTATCTCCATCTCTCCCTCCCTCTCACCCTCCCTTCCTCCCTCAGTCCCCCAATCCCCACCTTAGGCTGCACTTTCCTATGTGTTTCAACCACTTCTACTGAAGATGGACTTACCTTCTTGTGGATTGATGGGAATGGGGTGTGAGTTTGATTTGGCTTAAGTCATACACAATTCCCCTGGAATATAGGGGATTTTGAATGACCAGTTGCAGAATATATACCCTTTTTTTTAAAGATTGTATTTATTTATTTGAGAGAGAGAGAGAGAGACAGCACAAGAGAGAGAGAGAGAGAGAGAGAGAGAGAGAGCATAAGCAGGATGGAGGGTCAGAGGGAGAGGGAGAAGAAAACTCCCCCTGAGCAGGGAGCCCCATGTGGAGCTCAATCCCAGGACCCTGGGATCATGACCTGAGCAGAAAGCAGATGCTTTACCGACTGAGCCAGGAAGGGACAGAACCTAATGAATTGAGGGACAGGTAGTTAACTAAAGGAAATGTATATATTGTGGGGAAGGGGAACGTGGAGAAAGGGGGACAGTTACCAAAAGAAAGCAGAAGATGCTGAGTATACGAAACCAAGAATTGCTCCTTTCAGTTACAAGGTATGAAATTTTTTTCAAGTGTTTGCTCCAGGGAAAAAAGAAAAGATAAAGAATTTTTGTTACTTTTCATAACTAAGATTTAGAAAGTAGTTCTGAACCTATGGACATCCATCCACATATACCTTTTAAATACTCTTCTCATTTGTTCATTAGACAAAAGTAACCGAGTCCCTACAGTATGCAAGACTTTATTTTAGTTGCAATACAGGAAGCAAAATATAAATTAAAGTTGATGGCTCCCATGTTGTAGTTGAGTTTCAAGAAAGAGAGGTCCTCAGTATGAACTCAAGTATGTGGAGATGGGAGTGAGGGTTCATTATTCTTAGAAGACATATAAAGTTATAGAGTGGTAGAATCTCATGGCAATCCAAGAGAAGCTGTAATAAGGCACAGTCTAATCCAGATTAGAATTGAGGGGTTGTTCCGGATGCAAAGGGTGATGCAGGGATTTTTATATCTTCTCTCTAGTGCTCCACCATTTATGTGGTTCAGATAGTGTTTACACATCTCTTTTCTTCTGTCCAACTAAAAACAGTTATATACATACATACGTATACATATATATACATACACTTCCAATTTAAATACCTGAGAAAGGACATCTGTTTGGCTCTATTAATAACTATTATGGCATTTGAGTAGTTTTGGGGTTGGATTCCCATAGAAGCTGACTTAGAGGCAAGGATTTGAGAGTTGGTAGTTAACTTGGGAGGTGGTTCCTGGAAGCACTTTTATAGGACCAGGGAATTGGGACAATGAAGGGAAGGAAGCCAATAAAGGATTCATTACTGAGTAGGTTACTGCTGTGGACAACTGGATTTCAGTCCCATGGGGAAACTCTGGGAGACAGTATAGAATATTCCTCAGACTTATCCTAAGTTGGAGGCAAGGAAGTTGGACATTTGTCCTCCAGCAACTATCTGTCATTTGCTGAGGGCCAATTCAAGGGACATTGACTTCCATATATGTGCAACCTGCCCTATTTCTCTTAGGTACAAAGTGGCAGGTGCTTATAGCTGGATGCTGTCAGCATTAAGTGGACCAGGAAGAGTGGAGGGGATACAGGCAGGGAACCAATGGCATCTATCATAGGCAGAACCCTATTCTAGGCCTATTCTAGGTCAGATTGATGGCCTTTGGGTCAGCATTGGCTAATAGGCATTGGCTCCTATAAGTATTGTATTAATGTGATTTTGAACCATTTAGTAGGCTTCTTTTTCAGGAGGGCTGTGGGCATGGCAAGAGCTATTGATTAATATGTCTAGTACAAGGAGAGAGGAAATGTGAAGATGTTTAGAATAGCAGATAATTTATTTGTAAGTCTAAACACCTTAGCATCCAAACATTAGAACTGGTAAAAAAAAATGATATAAATTAATGTCAGCAATTAGGTAACAACTATGTTCCTGGTAACATATATGTTGGGATAATTTTTAGTTATTTGTCAGTTTAGGCACACAAAAACTGTCTTTGAAGCTCTGCATTACAGTTATGCAAATATCTTTTAATAGACCCTAATTCATATAATATAGAGGAGAATGTCAAGAAAGTGTGCTCATTATTTCCTTCCTTCAAGATTTAATCCAAAAGTCTGTGTGGGCAGCTAAAGGCAGTGGTTGTGGTGGGATGGCAGATAGTGTTGGAGGCTGAGCATCGTGAGGAGGGCATCCAAGTGAGGAGGTGGCAGTGGCAGCCTGGAATAAGGTGTTAGCATGAGTGTAATGAGGAGTGGTCATGTGCAGAGGTGGCAGGAACAACGGGAAACTGCTTATATACAGGCCTATTGAACAAGTATGTAAGTATATTGAGAATAATGGTTGCCGGGATTCTCATTGGTGAAGATAAGTACAAATTAGAAAACTAGAATGAACATTTTAGGATTGACAATATTGGTAAACTCATGAATTTCAGTAAGTGGATGGATAGGTAGATAGATATTGTTATAAATGTATGTATACATATATATGTATGCATATATATTCCCTGGCTGTGCCCTCTGTGAGAGCCTGAAAATAGCAATATCCTGATAGCAATGAGCACACTTAGCATCCAGAACTTGGTTTCTAAATTCCATTCTTCATTAAAAGAAGGCCGAGGGCGCCTGGGTGGCTCAGTGGGTTAAAGCCTCTGCTTTCGGCTCAGGTCATGATCTCAGGGTCCTGGGATCGAGGCCCGCATCGGGCTCCCTGCTCAGCGGGGAGCCTGCTTCCCCCTCTCTCTCTCTGCCTGCCTCTCTGCCTCCTTGTGATCTCTCTCCCTCTGTGAAATAAATAAATAAAATCTTTAAAATAAAAAAAAATTAAAAAAAAATAAAAGAAGGCCGAGTTGAAGCAAAGAAAGTACAAGATGAACCTGGAACATCTTGTATCAGAAAGTAAGGAAGTATTCAAAGAATGATGGAGGTGTTAGAAGAACAGAAAAGCCAGCTTCCAGAAGCTCCCACTGGCCAACTCTGGAACAGTTTGGTCATCAAAATAAGTAACATTAATATGGATTATAAAATTGAGTAAAATAGTAATTCATGAAATTGTATTAATATAAATAAATACATACATATAGAGAGGAGGAGGATTTCCCTTATAACTAGTGAATATAGAGGGAATGATGGAATTTTAGAAAAATACAATTTAATAGCATCATAATACTAATAAGTTCAACAACAAAAAAATCAACAAATGTTAAAACTAATGGGTAAAATCTGGGACACTTAGGTGGCTCGGTCAGTTAAGCATCTGACTTTTGGTTTTGGCTCAGGTCGTGATCTCAGGGTTGTGGGATCAAGCCCCATATTGGGCTCTGTGTTCAGTGCATAATATGCTGGAGATTACCTCCCTTCCCCTCTTCCCCCCCCCCGCCCCTTGCTCCTCCCCCTTTGCTTCTCCCCTAGCTCCTGCTCTCTTTCTCTCTAAAAGAAATAAATAAAATCTTAAAAAAAAAAAAAACCCAATCCAACTAATGGGTAAAATCTGATGAAGAACGGCATAAAGAAGCTCAACAAAATATTTATTAGTTAGAAAGTGAAAAGCGTAATTTTACAGAGGAGAATCTTGGCAGACACCACTGTAATCAAATGTAACTAAAGACTTATAGAGGGGAATATCCTAAAACAAAAGATGTCACTCCAAAAGCAATAATCTCTTCACCTCCAATGATCAAAATTCCAGCCATCCCTGTTCACTACCTTCCCCATTCTCCCTTACTATCTCCTCAAATGATCTTCCTGACAAAGAACCCTATTAAAAATGAAGATGAGATCATTCCATTCTGAGATTTTAAAAGGTTTTTTACTTTCATAGCTTCTTTCTTTACACAAAAACTTCAAAACACTTTGAATGGAAGTTTTGATTAATTCTTATTTTTTGCTCGAGTTGTGGGTATGTGATATAGAATGAGAGCTGTGACCACAATACATGCGGTTTTGACAAGTTTTTCAGAGTAGGAAAGTTGCTGATAAAAGCCTTAGGAATTGATAGCACTCTGTTTTGACAGAGTTTAGTCCCAGAATTTTAAATGGTTACAATTAATTGCAGCCTGTCCTATGGAGAGGTAGAGTCTATTTCCCCACACTTGAATCTGGGCCAGCCTTGGATCTTTGATCAACAGAATATGGTGAACTGACATTGTGTGACTAGCTGAGGCCTCAAAAAGGTCTTGAAGCTTCTACTTTTGCCACCCCAGAATCCAGCTGCCATATGATAAACCCTGAGCTAGCCTACTACAGAGGCCATGTGGAGACAAATCAGGGCACCCAGCCAGCAGCCTCAGTCAACTGAGGAACGTGGGATTGAGACTATTCAGAACCATTCTTCCCCCCAGACAACTTGCTAACCGCCTAAAAACACAGGCATCAAGCCATTCAACCATGGAGAATAGACAAGTGTTCCCCATTGAGAGCCCTTCCCAGAATACCAACCCATAGAATTATGAGCTTAAATAAATAAATTAATTAAATCAACAAACCATGGCCTGTGGGTCAAATCTGGCTAACTACCTCTTTTTGTAAATAAAGTTTTATTGGACCATAACCACACTCATTTGTTTATGAATTGTAATGACTATTTTTGAGGTAAAATTACAAACTTGAATAGTTGTGACAGAGATTGTATGGCCTCCAAAGTCTAAAAATGTCTACTATTTGGTCCTTTATAGGAAAAGTTTGCCAAGCTTTATTTTAAGCCATTAAATTTTAGGGTGGTTTGTAATGCAGCAGTAAATAACCCAAACACTTTCTTTATAGGACAGTAGTCAAGTCCTTGTTTGAAATATAATTAATTTTTATAATTTCATGTACACATGTTTGAGACCTCTGAAGGTGTTTAACTTTATCTAGACCAACATCTCTTTTCATATGAATAACAATGTCATTCTTCTAAATAGAATATGTTAATAATGCTGGGTACAATATCCACTTTGTTGATACAAGGTACTTTTTGAATTTAATAACCAGATAAAATCCAGTATGGTTCTTTTCTACCCTCAGAAAATGCTTCATTTAAAAATTATTCATGTTAAATTGATTTTAACTTGATGGCAGAAATGAGCCTTGGGTAGTATATGAAAGTCTTTCAAATGTAATAATTTAATTCACTGCAGAAAGCAACCTCTAAGTATTACTGCTACATTTTCACAACTTTTGCCTGACAGTTGGCCCTTATCTTTTTTTTTTAAGGAAAAGTAAAATATTAGCCTGTCTTCAACCTTCAAAAAGATGAGCCATATTTTCTGACTTATACAAGGTATTTTAAAAAACTAATTTTAGGGATTGGCAGATCTACTGTGTAATCCTGGCTTGTTGAAAAGTATATGAATAGATTTCCACACGAGCTTGGAAAATATGAATAAATATAATGTATAAAACACTGTCAAACTCAGATATTTATCTGTGTACCACAGAAGTTTGATATCTATTCTTCTCTGCCTAAATACATGGATAATCAGTTAATGCTGATTAAATGTTATTATTTCTGCAACAAATTATAAAATCAAATCAAATGAAATGGGAAATACAGTGTGTTTTTCCATGTAGCTCTGAAGAGATATGAAATCTATAGCAAGGCATAAAGGTACATGGTCAGTTCTCCTAGGTCAGCTTTGAAGCATATATCATTATGAAAGAAGATGCTGGTTATACAATGTGAAACTGGGAGCCTGAATTGCCATCGATATGAATTATGATTCTGAAGGTCTAACTCTAGGTTAGCAATCAGATGTAAAGAGCTTTCCTCCAAGATGTTTTAGATTGCCCAGTCAAATTTTAGGAAAAACCTCCATGATTCCTAACTTGAGCTCCACTTTTCCTGTATGCCCATTTTTAATATCCAATATTTAAAAATTACATTTAACAACATATATTTTTATTGTTCTAGAACCAGAACTGTGGGATTTTAGGACCACAAGAGACCTGACAAATTATCTGATCCACTTGTTTCTCTCATTCTGAGGGTTTTCTTTTCACTCTTCTGATAGTGTTCTCCAATGCGCAAAAGTCTTTAATTTGGTGAAGTCTCATTTATGTATTTTGTTGTTGTTGTTGCCTGTACTTTCGGTGTCATAGCCAATAAATCATTACCAAATTTAAAAAAGGGAATTGTTTTTCTTTATATACATATGTGTGTGTATGTGTTTGTATCAATAAACCCCAAAGGACCACCTTATATAATACCATTCTGCACATATCTATTAACTACCAGATTCTAAATTCTTTTAAGTGGAATAGAAATAATATGCATCAATGTCAGCCAGGTTAATTCACTACTTTACAATAACTTAATGAAGAAGTTGGGACTATTCTGGTTGTTTATCAGTTATAAGAACTTGGGCGAGAGTCCTGAAAGACCAGCAATAAAATTCAAAGAGTTCTATAAATGAAAATAAAGATTAAATTTGTCAGCAGCCTTGGGTTGTGGTCTGATTTTTGTACCCCTGTTGAAATCCTAACCCCCAATATCTCAGAATTTGACTGGATTGGGAGACATGGCCTTTGATGAGGTAATTAAATTTCTTATAGAAAGCGGAGATACCACACACAGAGACATGCACAGAGGAAAGACCATAAGAAGACACTGAGAAAAGATGGCCATCCACAAACCAAGGAGAGAGCCGAGGAAAATCACCTTTTCAACACCCTCATTTCACACTTCCAGCCTTCAGCATTGTGAGAAAATGAATTTCTGTTGTTTAAACCACCCCAGTCTGTAGTTAGTTATGGCAGCTTTAGCAAACTAATATACTTTGTAAATATTTGGCATCCAGGGCTCAAGATAATAATACAGATGTCTGCCAAAATGACATGACTGTCATCTCTATTATGGTCAAATATTAAAATTCTGTTAATGCAATGTAAGATCTTGTAACCTGTATACAGTTCAGATATTGTGGCAGCTGCCTAGCCTGAAGTTCCATCCAAAGACACACATTTCCAACATCCAAAAATAATTGGAAAAAAATGTTTAAATTTTACTTCAGTCTCTTAGAACACACACAGAGTGACACGATATTCATAACACATGACAACACTTCCTTTAAAACCTCTTTCCTCATCTCAAAAGCCTCCCTTGCCATAACACAGCAGCGAATCCAAATTTCTTTCTCTTTTCTCTCTTTTATAAACTTCCCAAACTCTCTCTCCTAGCCAGTGCTTAGTGGCTTTTGACTTTCTGAGTGTCTTTGCTCATCTTTAGCATCTGTCTTTTTTCTTGTGCAACTCTCCAGCTTTTCCAGTAGGTCAATCAAAGCTTTCCTCTTACCCAATCTACCACTCTCTTAAAAAAGGAACTGACCTTGCCAAGAAAAAAACTTCCCTTGGCTGAAGACGGTGGGGAGAGGCTGTGAACAATCAGGCATCAGTTGTTGTTTTTTTTTTCCCTGTCAAAAATGCATTACATGCATTGACAGCTGTTAAGCATTGTTGATGATATTAAGTTTACAGTAAATGAAAATGTTTCAATGTGTACCTGTTAAGTGAAGTTACTCCTATCCTGTACTCAGGTTTTTGTTTTGTTTTGTTTGTTTGTTGTAGTTGTTTTTCATAAAATGCAAGGCTTTTCATTTCTTTCTGGTAAGTTTCATCTTTTGGCCCAGTGTTCCAAAATTCCAGGATCTTTTGAATCTCTTTTTCTTTCCTCTAACACATTGGACATTTTTTTTCTAGTTTTATGAATTTGATAGCCTGGGACCACCAGCTGAGAATGAGTCAGCAGTATAGTGTGGCTGTTTTTATAAAGCTAACTGTGATAGTGAAATATATTAATAGGTCTGTGACATCCAAGAGCTAGGAAAGTATCCCTCTGCTAAATTTAGAAGTGGTCACACCCTTAAAGTATCAGGCCAAGTTTGGGCACTGGCACTTTAAAGCACATGGGAATGGCAAGGAGGATTTGAGAGTAGAGCAGCAAAAGTGAAATAAAAAATGAAATGAAGTATGGTTAAACTTAGAGAAGTCAGAGAAGAAAAATGTTTACATATTTGTGAAGAGATTTATAGAGAAGACATCCACCTATTGTTCTTCAGTTTCTCTGGGAGTTCAGGACAAAACAGGAGAATGTGGCCTTTGCAAAATGGGAAAAAACATAAAAGTCTTATAACACAAGACTTTAAATAAATTATGGTGCCTCCATATAATAAGAACTATCATGAAACACTTGATAAAAGTGAATTTTTAAAAATCATCTTTGAGTAAGGAAAGAAAAATTCTAAAAATTACAAAAAAATCCAAGGCATAAAGTAAAATATATGTATAAATTAAAATTTTCTTTAAAAAGAAACACTAAATAATGGGCAAGGGCCAATCTTCTTTAATGTACAGAAGAATGGGACATTTCAACAAAATGAGGATTAATCACCCATTCGAAAAATGTGCAATGAATTAAAAGAAAAAGTTTATATTAGAATAAAAGCAAGTGGCTATCAAAAATAATAAAAGTTTTTCTACCTCAATAATTATTAAAGAAATGTATTTTATAATTGGAACTAGGTATTTTAAAAATTTTGATTCCAGTGTATTTAATATACAGTGTTGTACCATTTCAGGTGTACAATATAGTGATTTGACAATTCTGTGCATTATTCAGTGCTCATCATGATTAGTTTACTCTTAATCCCCTTCACCAATCTTATCTATCCCCCACCCACCTCCCCTCTGGTAACCACCAGGTTGTTTTCTAGAGTTAAAAGTGTATTTTTTTGGTTTGTCTCTTTTTTCCTTTGTTACTTTTTTTGTTTCTTATATTCCATATATGAGTGAAATCATGTGGCATTTATCTTTCTCTTGATTGATACAAAATCAATATATAGAAATGAGTGGATTTCTGTATATTGATTTTGTATCCTGCAACTGTACTGAATTCATTTATCAGTTTCAGTGGTTTTTTGGTGGAGTCTTTATAGAGTTATGTATATATAGTATCGTGTCATCTACAGATTCTGAAAGTTTTACTTCTTCCTTTTGGAAGAAAGGCATCCAATTTGGTGTCCTTTTATTCCCTTTTTTCTGTCTGATTACTGTGGCTAGGACTTGCAGTACTGTGTTGTTGAATAAGAGGGGCGAGAGTGGACTTCCTTGTCTTATTCCTGACTTTAGGGGAAAAGCTCTCAGTTTTTCACCATTGAGTATGATGTTAGCTGTGTGTTTTTCATATATGGTCTTTAGTATGTTGAGGTATGTTCCCTCTATACCTACTTTTGTTGAGGGTTTTTATCATAAATGGACATTGTGCTTCGTCAAATGCTTTTTATGCATCTATTGAAATGATCATATGGTTTATATCCTTTCCCTTATTAATGTTATATAGTAAATTGATTGATTTGCTAATATTGGACCACCCTTGCATCCTGGGAATAAATCACTTGATCATGATTGGTTCTTTCAATGTATTGTTGGATTTGGTTTGCTAATATTTTGTTGAGGATTTGTGCAGCTATTTTCATCAGAGATATTGGCCTATAGTTCTCTTTTTTTGGTAGTGTTTTTATCTGGTTTTGGTATCAAGGTAATACTGGTCTTGTAAAATGAATTTGGAAGCTCTTATTCCTCCTCCATTTTTTGGAATCGTCTGGGAAGAATAGGTATTAACTCTTCTTTATATGTTTGGTACAATTCACCTATGAAGCCATCTTGTCCTGGACTTTGTTTGTTGGGAGATTTTTTTATCACTGATTCAGTCATAGCTGGAAATTGGTTTGTTCACAATTTCTATTTCTTCCTCTTTCAGGAATTTTTTCATTTCTTCTAGGCTGTTCACTTTGTTGGCATATAATTTTTCATAATATTCTCTTACAATTCTTTGTATTTTTGTGGTGTCAGTTGTTATTTCTCCTCTTTCATTTCTGATTTTGTTTGAGTCATCTTCCTTTTTTGATGGATTTAGCTAAAGGTTTATCATTCTTGTTGATCTTTTCAAAGAAACAACTCCTGGTGTCAATTGATGTGTTCTGTTGTTTTTTAGTGTCTATTTTATTTCTGCTCTAATCTTTATTATTTCATTCCTTTTACTGGTTTTGGGTTTTGATTGTTCTTCCTTTCTAGTTCTTTTAGGTTTAAAATTAGCTTGTTTATTTGATATTTTTCTTGCTTCTTGAGGTAGGCCTCTATTGCTATAAATTTCCCTTTTGCTGTGTCTCATGGATTTTGGACAATTGTGTTTTCATTTTTATTTGTGTCCATGGATTTTTTGATTTCCTCTTTGATTTCTTGGTGGACCCATTCATTGTTTAGTAACATGTTATTTAAATTCCATGTATTTGTGTTCTTTCCAGATTTTTCTTGTGATTGATTTCTAGTTTCATAGTGTTGGGGTCAGAAAAGATGCATGGTATAACCATTTGAATTTCTGGAAAATGGTTTTGTGGCCTAACATATGACCTATTCTGGAGAATATTCCATGTGCACTTGAAAATAATGTGTATTTTTGTTTTAGGGTGGATGTTCTGAATATATCTCTTAGGTCAATCTGGTTTGATATGTCTTTCAAAGCCACTGTTTTCTTGTTGATTTTTTGGTTGGATGATCTATCATTTGATGTAAGTGTAGTATTAAAGTCCCCTAATATTATTGTATTACCATGAACTACTTTTTATGTTTGTTAGTAGCTACTTTATGTATCTGAGTGCTCCCTGTTATTTGCAATTGTTGTATCTTCTTGTTGGATTGTTCCTTTTTATGATTATATACTATCCCTCTTTGCCTCTTGTTACAGTCTTTGTTTTAAAGTCTATTTTGCCTAATAAAAGTATTGCTACCCCATCTTTCATTTCACTTTCATTTGCTTGATAAATGCTTTTCCATCCCTTCACTTTCAATATGGATGTGTCTTTCTTTAGGTTTGAAATGAGTCTCCTGTAGGCAGCATATAGATGGGTCTTGCTTTTTTATATATCCTGTCACCCTATGTCTTTGGATTACAGCAGTTAGTCCATTTACATTCAAAGTAGTTATCGATAGGTATGAGCTTATATGTGCTTAATGCTATTTTGTGACTTGTTTTATGGTTGTTTTGTAGTTCTTCTCTGGTCCTTTCTTCTTTTGCTCTCTTCTCACATTGTTGGCTTTCATTAGTAATATGTTTGGATTCCTTTCTCTCTCTCTCTCTCTCTCTCTTTTTTTTTTGCCTATTTATTACTGGTTTTTGATTTATGGTTATCATTAGGTTTATATTTAACATCTACATATAATATCTTTATTAAGTTGATTGTCACTTAAGTTTGTACCCATTCTAAAAGCACTAAACTTTTACTCCTTTCCTTCCCATGTTTTAGGTATATGGTATCATACTTTATATCCTTTTATTTTGTGAATTCCTTGACTGATTTTTGCAGATATATTTAATTTTACTACATTGTTCTCCCCACTTTTCTTCTGTTTATGATCTTTCCTTTTCACTCATGGAGTCCCCTTTAATGTTTCTTGTAAGTCTGGTTTATGGTGATGAATTCCTTTAACTTTTATTTATCTGGGAAAGTCTTTATCTCTCCTTCTCATCTGACTGGTCTTGCTGGATAGAGTATTCTTGGTTGCAGGCTTTTTTCTTTTGGCACTGTGAATATATCCTGCCACTCTCTTCCAGCCTTCAGAGTTTCTGTTGAAAAATCAGCAGATAGCTTTTTGGGGTTTCCTTTGTATGTAACTTCCCCCCCCTTCTTTCTGTTTTTAAAATTCTCTCTTTATAACTACCTTTCAGCATTTTATTTATTTATTTTTTTTAAAGATTTTTTTAATTTATTTCACAGCAGGGGAGAGATCACAAGGAGGCAGAGAGGCAGGCAGAGAGAGGGGGAAGCAGGCTCCCTGCTGAGCAGAGAGCCTGATGAGGGCCTCGATCTCAGGACCCTAAGATCATGACCTGAGCCTAAAGCAGAGACTTTAACCCATTGAGCCACCCAGGCGCCCAGTACATTCACATTGGGACATGTGGGTGGCTCAGTCAGTTAAGCATCTGCCTTCAGTTCAGGTCCTGATCTCAGGGTCCTGGGACTGAGTCCCACATCAGGGTCTTTGCTTGGTGGGGAACCTGCATCTCTCTCTGCCAGCTGCTCCCCCTGCTTGTGCTCTCTCTCTCTCTCTCCAATAAATAAATTAATAAAATCTTTTAAAAAATGCATTCACATTGTGAATATCATTTTAAGTAGTGCTTTAGTAAAAATTGTTGTAAAACTCCAAGAGGCAGGGAAATATGTGGGTGTATTGAGGGAAGAGTTCATGAGTTTTTAGTCCTTGTCTTCCATTGTGGGACACATTTCTAATGTCTAAAACTTTAAAATCCAGAAATAATTATAAAGTTATATTATTTAAGAAGACTGAAAGGAAAGAACATATACCAAAAGGGCAATGGTAGGAGTGCCTGAGTGGCTCAGTTGGTTAAACATCTGCCTCAGGTCATGATCCCTGCTCACCAGAGAGCCTGCTCTTCCCTCTGTCTCTTCCCACCCCTCACCCCCACTTGTGCTCTCTCACACTCTCTCTGTCAAATAAATAAATAAAAGCTTTTAAAAATGTTAATGATGGAAATTTTAGGATGGTGGGATTATGGATGAGTTGTACTTTTTTGTTTGATCTGGTTTTTTTTTCAAGTTTTTTTTTAACAATAAACAGATATTACTTTGAGATGAGAAAAAGAATCACCAAAATCTTATTACTTCTACCTAAAATTTGGATATGATTTTAATTTGGTGGTAGGAGAGGTTTAGTCAGATACTAGAAAGCTCTTGACTCTCCAGGTAACTAAACATTTCCCTGACCTTTGCTTATGCAAGAGAGGATGAGAGTACCTAGGAAAGGAAGGAGTTAAGAGGAAGCTGGGGAGCATGTTAGAAAGGCAACTGTTGAAAACCCCCAAGATGAGAGGGAGAGGAATCACAATAGAATGATGGAAACTTGTAAAATATAAAAACAAAATTAAGTCTCAGAAATCCTGAGCCTCAAAATGACCATGTTTGGCTTTCATTCAGGAGTACAGAATTTTGTGGAAAACTCATCAAGAGGGAGAAGAAATGGAGTTACTGGGCCACACACTTATAAATTCAAGGCAAAAAAAGAAGAAAGGAATAGAGGGGCAACAACAACAACAACAACAACAACAACAACAGCAACATAATTGGCAGTGGTGACTTTTATCATTAAAAAGGTATGGGATAAAAACAGGTCCTGTGCAGCCTTGCAAAACAACCAGTTTTTTCTGCTATAACCCTGCCCTTTACATTTCTAAGACTTAGGAGGTTTCTGATCAGTTGGCCAAATGAGTTGAGAGTAAAGAACTTGCCTTTCTTACTGCTATGGCTGTAACCGGGCAGTTGTACCTGATATTCCATCATGGATCTTCGAATCTATTTTTCCATGAAAAAATTGCACAAATAAATTTTTAGATCTTCCCTTAGCTCAGTTCTGCTTGGATTTCCAACCTCCTTTATCAGTCCTCTGGAATTCCATCTTCAGATACACTATTTACAATCCTCTAAAAATGCTATAGCAGATTGTTAGTTGCCTATACCAAATATATTTTTCACTTTTCTTTTCAACAGAATTATTATTTTGTTGAGGTAATTTTGTGCCAAGCTTCAAAAGGATAATATAAATAAATAAAAGAAAACTTTATTTTCCAGCTTCCTTTAGAATATAGGTCAAAAAGATCTCAAAGACCTACGACTTGACATCCTTGAGTCACTAAATTAATGCTGGCAACTACTTACCTATAGATTTCCTAGAATGTGGGAAAAATAAATCCCAACTTTGTTTAAATCTGTTATTTTTATTTTTAGTTATGTGTAGCCAAGTGCAATCTTTCTCTTCTTTATATTTTTATATACTATTTCCTCTGCCTTGTATGTTCTTCCTCCACCTGGGTAACAGATGAACTGCTACACTCCAAGATGCATCTAAAAGGAGTGTTTACTCGGAAAGCTTTCCATTACTCTGCAAATTCAGCTATTTATTTATTCTCTTGTGCTCCCATAACATTTTGTATAAACTTCTCTTGGAGCACCTATAATAAACCTTTTTAATTATCTGTGTGTTGATCTATTTCTGATACTTGACTTTGAACTTCTCCGGAGCAGGACTAAATTGTTTCTACTTTTGCATCTGCTTGCTTGTGCTGTCACATACCCATTCAGGGGCTCAATAAATATTGGCTAAATGAATATTGAATAAACTCAAACTTAAAAAAAAGATTTTATTTATTTGAGAGAGAGAGAAAGCAAGAGACAGAGCACAAGCAGGGGAGAGGGGCACAGGCATGGGGAGAGGGAGAAGCAGACTCCCTGCTGAACAGGGAGCTGAGGCAGGTCTCTAGTCTCAGGGCCCTAGGATCATGACCTGAGACAAAGGCAGACATTTAACCAAATGAGTCACCCAGGCACCCAAACTCAGACTGTCTTAAGAACCCCAAATACCTATTAATTTCTTGACTATAAATTTGTTCTTCCAAATGCAAATGTGTTATAATTTTGCCTTCTATGTCACGGAGTTTAGCATCATCTAAAATACTGATATGAACTGTGTGGGTGTTGACTAACTCAAGCTATAAAGTTGTAGTAATAAACACCCTTAAAATCTGGATTAGGCAGGAAAGGAGAGAACAAACGTTCAATGAGCACTTACTTTGTGCAAGGCATTGTGTTCTGAGGCTTCTCTTATTTACCAAAACAATTCTATAAGACAGTTATTAATTCCACTTAACAGAATAAGAAACATAGAGTACACACAATAAGTAATATGCCAAGGTCACAGTTAATAAGAGACATGGCCAGAAAATGCTTTCAGACTTTAGATCCAGTGATTTTTTTCCCCACTCTATCAAGCTGCTACTCATGTAAGAATGAGGATGTAAACTTTATTTTCTTAAAGATTTATTTATTTGTAAGGAAGAGAGAGAGAAAGAGAGAGACTGCAAGCTGAGCGCAGAGCTGATGCAGGGCTGGATGTCACGAATCTGAGATCATGACCTGAACTGAAATCAAGAGCTGGAAACCAACCCACTGAGTCACCCAGCACCCTAAAGATGTAAACTTTAAAAGGCAGTCTAGTGTTGTATTATCCCTGCCTATAACCTTCCCCATTCCAATTCAACCAACACATTGTGGTCAAACTCATCTACCTGAAACACAGCTCTAATTATGATATTCATCTGCACAGAAACAATAATAGTTCCTAATAGTTAAGTAAGAGAAATGCCTAATCTGCACTTCTTTGTGGCTATTTCACCATGGCAACTGTGTCCCCACCAGACTCTGTCCTTTTGTTAAAACTAGTCTAAACAGGACAGACCTTCCTGTAACACTGACATATTTTAATCTTATCTGCCATCAGAGACATTACTCAAATTTTGTTTTTACTACCAAGTTTCTTCGGATTTTATACAATTAGAGTGAATCTTCCTTTTGCTTTCTACTCTGACTATACCCTACTCATATCACTCTTGTTTGCATTTAATTTTACTTTGTGAACTGCATATTTTGTCTCCCCAAACTACATTATAAGCTCTTAGAATGTAGGACCATGCATTTTCATTTTTTAAAATAACTTTTTATTTTTATTCTTTGCCCCAGGGGTACAGGTCTGTGAATCATCAGGCTTACATCTTTCACAGCATTCACCAAAGCACAAACCTTCCCCAATGTCCATAACCTATCCACCCTATCGCATTTTCATTTTTGAACCCCTCTCAGTAACTAGTATGATAGCAAGTGCTCAATACATAAGTGAATGATAAAACGTTTCAATAATTGCACCTTACTCAGCACTCCTTTTTGTTCTCTATTCTATTTTTCATTCACATATGTTTTTGCCTTAATTTGAACATAAGTGAAAGTGGGCTTATAACTCCACCATTATACTTTCGAAATTTTAAATGTCATTTCACCCTTCTGTATTTCTCCTCATTTTCTTTTTCTTTTTTTTTTAAAGATTTTTTATTTATTCATTTGACACAGAGAGAGAGATTACAAGTAGGCAGAGAGGCAGGCAGAGAGAGAGGAGAGAGGAGGAAGCAGGCTCCCCACTGAGCAGAGAGCCCGATGTGGGCCTCGATCCCAGGACCCTGGGATCATGACCTGAGCTGAAGGCAGAGGCTTTAACCCACTGAGCCACCCAGGCGCCCTCTCCTCATTTTCATCAAGTTTTTTATTGTGGTAGAAGAGCATTCAATAAAATCATGCATTCTAAATATTTTAGTAGCTAAAAAAAGTAAGGATCAGGTCATTATTCTGAAATAGAAAGCTTAAGATATGTTTATCACTTTTCCCACTATCAGCAATATGGTGTCTTCTAAAATGCTCAGCTCCACAGGTTTCTTGAAGTTCATAATGGCCACTTGACACCCTGGGGGTGATGAATGATGTAGAATGACCACCACAAAGAAAAAGCTTATCCACCTCTTCAGGCCAGAATGTACTGGAGAGGGCTGCTACAAAGATGCAAACCCAGGTCATTACTTAATTAAAAAAAAAAATCTGGGTGCCTGGGTGGCTCAGTGGGTTAAAGCCTCTGCTTTCGGCTCAGGTCATGATCTCAGCGTCCTGGGATCGAGGCCCGCATCGGGCTCCCTGCTCAGCGAGGAGCCTGCTTCCCCCCCCCCTCTCTGTCTGCCTCTCTGCCTCCTTGTGATCTCTCTCCCTCTGTGAAATAAATAAATAAAATCTTAAAAAAAAAATCAAACCTAAACAGATTGTGTACCAAACTGAGAAATAGGGGACAAGACCCAGCAATTGAATTGGAAAACAGAGCTTGAGTCCCTCACTGCTATGAACTCCAAGAATGAGAGATACACAACACAAATAACACCAGAAACTTGAGCAAAAAGATGCTACATATACAGAAAACTGCCCCACTGAAAATTTTAGGAAAGGTTTCTACCAAAATACCACAGAACGCCACCACCTTTGGCACAGTGCACTCAACAGTGATTTCCAAGCCTCAATGGTAACATGGGGCTAGAGCTGAGGATGGGTTTACTAACCTATAAATTCAGTTTCTCAACCATAGTGCACGTTATAGTCACAAGAGAAGATTTTTTTTAATGATTTTATTTATTTAACAGAGAGATAGAGATAGTGAGAGAGGGAACACAAGTAGGGGGAGTGGGAGAGGGAGAAGCAGGCTTCCCGCCAAGCAGGGAGCCTGATGTGGGGCTCAATCCCAGGGTCCTGGGATCATGACCTGAACCCAAGGCAGACGCTTAATGACTGAGCCACCCAGGTGCCCCACAAGAGGAGGTTAAAAACAAAACAAAACAAAACAAAACAAAAACCAGTGTCTGAGTGGAGAGAGGAATGGGGAGTTATTGTTTAATGGGTACAGAGCTTCTGTTTGGGATGAGTTCAAGATTTATTTGGGGTCAGTGAGTATATGTACCTTAAAAGATAGTCAAGTAGCATATGGAAAGTGCTAAGGGAATTCAGAGGAAAGAATGATTACCAAAGGATGATGTAGATAGTAAAACTTCAGAGCGGAGATAGACTTTGAGCTGTGCTTTGAAGATAGTGTAGCATTTAGATAAAAGGTGAAGAAAGGAGAAAACATTTTAAGTAGGAGAAATGACGTGACTGAGAGGGGAGGGAACATGTGTCACATGTGGAAAATCTGAGCTTGAATAGAAGGCTCCTTTAAGGAGTAGGATCAGGAAAGGTTGGAAATGAGGTTGGTGAGAAGGCTTTGAGAGGATAGAATTTCAAGATGAAGAGTTTGATCTTATTCTGAAATCCAAGACAGCCATTAACAAATATTGTAGGGTGCTGTTGGCAGGTATGTAAACAATGGTAGCTTTGAAAGATTTACTAGCATTGTTGTGGAGAATTGACTGTAAGGTAGAGGGACCCATATGGTGAAAAGAGCAATTGAAGAGCTACAACAATTGTGTGATCATTAGGCAATGCGGCCCTTGACTAGGTGAGCAACGGTGACATTAAACATAAGAACAGATTGTAGACACAAGACATCTGGGTAAGATGGTGTATGGTGATGGATGTATATGGTTAAAAGAAAAGTATAACATATGCCTTACTGAAGGAAAGATCAAAGCAGGAAAACATCTCTAAAGACCTTATCCTCTTCTCGTACATGAAGAAGGATTTGGTTTTTATGACCCAGCACGTTCCTTTTAAAGGCTGTTTAAAAGCAGATCTGTTAAATGCATACTGAGTCAGGAAATGGTGCAGGTGAAAGCTGGTTTTCCGTTCCCACCCCTGAGCTCTCCTCCTAGCCAGCTCTTTGCCCATTTGGGCAACCATGGCCAGTGGATGAATGTCATTAACTTATCTAAACCTCAGTTTCTTAGCCAGTAAAATGAGTTCTATTTATCTTGCAAGGATATTATGAAAATGAAATTGCTCTAGATTAAATTATATTCAAAAATATTTATTGATTATATAATGTGTATAAACCCTGTGTAGGAAGTAAAGATGAATGAGACAAAGTGCCTCTCTATAGGAGACTAAAACAAACACAAGACACAAGGTGGTATAACAAAAATATAAGATGGGATAAGGTAAGCATCTCAGGACAAAAAATTCTTAAGGGTTCAAATATAGGGGAGTGGCTATCTGGAGGATGAACTAAAGAATAGCTTCATAAAAAAGGGATAATTTGAGATAAGACATTAATAGACATTGAGATAAGACATTAATAGATGGAGAATGGAGAATAAGAGGGGAGTAATTCATCCATTCGCCCACTCATCTATCTATCCATTCATCCACCCAACATTTTTTGGGGAATCCTCCTTTGTGGCAAATCACAGAGAGAAATAATACTCTGCCTGTATGTAGCTCATAATCTAGGAAGGAGCTTAGTCCAGAGCACAGGGGTTTGAATGGAAAATAATTAATTCAGTTCTGAACCAGTTAATACAATGGATATAAACTGCATAAAATCAAAATTAGAAGAAACTAAGATGCATGCAATAGCAAAATAGAGAGTGTTAAAAGGTAGGGATTGTCTATATGACTGGAAGTTTCTTCCTGTTCAAGAGTAGGGGAGCTTCAGTTATATTTTGGGAGCAGAGACCAGATCTAGGAGACAGAAAAAATTTAAATGGTCAGTGAGCAATCTGAATTAAAGAAGACTTATTTGCACATATATTCCATTGACATTTGCTCTTTACTCTTGGTTATACCTCATTCATCCTGCCCAGGGTTCTGAAGGACGGAGCACCAGTGGAACACTAGCCATAGCTATAGACTTCTAGTTTGCACAGTTCAACTGTCTGTTTTAGTGTGGCTTTGGCCTTTCATGGGGTCTTGACATTTCTTTCTGTCTCCTTTCATTATTCATCCTTGATGACTGATCCTCTTTTCATGAGGGAGATAGAGTTTATGAAAAAAATTATGGGACCAAGATTCACATTCCAGAACATATTTGTAGGAGAGAGAGAGAAAGGCAGAGTCAGGGACAGAGGCAGAGATAGAGGAAGGGAATGAGAGGACGAAAGGGAAAAAGGTGGAGATGGGGAGAAAGGTAGAGATGGAGAGATGGATTGGTAGAATTGATTAGCTTTTTATGTATAGGAAGGCTGTGTAATGTGAAGTGAGAACTATTGCTACTCATGTTCCCACAATGGGCAAAACAAAAAATATTTTTGCAAAAAAGAGGATGTTTGGGATAAAAACAATGAAAAACCATTAACAAGTCAGGAAAGTTGTATTGTTCACCAATATGATCAAGGAATTCAAGAAAAAAATAAAAGACCTTTTCCTTCCTGATCCCAAGGATCTACTTAAGCCTTCTCGTTTCCATCCTTTCCCTAACTAAAGAACATAGAGAAATGACACTAGTTCTTTTTTTCCCCTTCAGATGACACCAGTTCTACCTCTTCATTAAACCAATCTAATAGGTCCCCTTAGATCTGGAGGGAAGTCTACCCCCATCCCAAACATCATCATATATCAAAAGGAATTAAAGTTATCTTTGACTTCTAACATGCCTACATCCCTGCTAACTCAGAATCCTTAATGATTCTCTTCCAAACTACAGGCATACATCATTTCATTGTGCTTTGCTTTATTGCATTCCCAGATATGCCTTTTTTACAAATTGAAAGTTTGTGGCAATCTTGCATTAAGCAAGTCTATCAGCATCATTTTCCCATTCATATTTGCTCACTTTGTGCTTCTCTGTCACATTTCAGAAATTCTTGCAATATTTCAAACTTTTTCATTATTATTATATTTATAATGGTGATCTTTAATGTTACTATTATAATTATTTTGGAGTGCCATGAACTGCACTCCTATAAGACAGCAGACTTAATAAATGAGTGTGTTCTGACTGCTCCACAGAAATGCTGTCTATTCCCCCATCTCTCTCCCTCTCTCCAGGTCTTCCTATTCCCTGAGACACAACAATATTGAAATTATGCCAATGAATAACCCTACAATGGCCTGTAAGTGTACAAGTGGGAGGAAGAGTTGCACATCTCTCACTTTAAATCAAAAGCTAGAAATGAATAAACTTAGTGGGGAAATTATATCAAATGTGGAGACAGGCTAAAAACCAGGCCTCTTGCACCAAAAGTTAGCCAAGTTATGAATGAAAGGAGAAATTTTTAAAGGAAATTACAAGTACTACTCCAGTGACTACATGAAGATAAGAAAGTGAAACAGCCTTATTGCTGATATGGAGAAAGTTTTAGTGATCTGGATAGAAGATCAAACCAGCCACAACATTCCTTTAAGCCAAAGCCTAAGCCAGAGCAAGGCCCTTACTTACCTCAATTCTGTGAAGGCTGAGAGTTAAGGAGGCTGCAGAAGAAAAGCCTGAAGATTGCAGAGACTGGTTCGTGGGTTTAAGGAAAGAAGCCACCTCCACAGCATAGAAGTACAAGATGAAGCACCAAGTGCTGATATAGAAGCTGCAGCAAGTTATCCAGAAGATCTGGCTAAGATAATTAAAGAAGGTGGCTATAATAAACAACAGATTTCCAATGTAGATGAAATGGTCTTCCGTTGGAGGAAGATGCCACCTAGGACTTACATAGCTACAGAGAAGAAATCAATGCTTGGCTCCAAATCTTCAAAGGACAGGCTGACTCTCTTGTTAGGGGCTAATGCAGCTAGTGACTTTCACTTGAAACCAATGCTCATTTACCATAATGAAAATCCTAGAGCCCTTAAGAATCATGCTAAATTTACTGTGCCTATGCTCTATAAATGGAACAACAAAGCCTGGGTGACAGCCTATCTGTTTGCAACATGGTTTACTGAATATTTTGAGGCCACTGTTCAGACCTACTCCTCAGGGGAAAAAAAAAAAGTCTCCCTTCAAAATATTACCACTCATTGACAGTGCACTTGGTCACCCAAGAATTCTGATGGATATGTACAATGAGAGTAATGTCGTTTTCATGCCTGCTCACCACCACATCCATTCTGTAGGTATGGATCAAGGAATAATTTTTACTTTCATGTCTTATTATTGAAAAAATTCATTTTGTAAGGCTAGAGCTGTCATAGATGATAATTCCTCTGACGGATCTGTGCAAAGTCAATTGAGTATCTTCCACAGAGGATTCACCATTCTAGGTACTATTAACATTTGTAATTCATGGGCAGAGGTCAAAATATCAATATGAAGAGGGGTTTGTTCTCAAATGCTCTAACACTGAGCTACACCCCCAACAGGAACAGGAGTTTAGAAGAAGTAGATTCCAACCCTCATGGGTGACTTTGAGGGGTGACTTTCAAGACTTCCGTGGAGGAAGTAACTGCAGATGTGGTAGAAATAGCAGGAGAACTGGGATTAGAAGCGGAGCCTGCAGATGGGACTGAACTGCTGCCATCTCATGATAAAACTTTAGTGGATGAGGACTTGCTTCTAAGGGAGGAGCAAAGAAAGTGGTTTCTTGAGATGGAATCTACTTTTGGTGAAGATGCTGTGAAGATGTTGAAATGACAGCAAAGGATTTAGAATATGATACAAACTTTGTGGATAAAGCAGTAGCAGGATTTCAAAGGATTGACTCCAATTTTGAAAGGAGTCCTACTGTGGGTAAATGCTATCAAATAGCTTCACATGCTATGGGAGAAACCATTTGTGAAATGAAGAGTCAATCAATGTGCAAATATCATTGTCTTAATTTAAGAAATTACTGCAGCCACCCCAACTTCAGCTACCACTCCTTGATTAGTCAGTAGCCATCAACGTTGAGGCAAGACCCTCCACCAGCAAAAATATTAAGACTTGCTGAAAGCTAAGGTGATGGTTTACATTTTTTGGCAATAACTTATTTTTTAGTTGAGATATGTACCTTTTTTAGGTACAATGTTATTGCACACTTAATAGATTACAGTATAGTGTAAACATAAGTTTCATGTGCACTGGAAAATGAAAAAATTCATTTGCCTTGCTTTATTGTGGTATTAACTATTGTGGTGGTCTGGAACTGAACCTGCGGTGTCTCTGCAGTTTATCTATACAGCCTAAGTGTGGCACTCCATAAAAATGCCCGAAGCACTGCTCTAGGGGATCGGGAGTTCTCCTGAATGTTTTCTACTATTCCCAGCTTTGAGTATTCTTGTTCTGGTCTGAAGTATCCCAGCATATGTCTTGTTGCCATACACTTGAATTTTGTATTGGCTAGCTAGTAGCTTTAGAATGATACAGCAGTTAGATGGACTACCTGGCACTCTATTTCATTTTTGTCTATCACTTGTCTATTAAGCAGCCCTGGGGTCCCTAAATATGAGCTCCAAACCTTCCATACACTGATGCTCCACCCTGGTGTGATCACCCCTGCCCACCCAGCTCTTCATGGCCCCTGTTCAACCTCTTGTGTTTTCTCAGGAACAGCGGTCTAATACTGGACTTGGAATCAGAAGGCAAAATTTTAACTCTAAATTCTGTTCTTTCCTAATCATCAAAGCTATGGAAATTCACTTATGCTTTTTGAATTATAACTTTCTTACCTTTTTAAAAAAGATTTATTTAATTATTCATTTTTAAAAGATTATTTATGAGAGAGAGAGAGAGTGTGTGTGTGCGCACGCGCGCGCATGAGTGGGGGAGGGGCAGAGGGAGAGGGAGAACAGAGAGCCTGACTCAGGGCTCAGTCCCAGGATTCTGGGATCATGACCTGAGTGGAAGAGAGATGCTTAACTGTCTGAGCCACCCAGGCACCTCAAAGATTTATTTATTTATTTTGAGACAGACAGAGAGAGATTGTGTGTATGCGTGAGTGGTGGGGGGGGGTGTGGAGGGACAGAGGGAGACTGTGGAGCCCAGCATGGGGCTCAGTCTCACAATCCTGAGATCATGATCTGAGCTGAAATTAAGAGTTAGATGCTTAACTGACTGAGTCACCCAGCCCCTCCCCCCTCGCCCGTTTTCTTATCTTTTATGCATATGATGCTAATGCCTACCAATTCATGTATAGTGGTAAGGATAAAATGAGAGAATGTGTGTTAAAGTCACTTATAAAGTACTTTTACCCTGGAAGATGTCTTTCAGGTTTTGAAGAGCTAGATTGACTATGGATGGGGTGGTACAGAGGAGAAAATGCTGGCTAACCTCTCTCTTTGTACACTGAATTCCATTCTCTGTATTTCCTACATCATCAATTTCTCCTTGTCTATTTGGATAATTCTGATGAATATACAAACATGCTGTAATAGCTCCCATCTACACAACATCACAACAATAACAACAAACCTAGACCTCAGGAAGTCCTTAAGCCAAAAAATTCCCTGTTAGAGGAGTCTTGCCTCCCATGAATGTGGACCTGTACTAATACCTCACAAGTTTCAATCACTGGTTGGGAGCAGTCTGGAGAAAGCTTGGTCTCAGCACAAAGCCAGTGGTGGATCTACAGGGGCTGTAGCTGGGGCTGTCAGTCAGCTATGCTCCCTGTAGCAGGAGATCTGAGTCATATATTTCCATGGCTACCACATGCTGCAATTAGGCTTTGGTACATATTCATCTTCTAAAACTGATCTTGTCAAAATCACTACTTTCATCTTGCCAAACCCGTTGGCAATCTTTATATATTGTTCAACTTTTTATCAGCATTTGACATAGCTGGTTACTTTATTTTTCCTAAAATACTTTCCTCACTTGACTTCCAAAAAGCCACAAGCTCCCAATTTTCCTCTTATTTTCACTGGTAGACTAGAAGTCTGCTGATTCATTCCTTATTGAAGTGCCTTGGACTCATTTCTCAGCCTGTTCTCTAGCTACACTCACTCCTTTGGTTATCTCTTTCAGCCCTATGGTTTTAAGGACTGTCTATATGGTGATGTCTCCTAAGTTTTTATCTCCAGTCAAAACCTCTCCCTGAGCTCCAGAATTGAAGACTCATCTATCTATTAGACAACTACTTCAAGTCCTCTTGATCGTCTAACAGATATATCAAACTTGAAATGTGTAGAACACAACTTTTGATTTTGATTTTGATTTTGCTGATAGTGGGCAAGAGCATAACAGTGGAGACCAGATAGAAGGCTACTGCAATAATCCAGGAGAGAAACAGGTGAGAGATGATGCTGACTTGAACAAGTGGTACAGGGACTTTGCAGATATGATTAGACTACAGACCTTGAGATGAGAAACTATCCTGGATTATTAAGGTGGGCCCAATCTAATCACAAATCCTTACAGTTGGAGAACCTTTCCAAGCTGTGATCAGAGAGGGAGAAATGTAATGAAGGAAGAATGGACAATAAGATGTGATATTACTGGCTTTGAAGATGGGAGAAAGGGGCCATATGACAGGGGATGAAGACACCATCCAGAACCTGGAAAAAGCAAAGAAAGAGATGCTTCCGTAGGGCCTCCAGAAAGGAACATAGCCCTGTCAACACCTTGATTTTAGCCAGTTGAGACCTATGTTGGACTTCTGACCTATAGACCTGTAAGATAATAAGTTTTTGTGGTTTTAAGGCACTAAGTTGTGCTAATTTGTGATAGCAGCAATAGGAAACTAATAAAGCATATGTGTAGTGGTCCTGGCATTAAAGGTAGGTATTGGCATTAAATGAAATTAAGAATTGTGATTATTCCAGGAGTGCCTGGGTGGCTCAGTCAGTTGTGTTTGACTCTTGATTTTGGCTCAAGTCATGATCTCAGAGATGTGAGATCAAGCCCCATAGTGGACCCTGCACTGGATATCGAGCCTGCTTAAGATACTCTCTCTCTCTCAAACAAACAAAAAAAAAGATTCTTTCTCTCCTTCTTCCTCTGCCCCTCCACTGCTCAAAAAAAAATTGTGATCATTTCTGAATATGGATATATGTAGTTACCCCATTTTCCTCCGATTGTCCCCTGAGTAAGGGGCTCTTTCTCCCCTCAAGATCTACATTTTTTTTAGTATAGTTGACACGCAATGTTATATTAGTTCCAGTTGTACACCCTAGTGATTGGACAAGTTTATACCTTATGCTATGTTCATCACAAGTATAGCCATCATCTGTCCCCATTACATTGCTATTACAATATCATTGACTATATTCCTTATGCTTTGTTTTTTTTTTAAGGTTTTATTTATTTATTTGACACAGGGAGAGAGAGAGCACAAGCGGGGGAGGGGCAGGCAGAGGGAGAGGGAGAAGCAGGCCCTGCGCTGAGCAGGGAGCCTGATGTGGGGCTCTATCCCAGGACCCTGGGATCATGACCTGAGTCAAAGGCAGACGCTTAAATGACTGAACTACCCAGGCGCCACTATGTTTTGCTTTTTATTCCTGTGACTTACTCATTCCATATCTGAAGGCTTTCCATTTTTACAAAAAATTTTAAGAGTTTATCTTAGCAAGAATCGACTGGAATTGGGCAGCACCAAGCCAGAAGTAGTTAGGAGCGTTTCACTGTCAGGAGCTCAGGGAGAGACTTCATTGACAGGAGAAAGTTAAGTAAGGGAATTAATTGACTGTTGGTAAAGCTTAGTTGGCTATTTGTGAATGATCAGTTTTCCTTTGTATTTTGATTTTGTAACCTTGAGGCATTTACAGACTTAGGCTTTGGTTTGCTTATGTAGGCCTCCATGGCATTAGAGCCACATCAGTCTAATGGCCTCCTTGTTTTGCTTAACAATTTCCCCTATTGGTAATCATCTCATATATGAGAGATTGACGAAGAGTATTAGTGCCACTCTCAATCACCATCAGAATTAACTTCCTCATTTCATTGTGAAACTCATAGGCTGTGTTGTCAGATGTGGAAGAATTGGTTTTGCTGTTCCCTTCATTGTTCATCTTGTGTCTGTTTCTCCAAGCACAATGAGACCATGTGATATACTGTTGATGGCTATGATCATACATTTAAGACCTTTGAGAGAATACATTGCACCAGAGAGACTACAATGCTAGCTATAAGGAAGATAATACCAAGAGACCGAAGTATACTCCTTAGCCAGGATCTGCATTACCAAACCAGTTAGTATCAAATAAATCAAAGAATGTACCTGACGGGGTACCAATCTGTTCTAGCCAAGTGAGTCGCTTGTTAATGTCTTGTATTTGCTACAGTACCAGAGGCACTGATTCCAGTATAGCAGGAGGTATTTGCTATGGCACAGACTCCTCCTTGTTCAGACAATTAGCAATCTAAAGCAATTCTGTTATCTAAAACCACCTTAATCAAGAAAACTGAAGGACTTTTGTGGTACAGCTATGGCCTTAGCAGTAGATTTAGTGATTGTTGCCACAGTTAAGAAGCACTGTCTCCCCAACCATTAATAGAGAAAAAGCAAGTAATGAAAAGGCAAAAGGAATAAAGTTAATATTGGAGATGAAGATCTTGATCCATAATCTTGGGAGAGCTCTCCACCTCAAGATGCTGTCCTATTTTGAGGAAAAGCATTTATTCAATTTTTGAATTGTGAACTGAATTAGCAGGTTTTTTTTTAATGGAACTCCATTTTTGCTTGAGGGAATGACTGATAAAGAGACAAACTATGATTAGTTAGACTTGCATTTTGGGTGATATTTTCTTAAAAATGAATGAAGTGAGTGAGTCTGTCATTTTAAGGAAAATGACTGAAAGTATTTGTTCTAATTATAAAATTTGAACTTTCAACCAAAAACTAGAAGTTTGGAAAAAGTATCTACCACCATGAACTTGGCAGCTTCCCAATATATAAATATTTTTCTAATGAGACAATGCAATATTGGTAACTGCTGTGGTTTTTGATATTGTATAAAGAAAAATGTCAACGTGGAAATCTACATAACTCAGTGCTCTAACATTCTCCACATGATCAATTCATGATGTTAGAATCATGAATGGGTTAAAGATCGATTGAGACTTCAATATAAATGAATGGACTATAATGTAACAATGTGAATGTACATTTATATGGTTTCAAATTCCATATTATAACCAACAGTTATGAAACTGTTAAGTGTTGAGTTTTGGCATAGTATCAAAGAATATCCACAATTATATGAAAAGGCTATTAAACTATTTCTTTTTCTAGCTTAAAAAAAAGCAGGTGTGCATATTAAATGAAGTTAAGAATTATGGTCATTTCTGAATATGAACATTTTAATTTCTGACCTGAGATCACACATATATTTAAAAAGACTCCGATCTTTCTAGTACCTTAGAGTGGTCAGAAAAGTGATGAAGCTTTCCCAAGTGTCCATCCAGGGAAAAGAGTGGGTGAGGAGATGGGGTATCTGGGTGATGGACACTAAGGAGGGTACTTGATGTAATGAGCCCTGGGTGTTATATGCAACTGATGAATCACTAAATTTGACCCCTGAAACTAATAATACAGTATATGTTAACTATATCAAATTTAAATTAAAAAAATAATAAAGAGGAACACCACGCACTCTATCTCACCCCCACTGAGTAAATTTTTGAGGCCCATAACAGGCAATAATAAGTTACGCGTTTTCATAAGTAAAATGCAGGCATGGACATAGGTGAACAAAGGCACTAAATCAAAGTGGTAAACAGTATGACTCAAAGAACAGGTGTTCCAACTGTAGAACATGAACACACTTCAAACTGTTTAATCACAAAACCCTTTATGTCTGCAGCAAAGTGGAATGGAGGGCACTTAATATTGTTACACAGGGTACAACATGGATTCTGTTACTTCTTTACAGTGTTTAGTCCTTTATCAAGTTAAATTTGACCTGTAAGTTACTCTTTTAGCTAGAAGCGAAGATAAGAGGGGCAAAGTACCAGTAGGGTAGCAGCCATGGATTGTACAGAGCAGAAACTTGCTCAGAGGCAAAGAAACCATTCCACTTAAAGAGTTCTGAGTGGCATTTTAGAGAAAGGATACTGGAGACTGTTGAGAGGGAGTTATGTGAAAATCCCACTGGAGCCTGAAATTCCTCTGGCAGCAGCCATGGAAAGAGGGATACTAATGTTATAACCATCGTTTTTAAGCATGGTAGGCCAAAGTTCACTGAGTGATAGCCGCATGTTTGCATGGAGGGAGAATGAATAATATATGCAAATTCCACGCTTGAGGTCCCCTTGTTTAGAAATCTGGCTTGCTTGATTTTGTCTCCCTAATCTACTTAGGCAGAGAACTTTCCTTTTTTTTTTTTTTAATATCTAATAGGCTTTAGCATGGACAGGTCTAACGGGACTTTGCCATTGGCGTAGGCTTAACAGGGTATCAGGAGATTTTAAGTAAATTTCATTAGAAGGCTACAATCTCTACCTCATGAAAGATTATACTTTTAAAAATGTGCAGGGTCAGGATATCCCTCCAATTTGCTAGAGCAATAACCTAGAAATATCCTGTGGGGATTACCCGTAGGCTTCTGATACCCCCTTGATAGTCCCCTTCCAGTCATGAGCAATCCACATAAATTCGGGGCTCAGGAGTGCTTGGACAATGCAAATTTTCCTCCTTTAAGCAAACAGCTGGAAAGAGTATAGCTAAATATAATTGTTATTTGGATATTGGATTTGACAGAAAATAAAAGAGTCTGTTAATCACTTTTGACCAGTTTCTGTTTTTAGAGTCCTGAATTTGTCTCATTGTTATAAAAGAATTAAAATATGGCTTGTCTCAGAGCAGGGAAGTATTCCTAATTTGGCAGACTCTACAACAAATAGAAAGAAACCTCTTTAAGTTCAGTGGAATTAAAAATCAGATATAGTTAGAGCTTTATAAAGACTTCTGTTTAAAATATAAATTTTTGGTATTTGCATGTGAACAAGCATGAGAATTACTTGAAATCTTTGAAGCCCTGATACAAGGAGATACTCGTCTGACTTCAGACTACCATGGGGATATAAATAAAGTATGACTCAAAAGAAAGATGGTTAATAACCTAACACTGGGTTGGTAAAAGAAGAGGCAGCCCGGGACACTTCCTTTAGCCACTCCTGGACAAGAGGAATCACAAATTCCCCAGGAAAGACAGACATAAACAGAAACACACATTTCCTTCCTTCCTTCCTTCATTTGTTTGTTCTCACTTCCTCTCTCCCTTCTTTCTTTCTTTGTAATGAGTTCACATTTCAAAATTCCCCAAGTACAAGAGAATGCAGCAAGTCCATTTTAACTCCTATCCTCCTCAAAGGCAACTAATATTACCACTATCTTATACATTCTTCAGTGCATATATGAGCAAATATACATACAATTTTCACACAAATAACATTCTGTATATTCTGAAAATTTTTTTCACTTTACATCTTGGAATTAATTCTGTATTGATAATAAATTTTACTCATTTTTCTTCAACAGCATAGTATTCCACTGAATGGATGCATCATACTTTATTTGACCAGCTCCACATTGATGGAAATTTAAGTTGTTTCCAGTCTTTTGCTAATGCAAATAATACTGTAATGACTTGTATTGTACGTAAGTCATTTTGTAGATATGTCAAAAATCAATAGAGAAAGAATTACTGACCTTATGAGTATGTGTGCTTATAATTTTGATAAATGTTGCTAAATTACCCTATATGGAGGTTGTACTAATTTATGTTCCTATCGGCAATATGTGCAAACACCTCTACCATTCTCACTAATGCACAGTGTTACCAAGCTTTGTGATCTTTTCCAATCTGATGGGTTACCCATGATATTTCAGCTTAATTTTAATTTGCCTTTCTCATTATGAGAGTGAACATTTTTCAGGTATGTTTTAGAACCATTTATATTTCCTTTTATGTGAACTCTTCTCATTTTTTTGCCTATTTATCTTCAGTGTTACTGATTTACCTATAGGTTTTTTAAATTTATTTTTTCTTCTTATTTAATTCTCTTTACTTTAGGCCAAAATGAATCTGGAGTTGCTGTCCATGTGAGAGAATGTATTTAGTTGGTTGATATTTGATTTGGACAAATGAGTTTCCAGCTTATATTCCAATGAGTAGTTGAAGTTCAAGTACTTCAGTGAGGTTACTTTTTGTAATGCTGCTCCTAAAGGAAGAGATACTCACTTGTAGAAAGAGGTTTGAGCTCTTTTGCAGCTAGTTCAGCCACTGAACTTTATCCTGTATCTGAAAAATGATGGCTCATAATCGAGCCCTATTGGAAATAAAGATGAGGGCTGAGCTTTGAAAATGTATGTAATATATGCTGGAAATGGGGAAAGTGGGATACCTTTCCCTTTCCCAGAAACCAAAGAAATCTAGAAATGTTTGGCAATAGTACTTTCAACACCCCCCCCAATCTTTACAAATGTCTCCTTTCCACTGCATTTCCTTATTTTCTGTGTCGCAATTCATTTATTTCCATAAATGTCACCTGCATTTATGCAGTAAGGAAGGTGTTCTTCCTTCCCGGCAGAAATGAGAGGTAGTGGTTTATGACTGGTCTGACAGGGGTAATCTGTATCAAAGAACAGCCTGGGCACAGCAGCATGTGAACAGCTCAGGCTGGGTAAGTTGCCAGTTTTGCCTTTGAGAACAACAGCAGTTTTTGTTGATACATATATTCAAGGTATTGTTAATATTATTTAAATTTTTTAAATAATTCTTATAGTTGTGTTTCTATTTTATATGTTCTCTGATAACGTATTGACAGGTATTAGCCCTGACCTTTCTCCTGACCATCAGAAAAATGTATCCTTATAACTACCTGTATTACCTAATCTGATCTTTGTGGGAAGATTTTTATTTTTATTTTAAGATTTTATTTATTTATTTGACACAGAGAGAGAGAGATTACAAGTAGGCAGAGAGGCAGGCAGAGAGACAGGGAGAGGAGGAAGCAGGCTCCCTGGTGAGCAGAGAGCCAGATGTGGGCCTCCATCCCAGGATGCTGAGATCATGACCTGAGCAGAAAGCAGAGGCTTTAACCCACTGAGCCACCCAGGCACCCTGTGGGAAGATTTTTAATGACTGCTTCAATATATTTAAGAGTTACGGGTTTAGTTTCTTCTTCAGTCACATGTCATATGGTATATGTATGTTTTCAAGAAACATATATATAATATGTTGTTCATGTTGTCTAAGTTTTCAAAATTGTTAGCATATAGCTATTATATTTATAGTTAAAAATAATATTCTTTATAGACAAAAAACTTGGCGCTTTGTGATATGAATTGCAAATATTCTTTCCGGTATTTCCATGGAGTTCATGGATATTAAAAATTATTGGTTGCCTTTGTCTTTGAATAACAATTTGGATTATATAAACTTCTTGGTCACACTTTCTTTCCTTAAGGCTTTTAGAGGCGTTTCTCCAGTTTTCTAGAACCGTGTATTGTTGTAGAGAAGACTGATGTCACCTGTTTTGTTTTTCATCCTTCATAGATGACTCATCATTTTTGCCTGATTGCCCAAAAGATTCAAAATTCAGCAATTGTATTAGGATATATCTGTGTTGGCTGTTATGTGTCAAAATTTCCCAAGACCTGAAATGCCCTTTCAAAATGAACATTTTCTTTAATCACATTTCAGATATTTGTTCTGACCCATTGTATAGGGACTTCAGGTAAGTGTATGTTAGACTTCCCTTGCCTCTCTTCCCTAGATATCACTTTACCTCTAATTGTTTTAAATGCTATTTATTTTCACTTATTTTGTTTGCTTTTTTCATATCTAATCTCTCTGTTCCTTTTCGCATTCTCTTCAGCATCTAATCTCCCCTGGGCTCCTCCCGGGTTTTGCTGTTATTTTTTAAACTACTGTTCCCCCGAGAGATCTGCCAGCTTGTGTTTCATTCCTTTAGTTGTCTCTATTTTCCTAAGCCTCATACTCCTGCCTTTTGCTCTTTGTTAATTAAAAAATATATTTATTGTAATAAAATATACATAATGCAAAATTTACCACTTTAACCACTTTTAAGTGAACGTTTCTGTGGCGTGACATGCATTTACATTGTTGTGCTACCATCAGCGCCATTCAACCCCAGAACTTTTTTGTCTTTCCCAGCAATGTACTCATTAAATACTAACTCCTGATTCCAAAACTCCACCCCCTAGGCCCTGGCAACCATCATTCTACTCTCTGTCTCTATGAATTTGACTGCTCTAAAAAGCACATATAAGTGGAATTATACAATGTTTGTCTTTTGGTGACTGGCTTATTTTGCTTATATAATGTCTTCAAATTTCATCCATGTTGTAGCATGTGTCAGAATGTCCTTTAAAAAAAAGACTTTTTTGAGACCAGTTTTGGGTTCACAGAAAAGTTAAGAGGAAGGTACAGAGCTTTCCCATAAACTCCTTGCCCCCACACATGCATAGCTTCCCCCATTATTAACATCCCCCACCAATGGGTACATTTGTTACAACTGATACATCTACATTGACACATCATAATCACCAGTTTACATTTAGGTTCACTTTTGGTGTTGTACATTCTGTGGGTTTGGACAAATCTGTAATAACATGTATCCATCATTATGGTATCATATAGAATATTTTTCCTTCCTTAAAAATTCTGTGTTCCACCTATTCATCTTCTTCCTGCCCAAACCCTTGGCAAACACTGATCTTTCTGTCTCCACAGTTCTGTCTTTTTTAGAATGTCATATACTTGGAATCATATAGTATATAGCCTTCTCGGATTGCTTTCTTGTACTTAGTAATATGTTTTTCCTCCATTTCTTTTCATGGCTTGATAGTTCACTTCTTTTTAGCACTAAGTAAAATTCCATGTATTTATTTTTTATTTTTTTTAAGATTTTATTTATTTATTTGACAGAGAGATAGACAGCATAAGTAGGTAGAGCAACAGGCAGAGGGAGAGGGAGAAGCAGGCTCTCCGCTGAGCAGGGAGCCCGATGTGGGACTCGATCCCAGGACCCTGGGATCATGACCTGAGCCGAAGGCAGCTGCTTAACTGACTGAGCCACCCAGGCGCCCCAACACCACAATTTATTTAACCATTCACCTGCTGAAAGACATCTTGGTTGCTTTCAAATTTGGGCAGTTATAAATAAAGATGCTATAAACATCCATGCGCAGGTTTTATGTAGATGTAAGCTTTCAGCTTGTTTGAGTAAATACCAAGGAAGGTGATTGCTGGATCATATGGTAAGAGTATGTTTAGTTTTGCAAGAAACTGCCAAACTGTCTTCCAGAGTAGGGGTACCATTTTGCATTCCTACTAGCGATAAAGGAGATTTCCTGTTGCTCTCCTTCCTTGCCAACATTTCTTGTTGTCATCGTCAGGATTTTGGCCATTCTAGTAGGTATGTAATGGCATCTTATTGTTATTTTAATCTGCATTCTCTGATGACAAGGTGTGGAGCCTCTTTTTATATGCTTATTTGCCATCTGTATATCTTTTTTGGTGATGTGCCTGTAAAGGTGTTTAGCACATTTAATATCAATTTGTTTGTTTTCTCATTGTTGAGTTTTGGGAGTCCTTTGTATATTTTGAATAGTTCTTTCTCAAATATGTCTTTTGCAAATACTTTTCTCTTAGTCTGTGGTTTATCTTCTCATTCTCTCAATATTGTCTTTTGTGGAGCAGAAGTTTTAAATTTTAATGAAGTTCAGCTTATCATTTATTTCCTTTGGTGTTGTGTCTAAAGTCATCATCATGCCCAAGGTCATCTAGGTTTCCTCCTATATTCTCTTCCACTTGTATATACATTTCATAGTTTTCCATTTTACACCTACATATATGACCCATTTCGAGTTCATTTTTGCTAGTTTTTATGTCTAGATTTATGGCTTTGCATATGAATATCCAGCTGTCTCAGCACCATTTGTTGAAAAGATGGTCTTTGTTCCATTTATTGCCTTTGGTCCTTTATCAAAGATCAGTTGACTATATTTACGTGGGTCTCCTTCTGGGCAGTCTATTTATTTTTCTTTCTTTCTTTCTTTCCCTTTCTTTCTTTCTTTCTTTCTTTCTTTCTTTCTTTCTTTCTTTCTTTCTTTTTGTCTATTCTTTCACCAATAGCTTTATAGTAAGTACTAAAGTCTGGTTGTATCAGTCCCCCCTTTGTTCTTCTCTTTCAATATTGTATTGACTATTCTGAGTCTGATCTTTCCATATAAACTTTAGGGTCAGTTTGTCAATATCCAAAAAATAACTTGCTGGGATTTTGATTGAGATTGCATTGAATCTATAGGTCAAGTTGAGAAAAACTGATATCTTGACAATGTTGAGTTTTCCTCAATATTGAACAGGTACTATTTCTCTATTTACTCACTTTTTCTTTGATTTTTTAATCAGAGTTTTGTAGTTTTCCTTCTATAAATCTTGTATATATTTTGTTAGAGTTATACCTAAATATTTCATTTGGGTGGGTTCCTAATGTAAATGGTACTGTGTTTTTAATTTCAAATGCCATTTATTAATTAATAGTCTATAGGAAAGCAATTGACTTTTGTATATTAATATTATATCCTTCAACTGTGTTATAATTGTTCACTACTTCTAGGAGTTTTTGTTGATGCTTTTGGATTTTCTACATAGACAATCAGTCATCTGCAAGCAAAGACAGTTTTATTTCTTCCTTCCCAATCTGTATACTTTTAATTTCATTTTCTTGTCTTATTGTAATAACTAATATTTCCAGTATAATATTGAAAAGGAGTGGTGAGAGGGAACTTGCTTGACTTGTTCCAGATCTCAGTGGGAAAGCTTCTAGTTTTTCGCCATTAAGTATGATGTCATTTGTGGGTTTTTTTAGTAGATATTTTTTTTTTTACCAAGTTGAGGAAGTTCCCCTCTACTCTTTTTATTTTTTTTAAGATTTTATTTATTTATTTGACAGAGAGAAAGATCACAAGTAGGCAGAGAGGCAGGCAGAGAGAGAGGAGGAAGCAGGATCCCCACTGAGCAGGGAGCCTGATGTGGGCCTCAATCCCAGGACCCTGAGACCATGACCTGAGCTGAAGGCAGAGGCTTTAACCCACTGAGCCACCCAGGCGCCCTCCTCTACTCTTCTTTTACTGAGTTTTTATCACAAATGCTGCTGGGTTTTGTCGAATGCTTTTTCTGCATCTGTTGATATACTCATGTGCTTTTTCTATTTTAGCTTATTGATATGACAGAGCACATTAATTGGCTTTCAGAATTTGAATCAGCCTTGTGTACCTGGAAAAAATCCTACTTGGTTATGGTATATAATTCTTTTTATACAAGGCAGGATTTTATTTGCTAATATTTTGTTGAGGATTTTTACATCTATGTTCATCAGAGATATTGTTCTGTATAGTTATCTTGTGATGTCTGTGTCTAGTTTTCATATTAAGGTACTGCTGGCCTCATAGAATGAGTCAGGAAGTATTCCCTCTGTTTTTATCCCCTGAAAAAGATTGTCAAAATTTGGTATGATATCTTTCTTAAACGTTTGGTGGAATTCACCAGTGAACCCATTTGGGCCTCACGCTTTCTGTTTTGGAAGGTTATTAATTATTGATTCAATTTCTCTAATAGATATAGGCCCATTCAGACGATCTATTTCTTCTTTTGTGAGTTTTTGCAAATTGGTCCTTTTCATTTAGGTTATCAAATTTGTGGGAATAGACTTGTTCATAATCTTTATTAATTATTAATTATTGATTCAATTTCTCTAATAGATATAGGCCCATTCAGATGATCTATTTCTTCTTTTGTGAGTTTTTGCAAATTGGTCCTTTTCATTTAGGTTATCAAATTTGTGGGAATAGACTTGTTCATAATCTTCCTTTATTATCTTTTTCATGTCTATGGGATCTGTAGCAATGTCCCCTCTCTCATTTCTGATAGTAATTTTTATCAACTCTTTTTTTTTTTAGGCTGGCTAGAGGATTTACCCTTTTATTGATCTTTTCAAAGAAACAGTTTTTGGTTTCATTGATTTTTTTCTCCTTTCTTTAAAGGCTTTTAAATACATTGCTTGTATGTAGGGGCTCTTGGCTACTGATGAATTATTTCATTAACTGTTTAAAGCTATGACGAAACATTTGATCAACATTTTCATCTGTTTCATGGAAATACTGCATTTGTGTTCTTGTTCTTTTTCTAATCTTTTCTTGTGATATTTTTACATAGATCCTGAATGGTTTATTTTCAATTCTTCAAATTGATAAGTGGGCTTCCTTGACCAGCTGCTTGTTAATGGATCTTACACTGGAGATGCTAAAACTATGTCCAAGGCTAGCAGCATTCTTCGTAGAGCCCTTAGTTAAATGTGAGAGTCCATTTAACTGTTACTTCTCCCAGGCCAACAGAGAGAGGCAGCTTTAAGAATCACATTATTCAGTCTTTTCAATCCTCTGCCTCACCAACAGACTGTTTCTTAAAAACTTAATCAGCTATATCCTTGTTCAGTCCTATTACCTCTGCTTCTCTGAATCAAACTAGTTAATGGATGCTTCCGTCACTACCCCATACTCCCTGTCCCTTTTAGAATTCTTGAAGATTTTACCTCTATATCTTGGGCATGCTCCTCCTCTTGGGGTATTGCCAGCTCTCTGAAGGATTTGCATTCGCAGTCCTCCCTCCCCTCCTCTTCCACCCACATCCTGTTTGATCTTCACGCTTTTGGCAGCCTTTCTATCTATCCGTGGCTTAAGGTTTCATATGTATCCTACCTTGCATTTCTCTTTCTCATTCTTCTTTTGGGTGATTTCCTAGAGGAGAAGGAGGAAAGGCCAATTTTACTCCATTAACAAACTGGAAATCTGTATCTAATTCTTCCACAGTTTAGGATAAGTCACTCTCAAATAAATGTTTTATTGTTTTGCTTGTTTTTTTGTTTGTTTTCTTTTCTTGGTGTTTTATTGTTTTTGTAAACCTCCCAAGTTAGAGAACCTTTCAGGTAATATTGTGGTTATTTGAACCAAGAAGTCCCAACTGACAATTGCAATCAACAGCATTATGATAAGAAAGTAGAACACAAAGGAGTATCAGTCACAGAATTGGGCCTGAAATGGGTCATTCATAGTTTTGTATGTTGCATGCAATTATCTTCATGCCCTCTGATTCAATGATCAGAACTATCTTTTCTATTACCTAATCATTCCAACAATCTTCAGGTATGAATGAACATAGCTGTTACTGGCTGATATTGGGATTGTGATTTAATAACTCCCCTTCCTCTGCTAAATGGACTCATTATACAGTTCTTTTTTTTTTCTTTTGCTCATTATACAGTTCTGCGTCATTTTTTATGCTTAGGGTCTATAGCAGGGCTGCTTTACTGTGGGGGAAAAAAACTGTGGATTCAGGAAGCCCATGAAATATACCTCTCTGATCTGCATGCATATGTGAAATTCCATTGGTAGCATCAATTTATTCCTTTGTGTTGCTATGAGCTCTTTTCAAATGTCTATATTTCTTTGGAAATAAGTCATCATTGACATCTTTGTGTAAATCATTTTTAAGAAATTGTTTCTAGAGGAAGGTACACTGAGAAAGGAAATAGAGGGAATAGAAATTAAGGAACATCCAAGATTAACGCTGAACACCAAGGTGAACACTGCCCATTTAAGAATTTGATCTAGCTGGACTTGTGTAAAAAGAATGCAAGACAAGGGGTGCCTGGATGGCTCAGTCATTCGGGCACCCAACTCTTGATTTCAGCTTGGGTCATATTCTTGGTGTCATGAGATTGAGCCCTGAGTTGGGCTTCATGCTCAGTGGAGGTCTGCTTGGGAGTCTCTCTCTCCCTCTGCTCCTCCCCCCACTCTGGGCCTCTCAGGTAAATGAATAAATCTTTTAAAAAAAAGTAAAAAAAAGAATGCGAGTCAAGTTGTTATTTGCATTTTGTTAATAGTTAAAATTATATAAACATACCTTAGGCAAATCAAACCTAAAGTTTAGTACGTGAACACATCTTGGTGGGAAGACAAACTCTTTTTAGATGACTGTAAGTAAATTCCTGCTTTCCTTCTCTACTTTATGGAATTTTTAAGCCTTGCATTCCACACTAAGTCCAGTTGACGTTATTGTTCTTTCTAGAGCATACCTCTCCTCTATGCAAGCTTAGCTACTGTTCTTTTTATATCCTGTGAAGCAATACTGGCCATAGCAGCTAGTTTAAGGGTAATTAAAGAGTACCACCTTGAGATTTTGCAACATCAAAGGCACTTACATTATATGAAGAGTGATGTTAGGATTAGATTTAAGCTTTCTGGTACCAGGCTGGCATGGATAGTTGTTGATCAAAGTCAAAATTATTTGTCATTTCATTTTTAGAAATGGATTTTTTTAAATTAAGTTGATAGGGAAATGTGAACATTAAAGACCAGCTTGGATTCTAATGTTAAAAAAAAACCTGTGTATTGGAAACTATCTCCTGATAGAAGTGGTATTTTGACTGACAATCTCATAAGGGTATATATAATAAAATCATCCATACATTATATATAATTTTACCATCATTTCCAAAGCCACGGAGAACACATTGTTACTCCTTCTCAAAAGTACTCTTAATCCCTTGGCTTATACAACTGGAGTTATACTGCCAAGACAGTCATTTCAGTTTCTTGTCCCATAAACAGAAGCACTTAGGCACAAATGCTTTTAATAAGAAAATGTCTTGAAGGACATTTAATTAATGTTATGGCTTTGGAAATTATTAGTTAATAGAAATCATGCATATACTGAATGCAGTTTTCTGAGAACTCATTTATTCACTGATCATTCACATAACTGAAAACTTCTCCAGAATTTAATATGTTTTTTCTTCTTACCTTTTAGTCATTTCACATTTTGGTACTAAAATCAAGAGAAAGACAAATGATAATATCCAAAAAGTGGAAACAGCCCAATGTCTACCAACTAGTTGAATGGATAAATAAAATGTGGTATAGAAACCGGTCACAAGTGACCACATATAATATGCTTCCATTTATATAGAATGTCAGAATAGGCAAATCTATAGAGACAGGAGGTAGATTAATGTTTACCTAAGGCTGAGCACTGGGAAGTAGGATGGTAATGAATGCTGAAGGATATCAGATTTCCTTTTGGGGCAATGAAAATGTTCTAAAATTGATTGTGGTGATGGCTGCACAACTTTGAATACGCTAAAAATAATTGAATTACATACTTAAAAATTTTTTTTAATCGATTTTATTTCTTTATTTGGCAGAGAGACACAGTGAGAGAGGGAACACAAGCAGGGGGTGTGAGAGAGGGAGAAGCGGTTTCCAATGAGCAGGGAGCCCGATGCGGAACTCAATTCCAGAACCCCGGGATCGTGACCTGACCCGAAGGCAGACGCTTAACAACTGAGCCACCCAGGCACCCCTACATACTTAAATTTTTAAAAATATTTTTATTAAGGCATAAATCGACATAACATTATGTTAGTTTTGGGTGTATATTGTAATGATTCTGTACTTGTATATATTACAAAATGATCACCGTATTAAATGCAGTTAATATCTGTCACCATACATAATTACAAATTTTTTTGTGTGATGAGAACTTTCAAGATCCACTCTCCTGCTTACTTCCAGATATGCAGTACAGTATTATCAACTATAATCACCATTCTGAACATTATCTTCCCATGACTTATTCATTTTTTAACTGGAAATTTGTACCTTTTGAGCCTCTTCACCCATTTTGCCCACCCCCACCCCCTGCCTCAGACAAACGCCAATCCATTCTCTATATCCATGTGCTCAGTATTTTTTGTTTTGTTTTATTTTTATATTTTTTAAAGATTTATTATTTTATTTTAGGAAGAGAGAGTGGGGGAAGGGACAGTGGGAGAGGGAGCGTCAGAAGCAGATTACCCGTTGAATGTGGAGCAGAAGGCGGGGCTCAATCTTAGGACCCTGAGATCACCACCTGAGCCAAAACCAAGAGTCAGGTACTTAACTGACTGTCCACGCAGGCACCCTTTGTTTTGTTTTTGGATTGCACATATAAGTGGAATCTGTCTCGCTTATTTCACTTAGCTAATGCCTTCAAGTTCCATCCATGTTATTGCAAATGGCAAGATTTGATTTTTTTAATAGCTGAATAATATTCATATATATATATATACACAAAATTTAACTTATTCAATTGATGGACATTTAGATTGTTGGCATGTCTTGGCTATTATGAATAATGCTGCAATGAACTAATATCTTTTCAAATTAGCTTTTGTTTGTTTTCTTTGGATAAATTATCAGAAGTGGAATTGCTGGACCATGTGGTAGTTCTTTTTTTTTTTTAAGATTTTATTTATTTATTTGACAGAGAGAGAGAGAGAGAGCACAAGTAGGCATAGTGGCAGGCAGAGGGAGAGGGAGAAGTAGGCTCTTCACTGAGCAAGGAGCCTGATGTGGGGCTCGATCCCAGGACCCTGGGATCATGACCTGAGCCAAAAGGAGCCACTTAATCAACTGAGCCACCCAGGTGCCCCCATGTGGTAGTTCTATTGTAATTTTTTGAGGAAACTCTATATTGTTTTCCCTACTGGTTATCCCAATTTATATTACATAAGGTTTCCCTTTCCTTCACATCCTCACCATCGCTTGTTATTTCTTGTTTTTATTTGTTTGTTTGTTTATTTGTTTGAACAGAGCCGTTCTAACAGATGTGAGGTGAAATATCATTATGGTCTTGATTAGCATTTCCCTAATGATTAGTTATGTTGAGCATCTTTTCATGTGGTTGTTGGTCATCTGTATGTCTTCTTTGAAAAAATGTCTATTCAGATCCTCTGCCCATTTTAAAATCATATAGTTTATTTTTTGTATATTGAATGTATGAATTCTTTAAATATTTTGGATATTAACTCCTTATCACATATCAGTATTTGCAAATATCCTCTCTCATTTGCTGGTTACATTTTCATTCTGTTGGTGGTTTCCTTTGCTGTGCAGAAGCCTTTTGGTTTTATGTAGTTTAGCTTGTTTTGGTTTTGTTTACCTTTGCTTTTAGTGTCAAATCCAAAAAATCATCACCACAACCATTGTCAAGGAGTTTACTGCCTATGTTTTCTTTTAGTAATTTTATGGTTTCAGGTCTTATGTTTAAGTCTTTAATCCATTTTTGGGTTAATTTTTGTGTATGGTGTGAGTCCAGCTTCATTTTTTTGCATGGTGCTGTCCAGTTTTCCCAACAATATTTATTGAAGAAATTTTAGTTTCCCTATTGTATGTGGCTCTTTTGTCATAAATTAATTGACTTTATATGCATGGGTGAATTGTATACTAAATGGATGATTTGTATGGTAGTATATCTCAAGTAAGCCATTAGAAAGTGCAAAAGGAAAATGAAAAGATTTTCACATTAGTCCAAATTTTGAGATAACAGTCCTTGTGGGAAAAAATGTGGTGGTATTTTGATATAGAATATCAAAGGCAAATTAATAATAAAATAAAAGTTGCTACGAGTTTTAAAAATGTTTTATCTGGTGAACATTATCTGTATCTGGTAAAACATTATCTTTTTGCTTCTTTGATGCTTGGTTTAGTGTTTCCCACTGTATTAGTCAGGGTTTTCCAGAGAAACTGAACACATATATAATATATATAATATAATACAATAAAATATGTATATTGTTATATCTACTTGCATACATATATACATACATACACACAAACACATATATAGAGAAAGACAGATTGAGAGAGAGAGAGATTGAATTATTATTTTAAGGAATTATCTCATATGACTGTAGCACTGGGAAAGCCTGAAATCTGCAGGGCAGGCCAGCAAGCTGGAGACCCAGAGAAGGGTTGCTATTGCAGCTGGAATCTGAAAGCAGTCTGAGAAAGCCTTCTGGAGGCAGAATTCCCTTCTCCTTTTGGAGCCTCAGTCTTTTCTTCCTTAAGTTCTTCAGTTGGTTGGGTAAGACCTACCCACATTACGGAGGGTGGTCTGTGTTACTCCAAGTCAGCTGACTTAAATGTCTATCTTATCTAAAAAAATCTCTTCAAAGCAACATCTAAACTGGAGTTTGACCAAGTGTCTGCGTACTAGGGCCTAGCCAGGTTGGCACATAAAATTAACCATTACACCCACTTATGTGGGAAAGTAACTCATTTTAATATTTTCATTTCATTTTAGCTGTAAACAGAAAGAGCTGGCCAGCTCTTGAGTAGAGAGAATCCAGTAATCATATAAGCAGCATGTATGATATTTTGAAAATTAATTTCTTGTGGAAGAAAAATTAATGATTTCTATTACTATAAATTTTTTAAATGTCAGAAAATAGAATAAATAAAACAAAACCACCCTGCCCTCCTCATTTTGAGTTATTTTTTTTTAATTGGCCTTTGTCTGGAAAGTCTTCATAAATTGGAGAATTAAGGTTTTTATATAAGGAATATTTTAAAGTAAAGTGTATGAAAGTGTCTTAAGAAACCTTACTATGATGCCAGTAAATATGAGTTGTCCATAGTACACATTGCCACTTTTTTTGTACAATCCAGTAGGTCTAGAGAAACAAAACAATGGTGTTCATGAGGGAAGAGCTTCTTACGACACGATGGTCCTTACTTTGCAATTGCTAGTCTTGCATGTGACGTAGATAGTAACAGTGTTTTGCCTTTCTTCCCCCAAATTTTGCACCCTACTCCATTACCCACAGATAGTCTCTCTGCAAACAAGTTGGCAATGAATTTTGCAATGAAAACATTTTATCTTAATTATGAGTCAAACCATGGCATATATTTGATCTGGGAACCATATATGTAGAAGAGCAATAGTCATTAACCGAGAGTAGACTAAGTTACAGATAGTTACAGCTAATCTGCTCTGCAATGCTACCTGCATGGGATGAATGGAAGGGATGAGAAGAAAATGAATAAGAAGGCATGCTATGTGCCACGTTCTAAGGCCTATCACATGATTTAAAACAACAATCTTGCAGGGTAGGTAATGCTTTTCCTGTTTTTGACACATTAGCAAATGAAGCTTAGAGAGGTCATCAGCATTATCCTAGATTACACAGCTAATAAATAGAGAAGTCGTTCTCCCTCCCAGAGATTGTGTTTATCCTCAGTATTCTCAAATCAAGGGAAAATCAAGATGTTTTCTGAGCCCCAGCCCTTGTAACCGGTGATGACTTTCCACTTGCCTGACATCTTCCAAGCGTGCTTTAGCTCCTGTGTTAAAGCCTACCTAAACCTGCTCTGGTCTCCCAACAGACACAGCAAAACCCTGGCTGCTGCATATCCTTACTCTCCCTGAGGCTGTCCTGGCAATGGTCCAGGGACCAGGCTGTCTAAATCCAGATACAGTTTCTGGTTTATTTCTCAAAGGACAGTCTTTGTGAAGTTCACTGGAATTTTTGAAATTAGTAGTAATGTCTGAATTAGGCTCTATTTCCAGTATAAGGTTTTTGATCAGGTATGATAAAGTGTATATGGGTATTTATAATTCCAGACAAGTCCCCACACACCACAAAAGCTGGAGGAGAACTTTATGAAGGACTAGATGAAGAATCCAGTAAATAAAGGATTTGGCCAAGATTTTTGTTTTGAGACTGAGTAAATGATTGTGTTAGTTTTCTGAGAGTGGGAAGACTGAGAGGCAGTTTGGTGGCGAAGTTGCAGGGAAATGTTTCGTTTTGATCTTTAAACCCTTCCCTCATACCCCATATCCAATCTCTCACCAATCCTGTTATTTTTACTTAGAAGTATGCCCTGATTCCAACACTTCTCCCTCACTTACCACCTGTCCTCCATCTGTATCATTCCAGGCTCACCCAGCAGAAGAGAAACCATTTAAAACAGAGGGGATTTAATGAAGGAAATTGGTTATACTAGTGACATGAGAAATGAGAAGCCAAATGGGATGGTGAGACAACCTAGAAGATGTTGCCATGTCCAGGCTGGGAGGACAGGAGGAAGGGTCACAGTCCCCGAGAAGAATCTGGATCCATGGTGATACCATTTGGCAGAAGCCAGAGCCATTTCATCTCTGCCAGACATGCTGCCTGAGGTAGGGATTGAGAGAGAGAGAGAGACAGAGACAGAGACAGAGCAATGACCTGGCTTCCCCCATTCCTGCCCTCCCATCTCCAAAGAGTGCCTAATGCCAGCCAGAAGTCAGTTGCTAGGGAATCATTCTTCAGGAACCAGGCAGCAGAGGAACAGAAGGGAGAGGAATGAGTCTGAGAACAAACAGGCCCAACTGGCACATATCCTACTGCAGGCCATTGTTATTTCTTCACTGGTTATTACAGTAGTCTCCTGGGGGCACCTGGGTGGCTCAGTTGGTCAAGGTTGAGCGTCTGACTTTGGCTTAGGTCATGACCTCAGGGTCCTGGGATCCAGCCCTGTGTCAGGCTCTCTGTTCAGTGAGGGGTCTGCTTGTCCCTCTGCCTCTCCATCTGCCTTTCCCCCTGCTGGTGCTCTCTCCCCTACCCCTGACTCAAATAAATAAATAAAATCTCTAAACAAAACAAAACAAAACAAAAAAAACAGTTCTCCCAAATCTTCCCCCCTGCTTCTACTCTACCTTCTCCTGCTAAGGCCTTCTCCTGTTAGGCTAAGATGAGATGACTGTAACAGAGACCCAACGGTGCTGTGTCTTTTGCTTAGAGAAAAACATTTTTTTGGTCTCTCATAGGTTGATGGGGAGCTTTGTTCTTGCAGTGATTCAGGGATCAGGGTTGCTTCTAAGTCATTGCTTCTCCATCTCCTTGGGCACTATCATCACTGGCATAGTCCAAACTGGGCCACTGCTGTGTCTGGGTTGTGGCTTCCAGAAAGGGATAGGGTGGACATTCAGGATAAAGATTTCTTCTTTATCCAGTGGTTCAAAAATGTCACACATCATTTTTCTCACATTCTATTGGCATAAACTTAAGCACATACCCACCTGCAGCTGCAAGGAAGGCTGAGAAATGTAGCCTTTAGTTAAGCAGCTAATTGCAGTAAAGGACAGATTGAATTTGGAGGGTACAATCATAACCCCTATCATCTATACACCTATCAGTACCCAGGATATTCTATTTTAGAAAACAATTCAGATCACACCTCTCCTTTGGTCACAACTCTTCAAAGGTTTCCCATTACCCTTATACTTAAATCCAAATTCCTTGTCACGGAGTACAAGACCCTTCACGTTCTGACACCCGCCTACCTTTTTTACCTTAATTCTATCATTCTTAATGGAATCCTTAATATGTTGCTGTTGCCAATTTCTGGGGTATAAATACTTCCACCATGGCTATCAAGCTAACAATGGAACTTCACTGGATATAAGATTGGAAAGAGATGCACAATTTCGGCTCTTGTGAGCTAGTATAAGCTGACTTTGGCACATTATTGCCTACCATTCTCCCAATTACTCAAATTTCTCCAGCCACATTAGTTTCTTTGTTGTTCCCCTAACAGTAGTTCTTAAAGTGTTGTCGATAGAACATCATCATCATCGCTAGGGGACTTACTAGATACGCAAATTCTTGGGCCCTTTCCTGGACTTATGGAATAAGATGGTCATGTGTGGAGCCAGCAATCTGTTTTTTTTTTTTTAAGATTTAATTTATTTATTTGACACAGAGAGAGAGATTACAAGTAGGCAGAGAGGCAGGCAGAGAGACAAGGAGAGGAGGAAGCAGGCTCCCCGCTGAGCAGAGAGCCCGATGTGGGCCTCGATCCCAGGATGCTGAGATCATGACCTGAGCCGAAAGCAGAGGCTTTAACCCACTGAGCCACCCAGGCGCCAGCAATCTGTTTTAACAAGATTTCCAGTTGATTCCAGTGCATGCTTAAGTTGTAGAACCCCTGCTCTGACATACTAATCTTCCTCCCAACTCAGGGCTTTTATTTCTGCATCCTCCACTGAATTCTCCCTTCCTCCAGATTTTTTACATTATCTAGATCTCTGTTCAAATATTACTTCCTTGAAGAGGCCTTCCTTTCTTGCTACCCCCACTTTATTCCCCTTACTAGAATGAAGGCTGACAGCAGGGAATTTGTCCCGTTCCCCGCATCTCCAACACCAAAAAACCAGTTGGAATTAGTTTCATATTCTCACCAGTGCATTGGGAAATACAAAAAGAAATATAAAAAACGAGAAAAGACAATTACAATCAGACCTTTAGAGACCATCTCTCCCTCTTCTCTCACCTTTTTAACCTGAAATTGAACACACATATATTAGTTCAGCACTAAATTATATAAAAAATATTTTAAGGTGAAAATCACCCAACATTTCTATTTGTCAGTTGTTTCTGGTTCTTTTTTGCAGGGGAGGGGAAGAGCCTTATTAAGATATAATTCACATACCACATAATTCACCCAGTTTAAGTATACAATTCAGTAGTTTTTAATATAGTGATAGAGCTGTGTGTCCATCAACACAGTCAATTTTAGAATATTTTCAGTTTCCTCAACTCTCCCACATCCAGGCAACCACTGTTTTTTCTGTTTCTATGCGTTTGCCTATTCTAGACATTTCACATAAATGAAATAATAAAATATATGGTCTTTTGTGACTTGCTTCTTTCACTTAGCATAGTATTTTGTAGCATGGATCAAAACTTCATTTCTTTTTATTATGAAATAATGCTTCATTGTATAGATATACCACATTTTATTTATCCATTGTGTTGCTTCCACTTTTTGTTTATAATAATGCTGCCATAAACATTCATGTAAGAGTTGTTTTTGTGGATATATGTTTTCATTTTTCTTGGGTATAATTCAGTAGGGGAATCAATAAGCCATACGGCCATATGGTAACTCTGTGTTTAAACTTTTGAAGAATGACCAGATTGTTTTCTAAAGAAGTTAAACCATTTTGCATTNAAAAAAAAAAAAAAAAAAAAAAAAAAAAAAAAATAAACTTTTGAAGAATGACCAGATTGTTTTCTAAAGAAGTTAAACCATTTTGCATTTCCACCAGTAGTGTATAAGGGTTCCAATATATCCACACCCTTGCTAATACTTGTTATCATCTCTATTTTTTAATAATAACCATCCCAGTAATTTGGGGTCGTATTTCACTGTGGTTTGAATTTGCATTTCCCTAATATTGAGCACCTTTTTGTGTACTTATTGGCTATTTGTGTATCTTCTTTGGAGAAATGTCTGTTTAGATATTTTGCCAATTTTTAAGATAGCTTATTTGTCTTTTATTATTGAGTGTAATAATTCTTTGAATATTAATAGTTATAAGTACCTCCTCGGAAATGCGATTTGCATATTTTTTTCTTATTCTGTGTGTTCTCTTTTCACTTTCTTGATGGTGTCCTTTTAAGCACGGATTTTTTTAAAAAGATTTTATTTATTTATTTGAGAGAGAGACACAGGGAGAGAGAGACAGAGAGCACAAGCAGGGGGAGGAACAGAGGGAGAGGGACAAGCAGGCTCAGCATGGAGCCTCACACAGGGCTCGATCCCACCACCTGGAGATCACAACCTGAGCCAAAATCAAAAGTCTGATGCTCAACTGACTGAGCCACCCAGGTACCCCTAAGCACAGAAGTTTTTAATATTGATGAGGTCCACTTTATTTTTTCTCTTTTGTTTTGGAGTCACATCTAAGAAACCATTGCTAACTCTAAGGTCATTCTATGTCTATGTTTTCTGCTAAGAATTTTAGTTTAGCTTTGATTAATTTGAGTTGGTTTTTGATCCATTTAGGTCTTTGATCTATTTTGAGTTAAACTTTGTATGTGGTATAAGGTAAGAGTCCAACTTCATTTTTTTAAAAAGATTATTTATTTATTTGACAGAGAGAGAGAGAGATCACAAGTAGGCAGAGAGTCAGGCAGAGAGAGAGGAGGAAGCAGGCTCCCTACTGGGCAGGGAGTCGGATGCGGGCCTCTATCCCAGGACCCTGAGATCATGACCTGAGCTGAAGGCAGAGGCTTTAACCCACTGAGCCACCCAGGAGCCCTCATTCTTTTGCATTAAGATAACTAGTTCTCCCCTTTTAGGAGTATTTTTTTTGAAATACTGTTCCTTCCCCACTGAATTGTCTTGGCACACTGGTTGAATACCAGTTGACTATAAATGTGAGGGCTTATCTCTGGACTCTCAATTCTGTTCCATTTATATGTTTATCTTTCTGCCAGTGCTTCTGGTCCTTTTAATCAGTGTCCATTTGTCCATTACTGCGCAAACATATGCTTATTCTAAAGCAACTTTATCTGTATGTTTTTCATTCTACAACTAGCAAAATGTAGGCAGTTTTGCCATCTTAGGCGAGAGGAGGACTGCAAATTATAAAAGGCAATGAACTACTTCAAATGAGTGGAACTCTTCTGAATACCCAAAGATGGAATTGGGAATTGTAGTTTCAAAAAGGATGGTAATATTAAAAATATGATTGCCTCATCTGGATCTTATATATGGTAGCTATCTCCTTCTTAGGAAAAAGAGAGGAAGTTATAGGCACAATATAAATAAAATATTTGAAGACACTTATATTATGTGGCATTGTCAATGAAAGGTTTTAATATCTTAATGAAAATTTACCTGATTAGTTCCTCTGCCTTTACAACACAATAAATTATTCTTCTTGGAAAATTGTGATGTCACATTTCGCCACATTCCTTCATTCACTCGCATCCCACTGTTTTCATGTCAGAGGTCCTAGAATTGCTCCTCCATGAACAATTTATGTTGATGAAAACAACTGCTTTCTCTTTTGTCCAAAAAAGAAAATGATTTATTTTACTCACCGTTAAAGTGGAAATACCCAGGAAGTCTCCTCCAACTTTGGACAACATCTTAAAGTAATTTTATCTCAACAAAATCAAACATGTAAGATATGCTGTGGTCAATATTTTCATTGTGGACAGAGAGTACTCTAGAATCTAAATGGAATTTGCCTCAGTTTGGGGGGGAGACATTATTTTTCAAGAGCTTTAATTCAATAGTGCACAGGAAACATTTTTTCCAAGTACATTTTCAGTTTTCAAAACCATGTGTTATTTACAGAAAATAGAATTCATATGTTTTTGATTCCTTTACACTTAACTCATTAAAAAATTCTTGTTAAACCACTTGGTATTCAAGGACTTTTCAGCTTTCTAAATAAGTTTCCAAAAGCCTTCTCAAAGATATGAAATGGTGTTAAATAAATATGTACATGAGTTTCCAAACCATGTTCATAATTTTTCTTTAGAATTTTGTGCCTTTAATTAGTAAAATGTGCTTTTATACTATCCAGAAAGAGACTAATGTGTGAAAATTTATCATTTGTCAATGCAAGAAAACCTAAATTCACAAGTAAGTTTTAAATATCATTAGACAATCAACAAATAATTTAATGATGCACCTATATGCTACAGATAAATGTCAGATAAACATCAGAAATTAAGGAGAAAGAAAGTGAATGAACAATTATTGAGCAATTTTTTTATGCTATGTACTCAGTAATCACTTTATATACAAAGAATTTAATCCTTAGGAGATGGATATTTTTATCACATTTTCACAGATGAAAATACTGAGGCTCAGACCAGCTAAATAATCTTCCTAAAGTCACATAGCTAATAAGATGGAGCCAAGACTCAAATGAAGGTCTGTGTAATTCTTAAATCCATATTATTTCTGCCATCTATGAACCCCCTAGATTTGAAGTTAAGAGATCTGGTTTCAAATTACTGTGCTTTTGCTCTGTATTAGTTTTGTGAGCATGAATAAACCTTAGCTTCTTTGACTTAGAATGGGAGCAATAATACCCACCTTATAAAGATGCTGTGGGAGGGAATGAGATAATGTACATGTGAACACACCTAGACTGAGTTGGTTTTCTTGCCCCCAGACTTGCCCCATTTCAATAAATTTCTCCTAAAGCACAGTTTAAAACTTGAAAGTTGCAGATTTCATGTCTACTTCATCTTCTAAAATTTTTAATGATTCCCCAAAACCTTATACTATCACTAAAGTTCATGCTAATCTTGTTCTAAATTAATATATTCAACTTCATTGCCTTTTATTCCCTCAATAAAACTTTAAATTCCATCAGATTAATTTACTGCCACACCAATTAATCAACATGTACACTATACCTTTTAAAAAATTGCAATAAAATACACATAACAGAAATTTTACCATTTTAACTATTTTTAAGTTTACAAATGAGTGGCATAAAGCAATTCACATTATTGTGCAACCATCACTTTCCCACACTATACTTTTCCAAGCATCATTTCACCATACCCTTCATAGAAAGTTTCTTCCCACTTCTATTTATCCAACTCTTAGTCCTCTTGTAAGATTGGATTCTGGGGGTGGCTCAGTCGGTTAAGCATCTGCCTTTGGCTTGGGTCATGATCTCAGGATCCTGGGTTCAAGCCCCATCAGGCTCCCTGCTTAGTGGGGAGTCTGCTTCTCCCTCTCCCTTTCCCTCTTCCCCTCCCTCCTGCTTGTGCTCTCTCTCCCTCTCTCAAATAAATAAGTAAAACCTAAAAAAAAAAAAATTGGATTAAACCCCTTCATCCATGAATCTTCCCTTACTGTGTTCATCTGACTTGTATCACATGTTGAAAGGCAGTTTAAGGTAGTGGGTAAAGGTACAAACTCTGGATCAGGTTATTTGATTTCAAACTCTAGCTGTGTTATTCCTTCACTATATGATCTTGGACAAGGGAATCAAACTCTTAAAGATGTTTATCCAAATGATTTCAAAATGTGTCCACACAAAAGCCTGAATATAAAAGTTAACAGCAACTTTAATCATAGTTGTCAAAAACTAGAGGCAACCAAATGTCCTTTAATAGGTGAATGAATAAACGAACTGTAGTACATCAGGACAGTGGAATATTATTCAGCGATAAAAAGAAATGAGCTATTAAGCCATGAAAAGTCATGGACAAACCTCACATGCATATTGCTAAGCAAAACAGGCCATTCTGAAAAGGCTACATACTCTATGATTCCAAATATGTGACATTCTGGAAAAGGAAAATCTGTAGAGACAATAAAGAGATCAGTCATAGCTCAGGGTTTGCAGGGAGAGAGACATACATAGGTGGAACACAGGGGATTTTTAGGATAATGAAGCTATTCTGTATGATACTACAATGGTGGATACAAAACAATATGTGTTTGTCAAAACTCATAGAACAGTACAAAAGCAGAATGCACCCTAATGTAAATTGTAGACAACTGCCACAAATGTACCACATTAATACAAATTGTTAATAGTGGGGGAAATTGGGGTGGAAGGAGAATAGGTAAAAGGAAACTTTGTACTTCCTGCCCAGTTTTTCTGAAAACCTAGAATTGTTGTACAAGTAAAATCTACTAATGTAAAAAAAACCTCCAAATTTATAAATCAGTAACAAAAAAATAGGAAACGTCAAATATTTGTAAACCCTCAAATATCACATTTCTAGATAACCTTAGTGTCAAATAAGACATCAAGATAGAGGGCGCCTGGGTGGCTCAGTGGGTTAAAGCCTCTGCTTTCGGCTCAGGTCATGATCTCGGGGTCCTGGGATCGAGGCCCGCATCGGGCTCCCTGCTCAGCGGGGAGCCTGCTTCCCCCTCTCTCTCTGCCTGCTTCTCTGCCTCCTTGTGATCTCTCTCCCTCTGTGAAATAAATAAATAAAATCTTTAAAAAAAAAAAAAAGACATCAAGATAGATTTGAATTTGAAGCAAAGTATTTTGCTAAAATAAAATAAATGAAAATGAAAACACAACAAATCAAATGTCCTAGATGTAGCTAAATCTATACTTAGAAATTTATAGCACTAAATACTTATGTTAGGAAATAAGAAAGGTCTCAATTTGGTGACATCGGCTTTCACCATAAAGAACTAGAAAAGTGAACATCAAAGCCAAAATAATCACGAGAAAGGAAAGAAAACACATCAGAGCAGAAATCAATAAAACAGAAAACAGAAAAACAATAGAATAAATCCATGAAAAGTTGGTCCTTTGGGAAAATGAAAAAAGAATTAATAAATTTCTAGTCTGATTGACTAGAAAAAGAAAAAGAGAGAGAAGACACAAATTAACAATATTTGGAATGAGAGCAGAGACATATATATTCTTCAGATGTTAAAAGGTTAAAAAGAATATTGTGCACAACTTTATGTCAATAAATCTGACAATTTAGATGACATGGATGAATTACTTGAAAGACAGAGACTGCCAAAGTTCATCCAAGAAGAAACTGATGACCTAAATATATGTATGTCTATTAAAGAAATTGAATTTGTAATTAAAAACTTTCCTACTGGGCGCCTGGGTGGCTCAGTGGGTTAATGCCTCTGCTTTCGGCTCAGGTCATGATCTCAGGGTCCTGGGATCGAGGCCCGCATCGGGCTCCCTGCTCAGCGGGGAGCCTGCTTCCCCCTCTCTCTTCTNTCCCCCCCCCCCTGTGAAAAAAAAAAAAAAAAACTTAAAAAAAAAAAAAAAAAAAAAAAAACAACTTTCCTACAAAGAAAAATCCAGGCCCAGATGGCTTTCCTGGGGAATTCTACCAAACATTTAAGGAAGAAAATAATACCACTCCAAAAAACTGAAGAAGAGTGATGATCACTTCCCAAATCTGGGAGGCCAGCATTACTCCAGCACAAAAACCAGACACAGACATTCGAAGAAAGGAAAATCTCTCTTCTTTGTAAAGTTATATATTCTATTTTTACTCTCAATCTTCCTGACAGAGGAACCTACAAATACTGGAACAATTAAGTTTTTTTTTAAGCGTTGTAGAGCCAAAATTATTACAAAAATCGAAGAAAACACTCGATTCTGGAGAGCTAAGCAGAGCACCGATACACTAAGGCTGGTTTACTCTGAGGGAACTTGTTGATCTGGTCAGGTTTGGATATTGGTTTTAGCAATCTCATACATGGAGAAATCAGAAATTGAAACCCAAGTCCTGCTCAAGTTGGGGAGCATAGTAGACCACCCCTTCTCCACTGAAGTGGTGTCAACCTTCAGAGCAAAAGAAAAGCTGAAATATACCTACCTGTACACCCAGAGGACCAAAGGGAATATTGCCTTGACACTGAGAAAAACAGATATAAGAAGAAAAGGAGAAAAATTCCTTTAGAGGTTGTGGCTGTGGGCTTGCTCTTCCCAAGGAGTACAGACCTGGATTTGAATGGTCTAGGAAACATGAAACCATGAATTTGGATAATTTGGTCCTGAACTGGTAGAAGAAAATCCTTTTTGAAAGAAGGTACATTTATCCTGGACCTCAGAGAATCCTTTCATATAATATATTAGGGAAAATAAGCAGTGCAATAAACACACAGGTGTGCATGTGCACACACACATGGAAAGCATCCCATGAGAAAAATTACAGAAACAAAATATAGCATATATTGAAATTATTAGACAGAGATTATTTTTTTATTTTATTTTTTAAGATTTTTATTTATTTATTTGACAGAGAGAGATCACAAGTAGGCAGAGAGGCAGGCAGAGAGAGAGGAGGAAGCAGGCTCCCTGCCGAGCAGAGAACCCGATGTGGGCCTCGATCCCAGGACCCTGAGATCATGACCTGAGCTGAAGGCAGAGGCTTTAACCCACTGGGCCACCCAGGCGCCCGACAGAGATTATTTTAGAAACATGACTTACTGGGGGTGCCTGCGTAGCTCAGTCAATTAAGCATCCGACTCTTGATTTCAACTCAGGAAATGATCTCAGGGTTGTGAGATCAAGCCCCACGTTGGCCTCTGCAATGGACATGGAAACTGCTTAAGATTCTCTCTCCTTTGCCCCTCCCCCCTCCTCCTCTCTAATTAAGAAAAAGACAACTTACTATACTTAAATAAAAAATGAATTGAGAATAGTCTACAAAGTGACTGATAAGACTTTTAAAAGAACCAATGCTACTGTACATAAGTTAATGCAATATATAAAATTTAAAAATGAGCAGATAGATATAAGGCCAAAATAGAAAATATTTTAGGAGAAATTATCCAGAATGCAGCACAGATAGACAAAAAAAGATAGGAAATATAGAAGAAAAGTTAGGAGACATGGCGAGGAGATCTAATATTCATTTAATCACTGTTCCAAAAGGAGAGGAAGGAGAGAATGGAACAGAAGCAGTGATTGAAGAAATAATGACCATGGATGTTCTAAAAACGATGAAGAATCTCACTTCAAATGACTTGGGCATCTCATGATAGCTCTTAAATATTTGCAACATGGGCTATTCTATTTTAAAAATACTGCTTTGGACCCTGGGAAACAAACTGAGGGTTTCAGAGGGGAGGGGTGGTGGGAAGGGGTAACAGGGTGATGGGTATTGAGGAGGGCATGTGTTGTGATGAGCACTGCATATTATACATAACTAAAGAATCATTAAACACTAAATCAAAAACTAATGATGTACTATACAGTGGCTAACCGAACATAATAAAAAATAATAAAAATAATACTGTTTCTTTGGGGTCCCTGGATGGCTCAGTCGACTCAGTGTCTGACTGTAGATCTCAGCTCAGGTCTTTATCTCACGGTGGTGAGTTTAAATCCCATGCTGGGTGTGGAGCTTTTTTTCAGCTTTTCTGAAAAACAATAATTTTATTATTGTTTTACTTCTTAAAAGTACTGCTTCCTGGGCGCCTGGGTGGCTCAGTGGGTTAAAGCCTCTGCTTTCGGCTCAGGTCATGATCTCAGTGTCCTGGGACCGAGGCCCGCATCGGGCTCTCTGCTCGGCAGGGAGCCTGCTTCCTCCTCGCCCTGTCTCTCTGCCTGCCTCTCTGCCTACTTGTAATCTCTCTCTCTGTGTCAAATAAATAAATAAAATCTTAAAAAAAAAAAAAAAAAAAAAGTACTGCTTCCAGGGCGCCTGGGTGGCTCAGTGGGTTAAAGCCGCTGCCTTCAGCTCAGGTCATGATCCCAGAGTCCTGGGATCGAGGCCCGCATCGGGTTCTCTGCTCAGCAGGGAGCCTGCTTCCTCCTCTCTCCTCTCTGCCTGCCTCTCTGCCTACTTGTAATCTCTCTCTCTGTGTCAAAATGAATAAATAAAAAAAAAAAATCTAAAATATTCTCAGTTTCTTTAAAAAAAAAAAAAAGTACTGCTTCCAGGGGTGCCTGGGTGTCTAGTCCGTTGAGCATCCGACTCTTGGTTTTGGCTGGGGTTGTGATTTCAGGGTCATGAGATTGAGCCCTGTGTTAAGCTCTGCACTCACCCCAGCATCTTCTTAAAATTCTCTCTCTCCAAATTCCTTTGCCCCCCACCCAAGTAAATAAATAAAATCTTTAAAAAGTAAGTAAGTAAATAAATAAATAAGTAAACTGCTTCCTTTGTTCAATGACTTGTGTGCTGCTTACCAGATATATGATTTAAACTGCCGCTTTTATACTTGATAATTTGCAACTCCAGCCATATTATATTCAAAAGGCAGGCAAGTTTCAGGTGGGCTATTCAATAATAACAAATTAATAGTACTTACATATTAATGCTCTGTGGGTATTTTAGTATAAAAATTTTTAATGGAAAAGTGTGGTGGCATTTAGAATTTTCCAGACCAAAATTATTGCTGCCATGCTTTATGGTGAGGAACTCTATTGTATCAGTTACTCATTTCTCTGTGGTTTAGAGGGGACACAAATTACGTTCTGAAGACAATTTCATCCTTATTCCTAGTACTTTATTTTTTTGGCACGACTCCAAGTACCAGGTGTAGAGACTTTTATACAGGCAGCTTTTTGCATGTTTTAATATTCACCAGAAAATGTCAAAGCTACCCCCAACTCTACTGATTATTAAAACATAAGGCTCTGTACTTAATTAGTGACAATGAATAGCTGTATTCTAGGTATTTCTCAGGTGGTTTGATTTCTGATTCAACCACTTTTTTTTAAAGCCTAGATGAAAGAAACACTAAAGAGGACTACTACAGGATTTGTAATTCATCCATTTCTTTGGGTACACTGAAATCCACTCCCAGATTAAGACATACCATACATAGAACCTTGCCTACAATGACCAATAATAGAGAAATTATTTTCTGGTTTGAATTCAAGCATAGTTTTGCTTTCCTAAGAAGTTAGTTTTCTGTCTGCATTAGGATGATATGAAACTTTCCTAACTTTTCTTCCCTTTTGACTTTCTTATTTTTAATTTATTTGATTTTCCATATTGTTTGTATCTTTTATATATTTTCTTTTCTGAAACAAAACATTGTATAGATACAATTAAAAATAATAATGATATAAATATTTATGCACCAAATATCACACTACCTAAATATATAAAGCAAATACTAACAGAACTGGATGCAAATAAACAGCAATATAATAATAGTTGAGTTTCTTTGGTATTGGTTGTGATCTCGCCTCTTTGATTCATGATTTTATTTATTTGGATCCTTTCTCTTTTCTTTTTGATAAGTCTGGGTAGGGGTTTATCAATCTTGTTAATTCTTTCAAAGAACCAGCTCCTAGTTTCATTGATCTGTTCTACTGTTTGGGGTTATAATGTATAGCATGGAGACTATAATTAACAATACTACATCATTATTTTAAAGTTGCTAAGAGAGTAAATTTTAAAAGTTCTTATTATAAGAAATAATATTTTGTGACTATGTATGGTAACGGATATTGACTATAGTTACTGTGATCACTGCAATATACACAAATATTGAATCATTATGTTGTATACTGGAAACTAATATAATGTTATGTCAATTATACCTCAATTAAAAAAATAAGAAATCAAAAAGAAAAAAAAGAATGCCGTAACTTAAAATAATGATCTTATTCTCTTGCTTATAGTCTGTGGGATGGCTAGCTGAGACTCCAGGCTTCAGGTTTTGAGCTAAATGATGATGATAGGGTTCATGGAGGCTCCCTGTGTCCCTTATCTTTGGACCAATGGCTACTTGAGGTATGCGGTCTATCCATGTGTCTCACTATACAGCCTAGGCTGAATAATCAACAGCCACCTGGGACATGCTCTTCTCATCATTGGAGTACAGGAGGGAAAGCTCAAGCACATGAGCATATTTTAAGTCCCTGTTTAAATTATAAATGCTGACATCTCATGGGCCAAAGCAAAACATATGATCAAGCCCAATATCAATAGAGCAGGAAAGTATATCTGGAGTATACAGGAGGAAATATCTGCTGAGCAGTAATTCAAATTTACTCATATGAAGTGCAATAGGAGAGAGCAGAGAGGATATTATATAAAGCAAAATTCTTGGTTTTAAGCCATAGAAACAGACTCTGGCTTATTAAGCATAGAAAGAATCTATTATGGGGCTATTCATTAGTATATAGACTCTTAGAAGCCTTAAGAATCAGTCTCAGAGACCATGGAGCCAAGAACAACTTTCAAAATCACATAGAACTAGGCTGAAGAAGACATTGTTGTTATTGCCAGTAGCACAGACACTTCAGCTCAAGCTGCTCACACCTCTGTTTCTAGAACTACTGGCACTACTGCCTCTAGAAACTGGTTTTAGGTGCCTTCTCTCCTGCTACACATTGTCAGAGTTTGCAAGAAAACCATGCCATTAGCTGATGATTCATAATCTGGGGTAGTCATGGTTGACTGACAGATCCTAGATCATGTGCACATTCCCTAACTACAGGTGAAGTGGGAAAGCAAGCAGCTGGCATCTTCAATTTCTACAGAAGTGGAAGCCTCTGACCCCAAGAGAATGGGGAATATCTCAGATATAAGTAGGGGCTCACATGATAGGTGGCAAAAGAAAGAACGAGAAATTTCTTATTACAAGTTGGCAGATGAGGGCAGAGATATCTGGGAAAGCTTCTCAGAGCAGATAAGGTTCAAGTTGAATCTTAAAGAATCAATAGGAGTTAGAAAGTTGAAGAGGAGTAACATGAATGAGGAAAATATGGTCCATTTGAGGATCAGGAGGTAGTTCAGCATGGCTCAACTACAATGTATGTGAATGGATATGTATGAAGTGGCAGCGGGAAAGAGCATCATGAGATTAGGTTGGTAAGAGAAAATGGGGCTTGATCATGAAGAGCCTTGTATGTCTTGTCAATTGGTCAAGTGGTAGTGCAGGAAATAGAAACTACTTTAAGTATTTCACATAGAAAGGTATTAAATACAGGGAACTGTAATATTAGCGAAAGGGCTACAGGAGTAGAATCAGAGGCTGCTGTGATTTTCTAGCTGAGATACAGGGTTCAGGAAGTGCTGCCTCTGTCGTTGATGTTGCCTCAGTTGCCTCTCACATCCATGAAGCTGGTGAATAGATACTAATACTAGTACTCAGCTCTGCAATTGCCTCTACCAGTCACATCTGAATCACCTTGTTTGCCAGTAGTAGCTACAATAACAGAAGATGGCTTTATCTCATTTTCATCTTTCAGATTTAGTGCAGTGTGTTAAATTGGCAGAGCCCAATACAACTAGAACTCTAGTGGCAAGGCTGTATGGGGAATATAGTTGTTTTTTGGTCTTTTGTTTAGCTTCTTATCATCTCCAGTTAGAAGGAGAGTGGAAAGGAGATTGAAGTAGTTGATCCATAGTATCTACCATACCATGTTAAGGAGCATGAGTTTTGTCTTAAGGACTATGTAAAAAATGGATCTATTTCTAAAGCATGGATGTTACATCCTTAGATTTGCTATTCAGAAGGGTGTTTTATGATGTTGGAAGGAATTAATTACAGGAGTGTACAATAGAAGATTCTCTCACTCAAGTGAGACAGAGGAACTAGAAATCAAGAGTAGGGTAGAGGTTGGAAAGATGTGAGGAAGGTAGAACCCTCAGAAGTTGGTATAAGGTTGATGGGTTATGAGGGGCACTAGAGAAGAAGCTGAGGGTTACTCCTAGGTTTCAGGGTTGGACAGTTGAAGGGATGGTGATATGGCTGAACGAAATGAAATAGAGAAAGAGGGGAGCATGATGGAGTACGTGTTAGAAATGTTGGGTCCTGTGGGACGTCCAAATGGGATTATCAAGTGTATGATGAAGTATATGGTTCTGAGGCTTTGGAGAGGGGTGTGCTTTGAAGATATAAATTCTCATGAAAATAGAGATAAAAGTCAATGTGATAGGAAAATTCAGTAACAATATATTTGGATAACTAATACTAGGTACTCAAAAAATAACCTGTAAATCCCAGAGACTTAACATAATAAAGTTTATTTTTTACCTTATAGTCTAGTGAATATTGATATATTTGTTGGGGGAGGTATTTCTGTTCCATCAATCATTCAGAAGCCCCAGGTTACTTCTACCTGGTATCTCCACTGTTTTCTAGGGCTTCAAGGACTCTGGTAGATCTCTGCACATGACCAGCTGAAGAACAAAAGTTCTGGGAAGAATGTAAAGAGGTTTTAGAGGCTGGGCTAGAAGTGTTGTTAGTGCACAGCTTTTCAAACTATCTGTAGCAAAGGATCACTTTTTAAAAAATTTACAATCTGTTGCAGACTATTACTTTGGTAAAAGATAATAAAGATGTTGTGAGAATGTCAGATTTCTATAAAAGTTTCTAAACATTTTCATTTGCTGTACTTACCTTGTTATGGACCAGAAACAAACAAATCACGGAACAATACGGGTCTCTGAACCACACAATAGCATTGGTGTAAATTGCTTCTGATGACATTCCACTGGCCTGAACTAGTTACGTGCTGCTACTTGAATGTAAAAGAGATGGGAAATGTTCAGAGGAGGAAAGTAAATGATTATCTCCATCTTTAATCCATCCTTCTCATCCCAAATATCCATTTATCTTTCAAGAAGTGTGGCTTTGGAGCTAGCATAATAGCTTAACATACACACCAGCAAGGGTACATTAGACACAATCCTACAGAAGGTAGCCTCGGCCTGGTCCTACAGGGGAATTCTGGAGTGTAGGTCATGCCTCAACGTTGTTCTCACCCAAGACAAGGAAGTTAGGGCTTCCACACTCCTGCATTTCTCAGTCCTTGGTTAAGAGCTGGCCTTATTATTCCCAGGTTCTTTGAGTCTTTGTACAGGCAGGCAAAGTGGCTCCAATAGCCTAAGGATAGTCCCCTGAAAAAGAGCTGCAGATCCTGGCTGTTGAAAGTAAAGGCACAACAGAACTTGCGGCAAAAGGAGTACCCAAAAAAGGTGAATAGATATCCAAAAGCAATGGTTGAAGCACCAACAATATAACCTGGGGACATGGTTCTAAAAACTGCCTTATTGCTCTACTTTCTTAATCAAATCTCTCTCTCAATTTAATAGCTGCTTCTTCAATTATAAGGTATGTTCTGGGGATCTATTGTACAGCCTAATACTGTGTTGTATACTTGAAATTTGCTAAGAGTAGATTTAAGCTGTCTCCCACATACATGCAAAGTGACTGTAACTCTATGAGGGGATGGATGATTAACCTTTGTGGTAATCATTTCACAATGGATATGCATATCAAATGATCATTTATACTTTATATACAATTTTGTCCGTTATACCTCAATAAAGCTGGGGAAAAAATAGTAGCTGCTTCTTTGAGGCTATCTGAAACAATAGATACTATCTGAAACAACATGTGTAATCTGATCATTTCCTAAAGGTTGAGTCATTCTGTTCAAATCCTGCTGAGGCTTCCTTGCTCAAAGTCTTTTAAAACATAGCTCTTTCTCTCTGGAATCTAGAAGCATTGTGTTCTCAAACTCTGTAAAGCCGCCCAAATGCTGGATTCTATTTATTTTCTTTCTTTTCTTTTCTTTGTTTCTTTCTTTCTCTTCCTTCCTTCCTTTTTTTTTTCTTTTTCTTTTTGGTAAAATGGTCAATTCTCTTCCATGCTAATCTCTTTCTGGTAATATTTTACAAATCACACATAAAAAATCACCAACATCTACTATTAATATTGTTTTCTGAACTCTTCCCTTAGAGCTAGAAAATATATATTTGTACTGATCTGCCTTCTAAGGTATTGTAGACAATGATATAGCCACTGGCTAATATGAATCTTTGGTTATCTAGGCTACTGCATGGTTCCTTAATTCTCACCTGACTGCTATGCTCAACTAATGCCACATATTTTGGATTTTTTGTTACAGTAGGCCACTATTTCTGTTATTAATCAGGGTTAGTGACAGATAACCCTCAAAACTCAGTTATAACCCAGTAAATTTTATGTGTTGCTCTAATCTGTATAGTGAGGATCAGTGTAGTAGATGTGTTCTTGTGCAATTATTAAGACCTGTACTTCTTCCATCTAATGTTACTGCCATCCCCCAGCTCCTCAGAATTTTCTGTCTCCGACTACTGAAATGTGAAAAACAGAAAGGAACTATAAATCACTGGAGGTTTTAATGGTCAGGCTTAGATTGGGAAATCACTGCCTACGTTGCACTGGCCAAATATGGTAACATGGCCTGATATAGAAGTAAAGGAACTAGGAAATGTGGGTTTCCTGGGTATGCAAGAGGAAAGTAAGATGGTGAATATTTATCATTGTCTCCACCACAGTTAGGATGCTTTCACTTGTAAGAAACAGAAAACCCAATTCAAATTGGCTTTGTCAGAGAGAAGAACTTTTCTCTACCCTCTTAGATTTACTTTTTGGGGGTTTGTGAATTAAACTTGACAAAGGGGTAGGTTAGCAAGAGAAAAGACAGATTTTTAATCGCATAGTAGGTAAGGGAGTTTACCAAGAAATGTGACTCAAAGGAGTGGTTAGAAATTGGGGCTTATATACCATTTTAATAGGTGGAGAGGAGAGGAGAGGAGAGGGCACTTAGGTGAAAACAAATGGCTTCTTGGAAGGGGCGTGGGAGAGAGAGTGCATTTATGGGAAAACAAAGGACATTTAGGAAAGATAAATGGGCGCTTAGGAGAATAGATGGGAGATATGATAGTTTTGTGACAATGACTCTTTAGGTGTGGTGACAATTCTCAGTGTCTCTGGTGATAAGAGCCAATCTTCCCTGGTTGCTGCCTGGGAGGAGATTTATGACAATTGAGTTCTTTTGGGAGGCTCTGCTTTTAGGCAGATAAGAGATTTCAGAAACTCAAATGCCTTCAGCTAAAAATAATTTTTATGTCGCAGAGGCTTATTCTGGACCCCTTCAGCTTAAAAGGAATTTATTCTCTCATGTAACAGAGAAGTCTAGAGGCAGCATAGGGTTCAGATTGGGTTTGATTTGGAGGCTTATGATGCGCTAAGATTGTGTTCCTTTCTCTAAGATGGATTGCACCCAGCCCTTCCTCCTCCACCTGTTAGCTTTATTACCAGTTGGCTCTCCTTAGTAGAAAAAAAGCTGTAACTCTTTCAGTATTCACATTCTAATGCCAAGGCCATATCATCTGGAGAAAGAAAGATCTTTTTCCCATAGTCAAACAAAAATCCTGGGCTTCACTCTGATTGGTTTCTGAAACAGAAACTGGTTCAAAGGGAGGTAAGGGTAATTCTAATAGTTTTAAGCTGACTGGACCACTCTTTTTTTTTTTTTTTAAAGATTTTATTTATTTATTTCACAGCGGGAGAGAAATCACAAGGAGGCAGAGAGGCAGGCAGAGAGAGGGGGGGAAGCAGGCTCCCTGCTGAGCAGAGAGCCCGATGCGGGCCTCGATCCCAGGACCCTGAGATCATGACCTGAGCCGAAAGCAGAGGCTTTAACCCACTGAGCCACCCAGGCGCCCTGACTGGACCACTCTTGGAATTGGGGGTGAACACAAACTACGTAGGTGAACACAATGGAGCTGTGAAAATGGAAGCGGGGCAATCATCTCTATCCATTACAGTCAGGGAAGAGTGTGGAGCATAACCTCACGTAAGGAGAATACATACTGTGAGAATACTTAAAGAGTAGGTACAGAATGTTAAGGGGCAGGGAATTGTCAAGTCAGAGGAAGAAAAACTCTTAAAAAATGATAGCAAAGTGTGGACACTAAGTCAAGAGAACCAAGAGAGTCATGTTCTGCCAGCCAAGGAAGGAGTTTTACGATGGAGTCATCAAAAAAATCATCTAAATTACTTCATGTATGTTGATTTCATACATATTGGAAATCTTTTATAATTTGGCTTCTCATGTAAATGTTTTGTTTGGGTGAAAATCTGTTAACCAGAGTTTCCTGGTCTTCAGGGCAGATGTGCTTGTCATAAAAGAAAGAAAAAAAGGATAAATTTGAATTTTGGTTTGTACATCAGTATCTCTAGTAAGTTTGGTTGGCATGAATCATCCCCTCAATTTAAATTAGTTCTAGGGTCTAATAACATTAATTTTCTGTCTCTACACCTGGGACCGAACTATAGAACACAGTGAAATCTTCAGTTCATTTTCATTACCATAACATGCTTTGCAAACCATTACAAACTATATTTGAACTACAATAATGTAAGAATAAGGCAAGATTTTTGAACTTCTAGATTTCCAGTTTGGTATTTTGATTATTCTCTTTTCCTGTAAAGCTTACTTTCAGGGCCAGCAAGAAAAAGAAAGCTGGATAGACTATCTCTGGCACAGTTGGCGGCGGGGCAGGGGTGGGGGGCAGTAGGTCCTGGTTACCTGTAGTCATTCCAGGTCTAGGGATAATTAAGTGGTCTTTTGGTAAGATTGATCTGGGGGTGGTAATCAATAAGGAAGTGGCTGTAATGCTAAACACCATAGAAAAGCGGGGGGGGGGGCGTCTGGATGAGAAAGAAGAAACTAATTCAAATAGGAAGAATTAGTACAACTCAGTGATGGGTTTGTGTAGTGATTGGTTTGTGTGTTAAGGATCTAAGGAAGCAAGATTGATCTTGTGAAGACAACCAGAAACAGGAAACTTCCTTTACAGATCAGCATATAAAATGTAGCAAGTATTTACGCAAGCAGCATTGCTAAGTGTTCTTGTAAATGCATTTATTTAAACCTCTTTTTCAAGTTATTACAGGGATCCATATGGCAGAGTTAAGAATTAAAGGAGACGCAAGTGAAATCGTATGTTTGAAACAAATATAGGACAATTAGCCAGTTATTAAAAGAACCCGGCTTTACTTCTCTGGCTTATGTCTTCGCCCCTCAGGCATGGTATTTCTTTGTAATGGCGCCTCACTTCCTAGACCCTCTTACTTTCCAAGTCTGCGGAGAACTAGCTGTTACACACAGGGAGGACCCGGAACTCACGTTCCCGCGCCTGCAGCTGCCGCGCAGCCCAGACTTCGGGATCGCTGCCCCAGGCCGGCCGGCAAGCAGGCGGCCACCCACAGCCCCGCCAGGCCGAACCCCGGCCCTCGTCGGCGGCGGGCGCGTGGCGGGG